>JAVLVB010000502.1:4255011-4314029 GCA_032876305.1 Orestias chungarensis | reverse complement strand
TCCATATTATTATTATTATTGGAACCTAATAAAGTGTGATGTTTTGATTATAGTTATAACAATAATAATGATAATAGGGCTGCACAGTGGCACACCCACAGTCGGTAGCACTGTTGCCTTGCAGAGACAAAGCACCGGGTTTCACCTTTCTGGTAGAAAAGTGCTGTCCGTGCATGTGTGGTTTCCCTCGTGGTACTCCAGCTTCCTTCCACAGTTTCAAACCCTGTCTGTCTCTGTGTTGCACAGTGATGGACTGATGACTGTCCAGGGTTTACACACCACCTCTCACCTAATGAAGGCTGGAGATAGGCTTCAGCAGACCCACCAGTGTCCCCTTAAGTGATATTTTAAATTACTGTGCTTACAATTGTCAACATTGAGTAATGTCAGACATGGAGGTGACATCTCTACATGGTCACATGTGAGTTAGGTTAAATAATAACTGTGAGCTCATCCAGGTTGTGTATGGGTGAATATCCTGCATCCTGATTAAGGTTTCAAGGGTTTGGACCCTTACTGAGACTTAAGTTACATTAAAAAAAAGAAGAAATCTTAAAGTTGTTTCACCCACAGGGTTTGGTGGAGGGCTGCAGGAGAAAAACCCAGATGTGTGGCGCCACCTTGTGGTGGATCAGCGAAACCAACCCGCATAAGAAACACTTCACTTTGTATCATCTGTGCTCCATCTCAAGGCCTCGTGTTTAAACCGTGAGAACGCACTGAAAGATCTGTGTCGTGTTTCACACGCACGTTTGCTCGTTTTAAGATCAGAAGTGCATTAAAGTGGGAGTAGATATGCTAAGAATGAGTCAAATTCAGTAAACCCCTATTTTTTTTGAACAATAAAAGGTACAGTAGTCACTATGCCTCTTGCAACATAAGTCTTAACGAATGAAGGGGAAAACCTAAAATCCTATATTTAATTGTCCTCAATTAAATATAGCCAGAGGCTGAGAGAATGTGACGCACGATGCAACAGCTTTATCGTCATCTTCCACTGGCAGCCTCCAGGATTCATCAGCCTTTAATCTCTGCCAACTTGAGGCACCCTGACCTTCATCGTAGACCTGCAGTCTCCAAGCTTCTCCACCACAAGCCTTTTCAAGTGTTCCCCAACGTTTCTCAATGGGATGGTCTTCCAGTTGTCTAAATAATGTTTGTTTGTTTTTCAGGTTCTGGCGGAGTATTTTAATGAGCTATTCATATTAATTCAGGTTTGTCGGAAAAGTCATGCACCTCTTCTGGACCCGAGTTGAAAAATAACCTACTGTAAAACCATGGTAAATTTAATGTGAAATCTTTACGTTGAATAGAAATGTTATTCATTTTTTGCATTTGTGACCTACTGCTTGATCTGATCAAATGAACTGCTTGGTCTAAAAAAAAAAAAAAATTCAAAAAACAAGAATATCCTGCGACACAAAAAAGGACAATTCACCTGCTTACAAAAACTACATTTTATTTCAAATGGAGACAAACCAGAAATCTGTGAAAAGGTCAAACACTCTGTCACAGCAAAAACAAGCTGACACGTGAGAAATATATTATCTTTCTGGGGGGGAATGGCCACAACAGAGGAACCAGTACAGTAACAACACTAAACTGCCTTACAAAAAAATTACTTTTTTCTTTTTTCATTCAAAAAAACAAAAACAAAAACAAAGGACCAGCCTGCATCCATGGCATGACTCCTTAGCCCCGCTTGTTTAGTTAGGTAGTAAGATCTGTAGCCAACACGTGCGGCACCTGCTTCCATGTCGGCACAAGTAGCCGCTTCATCCATGATGAGCGCTGCATGCCACGGAGCTTCAATATGACCAAAGATAAACATTTTAGCCCTCCACTCAGTCCACACAGTTGCCTCCATGTTAAACAAAATAAAACAAAACTCAGGTCTCATTATGTGTCCGAGCAGAAACGTCCAAAGGCACTTCGGACACAGGCAGGAGGTTCCCTGTGAATTCAGCTGCTCCCTCGACTGGCTCCTCAAAATTCAAGCTTAATAAGACAACACATTTATTCTTCATGATTCACAACCTATGCAAAACAAGAGCTCTTATCGGGGAAAGAAGCTTAACAGTCCTCAGGAAATCAGTGAAATCGTGGCCCAAGATACCAACAATAACTAACAATCCAATGTAATGCTTAGGGTGGAAGTATATTAGATAGTATTTCTATAGAGTAAAATAGACATACACAAATCTCTGACAAATATTTTAAAAAATTGTACGATTTTCTTTTCCATGCTCCTCGTATAACACTCCGTGTTCAACATTTACAATAAAAACTGTCATATCCACAGCACTCGGCAAGATACAACTTTAAAAACGAAGGTGTTAATGGCTACTGATGCTCAACAGCATATTAAACTCATCTATAGTTTGGCATTGAATATTCAAATAAGTCGTTTGATACAACAAAACAACCAAGAAATTGGCTTTCTTTCAATGAGTCCTAAGAGAAGTACATAATTTTAATAATAGCAATTATTAGCACAGCTTGAGGGAATTTTGGTGATTTAATAATAAATATTAAAAGCAATGAGTCCAACATCACCATCAAAACAAGATTATCATAATATTGGCCATCACCTTTTTTTTTCCATAAGGGATAAAATGTGCAATTCTAAGCAACAGGAAGTTAAAACTCTACATAAGGTAAATGGCAACAGGATTCAGAAAAGTTCAAGGAGTCCAAAGTTTTGAAATGATGGCTTCATGCACAAAAATAATGACGTAGAACCGAACACTACAAACAACAAGTTTAAATGTAGAAATGTATGGAATGATGGTTATGCATAGAACAATCCCCTGATGAAAGCACGGTGCTGGTCTGAAGTTTACACACAAATGTTTTTTTTTTTTTATAACCCGGATGAAAGATCTCAAAACAAACAAATTCAATTAGTTTTAAACACTAAAAAGTTGTTTTACTTTAATCATACAGACACAATTGTAATATAAACCTCCACTGCTAAGAGGTTGCATTTCAAGTTGCACCCGAACCACTAAGTATTTGTAGCCAGAACAAGGATCCTGGTCTAATTCTGAGTGAACATTTTTTTCAGTATTCTTGGAGAAAAGTTGTATGGTGCAATAACTTTTAAAATCAGGGGAAAGTCAAGGAGAGTCTTGCAAGCCCGACACTGTAAAGCACAGTAGTGCCGACAACGTGCCGAGGGAATAATGTTCATGTCCACCAGTTTCTGCTGTGCCTGATTGTCTCCTTTAAAGATTATTGAAAAAGCCTTTGCCAGCAATCTTATCCCGCTTCTTTAGTGCCTCGCTTTGATTCATGGATTTATGCATTTTGCCTCGTCTGCTGGATTTTCTCTGACAACAGGAAATCGACCCATCCTTGGAAAAGGGATTTTCAATTCCAGCCACAGCTCCACAACTGTCTCTGCCTAATCATTAATGGCTTTAATGCTTACGGATTAATTTTTGTTTTAAATATATCCAAAAGGCAGCAAAAGTCATGTTCACGTCAGAAAAAAACAACCAGTTTCAATTAGCTCTGCCATTTTGTAATGATTATTCAATAGACAGAATAGGGCCAGGACTTTGTAGCTATATTAAAAAAACTGCAAGTTTTCTCCAAACATATTCGCTGGTGCATTATGGGAAAATTATAGAAAATGTTATAACTGATAAATTGACCGGTTGTTTAATCAGTTAACCCTTAAAAAAAGACACAAAATGCTTAAACGAAACTTTAAAAGTCCAATGAACACAACACTGATCCTATCAAAGGATGCACGTAGACTACCGACAGGAGCTTTGTGAGACAACCCAGCGTGCATCGAGTGAGCACGGAATATATCAACACGTCTTCAGAAAATGGTCAAGGCATAAACGTACATAAAAGTAAAGAAATACGCCTAAGAAAAAAAAAAAAGAAGTCAACCTGCAACACCATCAAGCTGACGATGCTTAAGAACACACAGGTGAGCTGGTTGGTACACTTAGGGGGACGATACAAGGAAGACTAGGAATCCTTCAAACACATAACTCCTCAAATTATTTCTTCATCATCAGATTCAACTTCAAAACACACTCGTCAAACTATAAGAAAACGAGCTGCTACCAAACCTTAAAGTCGCCATCTATGAAATACATGAGGTTGACCCGTTCTACTATTGTTATAAATGTGTAAGGACAAATATTGTATATCAAGATGCTCCATGGCTGAGGCTGGAGTTTTAAATACAGAACATTTAGGAGGTTTAGAAGGCTGCATGAACGATCCTTGGTTATTGACAGGAGCAACTCACATCACAGCTTTCAAAAGGTAGAGTTTACATAGGTTGTCCTAGTGTGGTACGCTCCACGCTTTACCTCCATGCTGAGGCTTCACAGAGAGGGGCCAGACTGTCTTCCTCTTTTCCTTTTTTATTAATCATAGGGTGGCAAACTATCACCAGTTCAGTGTTTTTTTATTTATTTTTTTAACCTTTTTTTTTTTCAATCTTAAAGTTTTTTTTTTTCAAACTGCAAAGAAAGAATTAAAGGTTGTTGAGTCCACTCATTGTGTAAGATTGTTAAAACTTATATCTAGTGAGAAGCCGCTGCAAGGCTCGAGAGGTGTCTCCTCCGTCTGGGGAGTAGAAACAGCGTCCCTCATTGTCATCACTCCTGATCTTGTGAGAGCAGAAACCACACAGCTTATAATCAAAGGGGCTACTAATAATTTATAGTCTCTTAAAAAAAACAAAAAAAAAACTAAATGCTGCATTTCGAAGTTAGCATTCCTATCACATAGAAAGTGACCACTTAAATGTTTTTTCCCCATAGCAGCTGTTTAACAGGTTCTATAAAGACCAGTGCATCTCTTCAAAGGGTACGGCTTCTCCCAAGTTCGTGTCGGTCTCCAGCAGGCTCCATATCACGGCCATGGCTGCTTCGTTGTTGCTCAGACTGTTCAGGCCGGGTCCGACAACACTGTCCAAATTCAGCTGGGAATTCTCCCCTGACGCAAAGAAGGAAAAAGACATAAATATGAACAAAGGGAAACACATTTAGGCAGATTAAACTTTGACTCCTTCCCTCTTGCTGTCTTAACAGAGATTACCTTATAGCTCCCAAAAGGGAACACTTTTGAGAGGCAGGCTAGGAGACGCAAGGACAGGAACAGCACATTAAATCGCCTAATGTCTGTATACTCTTAACAATCTAATGGCACAATAACGACTGTACAGTTCATTTCAAGAGTACTGACATTATGTTGGACATCAATGTGAATTAACTTTAGTCATCGTAAAAACAGGAAATATTGAGTACTTTCTGATTTATAAAACAGCTACAGTGTAGTTCATTGAAAGCCCGCGCTTTTCTTAAAAAATAAGCAACAAAAGGAAGAGAGATCCGCATGTTTAAACTATATTGACTTAAAAACAAAAATACAACTGGAACTGCACTGTAATTTACACACGCTGATGCGTTTCCTTGGTAGATGTTATTATTATATAGGACCGTATGATATATTCTCAGAATGTGCACCAAGTTTGGGAATTAAAGGAATTTAGCATCTATTGAAATGTTCAGATATGTTGCATCCCTTTAAATACTAAAACCAATAATTCTTTTATAACATTACAAATACTTTTATTGCGATTAAAACGTAATTTAATGTGCAGTTGTAGTTAAATTAATCTTCATTATAGTTTAAATGTCCCTATAGATTAACAGAGCACCAAAATATCACATCACATTATCGCAATATCCATGTGTTCAAAACAAAACAAAAATGTTTTTGGGTCATAATTTCATAAAATATAAAATTTTAAGTTCCAAGCAAGCTTATTTTGGTTTACAAGAGTCTCTGATATTTTTGCATCTCTAAAGATGCCTATTAGACATCTGCTGCTTTGGATTAACTATATGCAGATTAGTTGGGTTTTTTATCGTTCATTGGCAAAACATTAATAAAAGTGAAAATACTTTAAAACATTTAGTTCATTGGGGACATTTGCGATACCATTTTTTCCCCCAAACAAGAATAAATACATACACTGCAGGATTGTTAATTGCTGTTTGCATATTCTAAATTAGTTAGGACTAAAGTGACTTGTTGGAAGAGGCTCCAATTTCTCAATTGACTATTTTAATACCTATTTAACTAAAGGCAAAGGAACAGTGGGACGGACGAGTGCTAGAAGTAGCTGTCACACTAGGAAATGCATTCAGCCTTATAATGGAGGAAAGGTAAATGGGTTTAAGGCTCATGAAGAGGGTGTGAGAGAGTACCCATAAGCGAGTCTCCTCCTGAGAACGAAGCTCCTTGAGGCTCACCGTCTGAGCTCGACTTTCCTGGAATCTCCATGTCAGACGTTTCCCCGTTTGGCACCTTGACATAAAAAATGCACCAGATTTGTCTTTTAGTTTGTAGTGAGGGTTTAAAAATAAGTAGGGAGAGCAAACTTATAAACCATTTGAAAGTAGTCCCCACGAACGGGATTGTTTCATAAAATGCTTTCAAAGAAAACGATTGGGAACGAAAATACCGGTTGTATTTTCTGCTATTGAAACATCTATTAAACCTCCAAAAACCTCACACAGGTACATCGTAAAAAGTTAACTTTGGCAACGCCATTCAGAAAGTGAAACACATGTATAGTCTGTACACATGTTAGTTGTTCATTTTAAAATTATGGCCTGTAGCAAGTAAAAACCATAAAGGTTATGAAATTGCAATATTTTATAAGATTGAAAAAATGTGAATAGTAATAGAGACATTTTAAGCCAAGTTAAAATTATTTGTATTTACTGTGCAGTTGTACATGCATACAGTACAATAATTGGTGAGTACTTCAAATCAGCGTCAGGTGCTCAAACATTTCCTGGAACACCAGGTCAATTTCCTCTTAACTGCTTAAATGTGTTTCTTTAAACTGTTATTTGTTGTAACATCTTTTCTCAACGCTAAAGCATAAACTCTGCAAGTTGCGTGAAACAAGAGTTAAACCAATATTTGAGTGAAAATTTTTTATTATGTACAGCATGCACCAATATAAAAATGGTCAATAACTATTGCTACTCCTCTAATAGCTGATATTAGAAAAACTATATAAACTTTCGACACAGGGCAAAAGCTACCAAATCACATACATTGCTTCTCGGATTTAGTTTAGTTCTGATTTTGATGCCAACATACGTATTATACATTAGAGTGTGTTACATAAAAATAATCCAAAGATCTTACAGTTTTTGCTGCAACCCAATATGAACACAGAAAATATTGACCTCTTATTTATCTCTGTTTGTAAAGAGCGGCTGCAAAAACAATTCTACCCGACATAAAAGTATCTATCTACAGCCAATTTATAAAAGTGTATGGATTTTATTGGTAGATACGAGTTTTAACAGCACCATCTCCTGGATCGTGTAACAGCTTAACTTGCTTACTTGGTGGTAAAACAAATGCTGTTTTGTGGATAAGTCAGGATTTAAAAGCATATAAGCACGACAGTCACTTACACTGTTGTTCGCCTGATTGAGAGTCTGAGGAGACTTGTCTTGTATCAGACTGAATGGACTGACGTTCCCACTGGAAGGTGACGAATTCAGCCTGAACAGACCAACACATCGAATCAATAATGCCTCAAACAGCATAGCAGGAAATACACAGCTGGTCAAAAGATGGATGGAAAAATAAGCCAATAAAAACTACTTGCAGATTTAGCTTATAATTAACCCTTAACATTCATATAGACCCCATTTGGTTGAAATAACTTAACTGAGACCCTTCTTTTAACTGCAGAGAAAAAGGTTTTTGCATTCTTGTGCTATTCATGGGTTTCTAGACGTTTTTTTTAAGCCTCCTACAGAGTCTCAATGAGATCAAACTATGGACTTTTGACTCAACCCAGGACTTTTCATTGTTTAATCCCCCGCAAGTCCTTGGTGGATGAACGGACTCAGCATGGCCGGACAGATATGGTTCACACATACCGTTCGAATGCCAGAAGCATAAAAGCATAAGAACCGAGCAGGTAGAGTTCAGTGTTTTGGTCAAACAGATGCAGCACATGGGTAACGAGAAGCACTAAACGGGGTCAAAAGTTTGCCAGAGGGCTTCCTGTGACAAGAAACGGCCGACAGCAAGCCGAGAACCAAATGTTTGTCATGCTCTGAAACGATGAGAACTAATTATGGCCCGACCATGCAGAGCCCCTGACTGGTATGTTTTGGGGTCACTGTCATGTTGTGGGATCCAGATCTACTGGTCACACTTTCCTAAAGAAACAAGGACTCAGTGATGTTTTTCTTAGAGGGGAGGAATAGAATTTAAAATCAATTTCACAATTCTTGTCCTGACACCATCTTCTTTCTGAGGGTCCCAGGCAGCTTTTTGGATCTTACAATGGTGTTAACTCTCCCTTCAACAGTGAGGAGTGCACCAAAGTAAATTTATGGGATTTAAACAGGGAAACATCTTTTTAAACTGTTAGTATAATGTTGTAATCCTCTGTAGTCTTAATTGTGTGAGTGTCAATTAAGTGATTAGTTACCATGATTAGTTATATGTTAAAGAAAAGTTTTAAGGCCGCTTTTTGTCAGTTTTTATCTACCTGATTTTAAACTCAATATAAAACATCCCTTTGTCGGAAAATAGAGTGTCCTCTACACTTTTCCGATGGACCTAAAAATCAAAGACTCGTTTGGATGCCGTACTTGTTGAAATCCAGCAGCTCGTTGGCAATCTGTGTCCCAATGCTCCCGGCGTATATCATTGTTCCAGACGCAGAGGAGATGCCTGGTATGACTGGAAGGGACTTCTTACCGTCTGTAAGAACAAAAGTTTGATTAAGCTTCAAAAAAATGCTTTTTTTTTCTTTTAAAATTAAATTACCAAGAATAGTAGTTTTAGTGCATCATTTGTAAAAATCAAAGGATCCGGTTAACTTTAATTTAATACTTTCTACAGACCAAACTACGCGTTTTATTAAGATTTTTCAAGATTTGCCTTAAGTCACTTTGTAGAGAGAGAAAAAAGACCCATAATACTAATGGGTCAAATATTAAAATGTAAATTTGATGTGGCGACTCAAATGTTAATCATGCTATTTAAAATTAACATTCTTATAAAAGCCAAAACCTTTCAAGGTTGCTTAGGGGCCATCCTCAGAATGCACCAGTTTCTTAACACAACACAGAGCAAGTGACCTATAAATGTTTCTAGGCCAGACTTAATTTACTGTCTTCAATGGAAAACCACCAACGTCATTCACAAGTAACACTGACATGCTCCGCTGCAGCGAAAAATCAGAGAAGGTACTGCACGCAACCGTGACAGTTGTTGCATAGATACAGATGAGTGATCGCTGCGCTCTGACCTTCTGAAGCCTTGGAGTTTCCAGACTGTTCAGACTTATGTCCCGACCTCGCTGTCCGGCTGTTGTCATACCTTGTCAGAAGATGAGAGAGCAGGAAACAGATCGTCTTCTGAGCAGCCGTACGAAGATACGGTTAGATAAAGCACCAAATGCTGCAGGCATGTACTCACGATATGACGGTGTTGGTCGACACTATGTACTCGACTTCTTTGTTCCAAGGGTTGACGAAACTAAACCACTGACTTTGCAGGGTGACAAAAGAACCGTGTTTTGTTTTGAATTTATAGCAATTTGTGTCTAGTTTCTCTCTGCTCCGCAGGACTGTAAAGAGGCAATAAGAACAAAACATTTATATACATTAGTCAACAAAGTAGGCCAGACATACAGCCTTATATGGTTTGCATAAAGACTCAACCTGGTATAATTAAGAGGATGTGGGTCACGATACTAGAAATTTACAGGTTTAAAGAAGAAAAATAACAGAGAGTTACCTTTTCGATGCCTATCAGCTAAATGTAGTAAGTCGTCTTGATGGAAGTATTCGTAGCACGATGTTCCGAGCAATTCTTGGGGAAGGTAACCTAGAACGGTTGTTGCTCTGTTGGGCGAAAACGATTGATGATAAATTATCTAGTACCCTAAAGAAACCTAAAGTCTTCAACAATAAAAAGAATAATGAAAGCAAAAAAGTGATTAATTACTGGTAGAAAAGGTAGATAGAAATTGCAATAAATGTTTCCATTAAAAAACAAAAAAAACAAAAACAGATATATTTAACCTTTTGAAAGCAGAAATAAGTTTTTATTCATTTTCAAGCTATTAAATAAAACAAAATTTTTGGCTTAGAGTGAGATAATAGTGTGTTTAATCTCCTGGACATTTATCTGCTTTGTTGTCTCATAACCAGGAACTTAAGGACTGTTTAGTTTAAAAAGTAATCTGACTTTGCAAAGTATTCACAAATAAAAAAAGGTAGGTAAAATACCTAAAATATGTATATAATTCTCTTTTGACCTCTATTTAAGTCTTTTATGACAGATTAATTATATGGAGGTTTTTAGATTACTTTCCTAAAAAACATGTGCACCAAGATCAATATCAATAGAGGGAGACATTGACTCAATGACTAGATTTTAGAGCAAAAGGTGAATTTACCAAGTGGATTTTGGAGGAACGGTGGGTTAACAAAATGGAAACAAATTAATACTTTCTAACTGGTTGTCTGAACTCTTCTGTTTCACCATTTAAACAAACCATTGTCTCCTTTTTAGGAGGAATCTCTATTGTGGGTTTTTTTTTTTTTACAGTTATACTAAAGTTACTCAATAAATCTCAAATGAGTTTTAAAATTTCTGCAGAGAATCTACCTGGAGTTATTTTCCAAAAGTAACCTTTTTACTCTACTGTAACCAGAAATCAAACCCACCTTTGATCAACAAAGGTGAATTTTCCATCCATGTTGTAGCGCGTAACAAACTTGGTGGGTTTAACACGGACCTCCCCGTTAACCTGCGGTGCCGAGTGCGAGTGGATGCGTCCTACCGCCACCAGGCAGCTGAAGTAGGAGCAGTCCTGCTTGTCCCCTTCTCCGTCCCCCTCCGCTCCCATCTGACTGGTTGGCCAGCTGCGCATGTAGCCCGTACAATGAACCGTGCAGTATTTCTGTGACTCTAAAAAAAATATAAATAAAATATTTTAATATTCAAAAAAATAACATCGATCTATCTGTATTGGAAGTGATAACTGCAAAATCGTGTATGTGATCACCTTTCTTTTTAGAGGTGTTAGCCTGGGTTTCCTTTTCTTCTACTTTCACAGGTATTTTGTTGTACTTCATGCGACAAAAGAAGGAGCGTCGAGAGCCTGAACACAACCGCGATGCACCGATGGGAAGGTCAGCCTGAACCTGCAGACCAGCTGTTGACGCCCAACGTTGCACACATTTTAGTAAATGTAAATGTTTTCACCTCACACAAAGACACGGATGTAAAAATGATTTACTTTTAGCATCTATTAGCCGCTCGCGAGGGTGCGATTCAGAAGCTGAAAGTTGCTCCTTCACTTTTCCCATGTCCTTGGGGTGTATATAGTCAAACAGGCTCTGTCCAATCAGCTCTGACTAAAGTGAAAAACACGGATGACCACAGACGTAAACAAGGCTTCCATGTGGACAAAACAATCATCATAAATATCTAATTTAAACCGAGCTAACAACTAGCTTCAGAGGCTGTTTTTCTCTAAGGACTGCTGCCCCAGAAGCACACCAGACTCTGGAAATCTGAAAGTGGGTCGGATTCAATTTGACTCACTAAGAATATTATTTACAATATCTTCCAAAAGTTATCCCTCACTGAACTTTCAACATTTCGTCACATTACAATCACAAAGTTGAATAGGAAAACAAATAAGTGATGCATATTTGTAAAGTAAGTAAAAGTCTGAAAATCGGGGTCCTGCATCTGTAGTGAATGATAAAAGTGCTCAGTTTAGCAAACAAAGTCCAACTGTGTCTAATTTAAATTCTTAAAAAAAACAATAAAAATAAGTTGATCAGTGTAGGCCTTAAAAATAACTTGGAGATTCCCATCTAACCACTATGCAGACATAACATCCAAACCCATCTGGTGTGTCTAGTATTTTGGAAAAAAAGAAAAAAACAAAAACAAAAAAAAAACATAAGATTATGGGACAAATATAAAAGTGTTACCCGACTATAATTTAATATCTTTGAGACGGACTCTGAGACAAAAACTATTTTCCCGCGATCACAGCCCACAACAAACAGGAACCCATCTGCAGCCTGCACAACAGAGAGAAGGAAAGAGCGACAGTCAGGATCTGCTCAAAACAAAAGCACAAAGCCGACAGGCTTGTTAAAATGTCATACATTGTCAAATTAATTAACAATTAGAATAATTAACTATAGCTTATTGCTTTAAATTAAGATCTAATGTATTTAAAATGAATCATATAATTAAAAACACTGAACTATCCCATGTTTACCTTGAGGACGAGGTGTTTGAGCTCTTCGTCAAGAAGGAACGACGGTTTGTAGCTTGCTTCAGAAGTGGAGCTCGCTGAACCTGAATATTTAGACAGTTTTACCTTAAAAAAATGTTACAGGCTTCAAATGTTAGCGCAAAACCAAAGCAATTAACAAAACCTCCTTCTATCTCTGCCAGCAGTTATATTAAGTGTATCACTGGCCAGAGAAAAGTTAAACAGATTTTTTAAGGAGCTGGGTGGAGGAGGATATCTTGATTGAGACACGTTGTAGATGTAATCTGGACCTTTTAGTGATTTTAGGTGCTGTACCGCCATCCTGAGAACCGTGAGTTTGTCCAGCTTACGGGACATGGGGTTACACGTAGGGATCATGGCCGAAAGCTTGTCTATGAGATGGTTCATTCTTTCTCGTCTCCTCTTCTCAATTTGACTGTGTGGTTCCCTGCAGGAACAAAACAAAAGAAACACGTCAGTCATTTGCCTAATAAGAGGTTTATAACTATTGTCCTAACTTTTGTCTACCTGAAGCATTTAATTTTGGCATGTTGATCCTCTCCGTCTGACCTGTTGATTACAAAATAGGCAAATTCGTATGGATTGATTTAGTTTAATTTATTCCAGAGAGCTTTCTACAACAGAACAATGAGTAAAGTACCTGTTTTGGTCATCTTCCATATCTGTATCATAAACCATATTTAACTTTGAATTCCTATAAAGGAAAATAAGCACGTGATTTAAGTCAACAGAAATTATTGGACATATTTTAATCAAATCTAATGTATCGGGTATACTAACTTGTTGTCCGTGGTTCCCTTGCGCTTCCTCGGCATGTCCATGTCCAGCGACATACCAGACGCTAAGGATGGGGTTAACAAGCTGGGCAAAGATTCTCTCTGTTCCTCCTCAACCAGCACATCATCTGGAACGCAAACATCGAATAAAATGAAATCATTAAATCGTATGTTTGCAGCAAGGCACGGGGGGTTTATTGCTTCAGCGAGGTTTTACAAAGTGCTGCTCAAGCTCCAACGGTTTATACTTAGGGATTATAAACCAACAACCATCAATTGTTGCTGCACACGGTCGTTCAGTTGGCTAAAACAAGGATAAGTCGAAAGCTAAAGTAAAATGTCACAGACCTTGTGGCCCAAATAGCCTTTAACAGATCAGGGGTGACCTGACTTCTAATCCATCCAGTTCTGCCAGATCACAAGTGTCCCGAGAAGGCGAGCAGCTACAGCGGCGCTCATGGGTGTGCAACTGAAATCGTATCAAATGACCCTGATCAAAAGTTCACAACAACTAAAGAGGTAAATTAGGGCTGCATGATACTGGAAGAAAACACGATTTGTTTCAATCCTGCAAAATACGCATATTTTCTATCCTTTAAACACCGTAAAGAAACAATCTCACCCACTACATTGCTTTAGCTTAAGTAATGGTTGTTGTCGGCCCACTTTTACAAATCAAACAGATATGTTAAATAATTACTAATATTATTTGATACTGATGTTTATGTGGATATAATAAACAAACAAACTAGAAAGCATTTCTACCCTAAAAGCATGTGTTCACTAGTCTCTTTACGAGCACCTCAACTTCACATAAATCTCTAGACTGTGATTGGATTGTTGCAATTTTAAGTTATCTATCCATCTGGGTTATAATTTATTCTTCTTCTATGTATCTTGAATTGAACATATTTATTCATTCATATTGTGCATCCCTTCTTAAGTTATTAGTTAGCCTTTAAAACCTCTTTGCGATATAAATATAACTTAAACTGATATTGCAAACTGTAAGTATTTGCGATATATTGTGCATCCCTAGTAAAGATCCTCACCTGTGATGCATTTAATTGTAATCAGGGTGTGTATAAAAATGTCAGTTTGTGTTGCTGGGCTCCTAAGAGAACCTCCTTCATCCAGTGGTACGCTAATGTTTTTGAGTCATAAGGAAAGGAAACTCCTTTTCAAAGGATCTGTGGGGTATCTGACCCGCGAAATAAACAAAATACAATTAAATAAGAAATGCATTTTAAAAACATCTAACAAAATGAAAACAATATTCAGCAGAGTTCAAACAACAAAAAAGAAAGATTTTACCAAGAAGTTCCTGGATAATTGTTTGTGATGCATCTGAACAGTCCCATAGAGATTCAGCTGATATACAGGACACTGGGAAAAAAGTGGTGCTTGAAGATGAACATTAGGAACGCACGTGGTAATAAAAGGATCACGCTTACAATAAGCCAAACACCAGAGAGGCAAGCAATTGTCTGCAATAAAGTCGTTTGGAGTGCTGAGACCAAAATGCAGCTTTTGTGGCCACAACCATCAACAAGGAGTCAACAAGGCCTATGATGAAAAACTAACTATTTTTACCATAAGACATGAGCGATGTAGGAGCTACTAAGGCAAAGACAACCTGGTCAAAACTGAAGGAAGAATGAACATACAGAAAAAAAAAAATTGCACTAATCAGTTTCGCAAACTATGAATGCAACATTGCAACATGAGAACGATCCAAAATGCAAGCCGACCTGTAATGGGCTACAAAACTAATAAGAATGAAGGTTCTGGAGTAGCCATCTCTGTTTCCTGGCTACAATTCGATTGAGCAACTCTGGACTGGACTAAGACTTGTAGTTCAAGCACAGCTCAGGAATTTTCCTAGAACTGGAGGGTTTTTATAAAGAACTGGTATGTTCAAAAATACCAGAAAATATGGAGCCTCATCCACAACACCCCCAAAAGACTCCAAGCTGCCATTGAGGAATGAGGGCAAAATATGAGAACTTGCATATGTAAACGTTTGATCAGGGTCATTTGGGTTGTTTCTGTTATTAGTTTATATTTAAAAGGACTAAACACATTAAAATTGCCTCACCCAACCACTAACCATGAATGAAAAGAACAATAATGTGTTACAATAAATATGCTCTGAAAAAAACAAAACAAAAAAAAAAACATTTTCTCTTTTACCCTCCTCTGCAACTACATGAACCAGAAAACACGTTGTTTGAAGGAGGTTTATTACCTAATTTAAAACAGAGGACCCTGAATTTTGATTTTTAAGCCATTTAGGTATTGATAAAGGAATACCTTAAAAAACAAAAAATCTAAATAAACAGTCTAACTACAAAACTAGGAGTCAGTCGGCGCAACAAGACGGAAACGGTAACATGGGTCAGATTTTAGGAAAGAATTGTTCAAATTATCTAGAGCTTCATCTCATTTGTTTCCCCTTTTTCTCAACATCTGTAATTCATCTCAAGTGTTAAATATATAATTCTCTCAAACAAACTGATTTAAAGAGGCAGAGCTGATGCACCTGACGGAGAATCCAAAGGTTTAAACACCTCCCTGGAAAAATAATACACAGAGCGGCCTATCCTGCCGTTGACACACCTATCTGTTCGTTTTGAATAAACAGACATGGCCAAACCTCTACCTGCTCACTTAGTTTTTCTTTCATTCAGATTAATCCACACATACAAGGACAAGTAAATGCACGGCAACTGCAGACCAAACAAGCAATTTCTTACTTGCTTAAATAAAACTGGGTTCGCTGAAAGTAGTTAAGCATTGCATGGCAAATATGTAGTGGTGATTTTAAACAGGATATTATTAACAATGCAATGTCCGACTATACTGACAGTCATTTTATCCGTGCTATGCTGGTTTTGTAGTTTTGCGGTTGTTTGTATTTTATTTTACTGAAATTTTGAGGTATTGATTGGTGATGAAAACTGCAAGACGTTCCAGACCCACTACAGGTACATTTTAAACCATCGCACTGTGTTTTGTGTCTGAAATTTGACTAAACCTCCAGCACATCCCACAGTTTCTCTTCTGGGTTGCTCCAAACAATAAGCTGCAGAGCACAAGCAGCAGGCGTGGCAGCAAGCTACAGGTCAAGTCGCACTGAATACACGAAAGAGACGGCGAGCACGCAGAGAGGTGTCTCTGGGTCTTCATATGGGAAACGGGTCTAGAAAAATCATACAGCTTTCTTTTTTGGTACGCTAGATGCTCCGGTTGTTTTCCCAATGTAAGCGAACCAGACTGGGGTTCACCTCCCAGTGACCCCCATTTATTCAGGGAGATCAGAAACTGCTCCTTTGGTCTGAACCGGAGTCTAGATAAGCTTTCACACTTTGCTTAAACTAGACAATCAAAGTAAACCAAAATGGGCCCAAAGGCGCTATTGTGAAAGCACAGTTGGGTTATAATATCTGATTCTTGCTAATCTGTCATATTCAAATGACTTGCCTCGATACAGTTTTTAAATAATAACCAAAAGGGGACGAGGATTTCCTGTACCATGTTAGTTATTTATGGAAATAAATTATCAACAAGCGCGGTTGTGAGAGTAACTCCTAATATTTATTCAACTGAGAGCAGCAATAGATCCTTCTCTGACAAAAAATTACTTTAAGTTTATCAATAAAACTGCACAACTAATGTAACCAGAGTCATGAAATTAGACAATTAAATAACCAGGACCAGAATGGCTTCATAAGAAATCTTAGGCATTCCCATTTTTCTCATCATTTGTTGTAAATACAGTGTCAGATTTTTAGGTATTCTATTTGAATGAATTACATATTTATAATAGATTTAAGCATATTATTACCACCTCAGCTTGTACAAAAAAAAAAAAAAATCAAACGGGTTTAATACGAGTATGAACTAAATGTTGTTATTTATGAACTGGAACTGGAACTAATGTCTGAATTACCTTCTCAGCATTTATCATTGTATCAAAAATCCATCTAAAACAAGCAGGATGCTGGTCCTCAAAGCTAATGACCAAAAAAGAGAAAGTCTAAGAAAAATTTAATCGCGGTTTATGTAAGCGCTACATTTTTAACCTAATTTATTTAGACGAAACACATAAATAAAGTAAAGACAATGTGTGTGTTTCAGTAAACATCATTTAAAATTTTTCTGAGCAGAAGCACTTTATATTTCCTGTCATCTGTGCATGTTTAACACAGATCCTTCTGCAGATTATTTTACACCAGTTGCCCACATACGTAATAGCCGGCTCTTCTATGTAAATAGAATACACAGAGCGGCCTATCCTGCCCCAAATATTATACAGTGGTGATAAACTCTCTAGCCTGTAATCGGTTACCTCAACAGTATATAGCTACTACTTACACGCTAGTGGTGACTTCAAACATGACGAATCTTTCTATCCTTTACTGTATCAATTTATTAATATAAAATAAACACAACAACAACCTCAACAAAGCAAGATTCAGGGCTATAAAAGGACATATGAATCTGTATTCTTGCCTTTAATTTGCATTGTTCTGGTGATTTTCCAAATTTAGTTTAACTTGTGTTTTTGTTTTTTGTGATGGAAACATTTTTACAGAGCAATGGTAATCTTTCTCATAACACAGGAAAAGTACAGTATACAAAGTCGGTCGGCAGCGTGATACTGGTAACCACTATCCACACTCGTTACACTGTAATAAATATAAAGGAAACGTAAAAAAACAACAACAAAAACAAATGCAGAATGTATATTTCCATCCATCCATTTTTCAACCCGCTTATCCTTGTGGGGTCGCCTATATGCAGAGTTCACAGACACAACAAACAACCAAGCATGCACACACTCACACCTAAGGTCAATTAATCTAACAGGTTATGGTTCTGGAATTGTGAGTGGAAGATGGAGTACCCAGAGAGAACCCACACATGCAAACTCCTTGCAGAAAGACCCCAAGAGCTTGCAGTGATTATTACATATTATAATAAAAATATGTTCATTCGATTCTTTTCAGTGATCTAAATCAGCATTTTTTCACTCTTTCTGAACAAACTATCTAGCCGGTTCTAACAGTCCAGTACATCCAGTCCTGAAACCAGAACTGATTTATGAGCCACTTAAGGAGGACTGGCTGTCACACATCTCTTACTGTCGCGACCTTAAAGCTAAACACAGATAACCGGCTCAGCTCCTCCTGTTCCAGGGAAAAGCTAAAATAAAATAAATAAAAAACAAGCTGTTATAAGCTGTTACTTTGCGTGGTTTAAAATAAATATACCGTAACGCAACAAGCCGATCTCAGGAATACCACCTTAAAAAAAAGAACGCGCATCCTACTAGAGGCCTCGCTGGACGCCAGCTTGACGTTCTACGTGTGACCGTTTAAAAACAAAATAATCAACCGTCGACGGGTGATTTTAAGGTTTAGTTTTTTTACTTTATTCTGTTTTGGTCGCGGTGACAAACGAGGCTTTTTGGCTGTTACATAAACGGCGTTAGAGGGCGAGCTTGCTCCACTGATCTACTGACCTAGTTTCGGAACAGCGCTCAACTGAACCGGTAGAACCGAGGGGCGACAAACCGACGTAAACACCCGACTCACGCCGAGCCTTTTCGCGAGCATTGCCTCACCGGTAACAGCTGTGGCGGTGTTCGGTTTACCTGCTGGGTCGCTTCCCGCTCTGTCACCGCCGCCAGCCGCAGGGTTCTGCGCCGACATGGATGAAGCCGAAGCCGAAGCCGGAGCGCTGCGGCCCGGGACTCCGCTGCATTGAGACCAGGCGACTCCACCCCCCTTTCGTCCTCTCTCGGTTATGTAGGACAGGGCTTGCTTGGGTGCCGCGAAATGTTTCAACCTCGTTGTAATACACTCCCTATATGTAGAAATAATATTAATAATAATACAATGGGTATCAATAAGGAAGAGAGATTTGAAACGTGACCAAAATTACCGGCGTGCTGTGCAATGAGAATCCAGAGGAGGGAAACCAGGAAGTGAGAGCAAATAGGCTCCTCCCACAGGCTCACCCATGCTCATCCCTTCAATTAAAACCACATAATGTTTAAAGTGCACATAAGTAACATACACTGACTAGAGCATCCCAGAAAGTTAGAATACCATTAAGATTTAGAAATAAAGTTTATAAATATAATATTTTATAAATCCATTGCAAAAAGACTGGTTTTAACATCCTGATCATTTTTAATATGTTAATAATAAATATGGCTTACATTTATAAAAAAAAAACAACAACAACAAAAATACTTATCAGCTCATTCAATATGCCATAAAAAACACATTAAAAGCATATTTATCACAGAAATACCAGCCTGGTAACCTTAAGGCCAACCAACAGCTTGTTTTATATTTTGACACCACAAGGCATTTATTCACGTGTAGCTTTCAGTTACTGTCCTGAAATGTTGATTAGGTGTTTTATAATATTCTTACCTTGTGCATGTTAGTCCCTTCTGCAGCAAAACACCCATGCACACACACCTTGTGCTTTTTTTTGACCTAATCTCCTCAGACCTCCGAGTTCCAAATGGTCAGAATGACCATTTAATTTAATCAAAATATAGGTCATAATTTAGGGATTCTCTCACTGCATATGAGTAAACCATTATCACACACAGCACATAAGGTTAAAAAGCAATGAGATCGTCTTCATCCGTGCCTTCACAAAATGCTTAAAGATTTAGCATTTGAGTTCAGCTTGAAGAAAGTAACATCTCTCAAAACTGAGGTTCTCATTATTCTGGGATTTACAAAATAAAAATACTTTTGGTAATCTTAACAGAACAAGAACAGGAACCCTTTAGTGATGCAATAGTATTTTCTAAGTATTACTCATCACATACACATTCAAAATTAATAAACTTAGGTGTGCTCAGATTAATTTGTCAGATAAAATTAACCTTTAAAGTAACAACCTGTTAAATAAAGGCTTGCAAATCAGTATGTGCAATTATCTATATGACTATATTTTTCTTTTCACTAAATCACAAAATAAACAAAAATTCAAAGTTACATCACTGCAAAGTAGTCTTTCTTTGGTCTGCATGTATTGTCAAAACTTTGTCACAATGAGGACTTTTGTAGCAAAGAAGCTATAATATGTATGAAAAACCTAAACTATTTTCAAAATTCTATTTAAAAGTAGTTAAATAAGAATTTAGTGTCATTTTGTAAAAAAGCACCAATCTGCTACAAATGATCTTTTACATTCATTGGATGGATTAACATTCATACCAAATTGGAAGATTATGATGTGCCTGAAGTACTTAGAGTCTCTACTGAAGAGTCTAAGCAAAAGGGGATCTTTGCTGAAAAGGCTAAAAAATGTTAGGACACAAACTGTTTACCAAAGGATACTAAATACAAGATAAGATTTTTTTTTTACTTTTTTTGAAAAAGAAAGGTTTGGTGCAACTTTCGAGGTTGAAGTTCCTGACTGTGAGTTTGAACAGAGAACAGCTTTGGAGCAAGAACACAACAGAACACAAAGCATGGAATCTCGAAGACTAGTTGTGTCAGAAGAAGAAGAAGAAAAACAACAATCATTTCTTCTGCTGGAGAGAGGCTGTGATCACAGGATGGAGTTATTAAAAGAAAAAAGATTTGCTGTTTCTAATTTGCTGTTTCTAAAGAGGAAACCTGTGCAACTAAGGGACTTAAAGACACACTCTCCATTTTCCTAGTTACTAAGTCTGAGGAGCTTGTGCCCAAGCCGGAGAAATCCCTCATTTTTGGATATAAAAGTGGCAAAATGTATGCAAGATCAGACCTGTGGACTGGAGGGTGAACTTGAGGCTAGACATGAAACACAAGATACAACAAGGAATCTCCAAATGTGTTTACATCAGAAGAAGAAATAGCCAACCTGTTTTCCCTCCAAAACAGTAATTGTGATCTTGAGCTGGAGTTGCTCAATAAAAAGGACTATCGTGAATATATATATAAAGAATTTGACAATTTAACCACTTCCGCTTTCAAACCGCTAGATGGCAGACATGATTTTTGGTTCATCCATGTGTATCTCTTTCAATTTTGCTCTTATTGTGTAAAACAAAAAGTATTTATGACAAACTGTATTTATGTAAAAAAAAAACAGGACATATGATGATGGAAGGAGCTTTAGAGAGGAATGACCCTGTTAACTAGAAAGTGCTCAGTAAGTAACAGTTTGCACTTTGCTTGTGGAGACCATGAACCAAAGGACTGGTCCCAGTTACTGTGAAACACAGAATAAGGGTAAATCACAACATTATAGACTCAGAACACATTATTCAATCTCCTGATTGTAATCCTAAATCAGTTTTTTTTTACTGAATATTCTGCGGCTGAGAACATTTTTAAAGCATGGATGCAAAGATGTCACTTCTGTTTCAATTTTTTGTTCCCATCAGCCTCAGATGTGTTTGTGTAACATTCATAGCTGCATGCCAACAGTAATAAGACCACATACTTTATTCCTAAACACAAAATGATAAAAGCTTAGGTAAAAAAAACAAAAACAAACAAAAAATCATATACAGAGGCATTGTTCTGGATTTTGACGGCTCCGTCCTGGGTTTCACCCTCACCCATTCTACTCCATAGCCGTCCTCCTGCCTCTTTCTCTCCTCCGCATGTCAGGCCTATGCATATTTCATTTGCTGGTCTTCAGGGCCGCTATCAAATGAATCAAGCTGGATGGGTGGAGGTGGAGCTGATGAGAAAGATGATGTGTGAAAGCGAGGGGATGGGTTTGGGGATAACCAGTAACACCTGCCCCCTCCTCTCCAGGAATGAATGAGATGAGGGGAGATCTGGATCACTTATTCTCTCTAGCAGCAGAGAAGAACAGGACCACGAAAAACTCGGGATTAAAAACTGGATTCCACGCATCTTATTTGCTCTTTCTTACTTCAGAATAACTCCTCAATGGATCTTTTAAGGACACGTAAAGTTCTGATTCTGTAGCATTTGAGACCCTGAGGTACACTATTAACATCACACTCATCCAATTTCCTCGTCTGCACGGATCCAAAAAGTTGGAAAAGTCCTCATCACCACTGCTGGACCTGTAGCACCACAGGTGTCAATCCCAAGTTGTACAAACTGAAGGAGGATGACAAACTGCATCTAGTGGATGTTTTTCTCATTTGTTCTATAAAAACTTTTAAACAATTAAAAATCTATTTTGGGATACAGAGAAAAGAGGGAGAAAAAACAACAACAGAAAAATGCCTTTTGATTTTGCAGGTTTGAAAAATCAGGTACTAAAACCTGGGAAGGAGGAGGTCAAGGACACTGTGGGGGATTCTTTAGGAAAGCTGCAGAGGTGAGACGGTCTATTTGTATGCAAACGTGTTGAAATAGAAATTTTTTTTATGTCCGGGCTGCAAAAATGAAGATCAAAATTGCAGGAGAACGCATGACATCTGGTGTAGGAGATCCTGACAATAAATAAATATTTGATTTCAGCATTTGCAGAGGGATGCCAATGATGTAATCACAGTTCCCATTTTTAGCCAGTAATACATATTTCATATTCTAATACATTATTCAACAGAAGGATATATTCTCAGTGCAAAAGCGCAGAAGCTTAAATAAATATTTATCATATTGTCAATTATGATGACAAATAGTAAAAATTATCAGGACCTAAGACCAGTATAACAAACAAAACTAAACACTAAACCAAATTACCAAACCAATTACGAGCACCACTACTACTTAAACAATCACTGCAATGAATGATAATATTGATAATAGTAGTAGTATATCTTGATTTGTTGAAAATTATCATTACATTTAGTTTGAAAATGTTCGCATTGTTTTTAAACTGCTCTAATTCACTTTATGGCTTGAATATCAGCTTCTAGACGGATGTTTAGAAAAGGGACGGATGTTTAGAAAAGGTCCCAGTGAGGGCAAAAAAAGCATAACAATTTTGATAAATACACTACTCACAAAAAGTTAGGGATATTTGGCTTTCGGGTGAAATTTGTGGAAAATGTAAAAAGTTCCCGCTAAAGTGATATCCTATCACAAAAGTAGGACATTTAAGTAGAAGGATGCACTGTTGATTTAATCTCTAACAATTTGTCGAAACAAAAGTTAAAATGTCAACGTCTCAATAACTCATCATGTGTCCTTGAGCATCAATTACAGCTTGACAACAACGTCTCATGCTGTTAACAAGTCGACTTATTGTCTGCTGAGGCAGGGCATCCCACCTTCTTGAAGGGCAGCCCTCAGGTCATTGAGGTTTTGGGGTGCAGAGTTTCGAGCCTCTACACGGCGACTCAGGTGCCCCCCACAGGTTTCCAATGGGATTCAGGTCTGGAGAAAGTGCAGGCCACTCCATTTGAGGTACACCAGTCTCCAATAGCCATTCCCTGATGATGCGACCCCGATGAGCTGGAGTATTGTCGTCCATGAAGATGAAATTAGGGCTGTGCTGATCATGTAGTGGCACAATCAGTGGATTAATGATGTTCTTCAGGTAGTATGGGCTTGTCACTGTACCATTCACAAAGTGTAGAGCAGTTCTGTACAGACTGGACACACCTGCCCACACTATGACCAAAAGCTCGTCTGGTGACAACAGTGGCTGATGCATAGCGCTCTCCTTGACGTCTCCAATATCGTTGGCGGCCATCATTTCTGCTCAAAGTGAATCGACTTTCATCAGAGAACAGCACTGAGGCCCACTGGTCCCTAGTCCAGCGTAAATGCTCCCTGGCCCATGCAAGACGATGACGCCTGTGCCTGCTGGTGTGGTCAGGTTCCCTTGCAGGTCGTCTAGCATGCAGACCACGCTGATGTTAACAGTTTAAAAGGGTCTGACGTGACACTTGGGTGCCTCTCACCTCCCATAAACGTGCCTGGAGTTGAGTGCCATTCATCATCCGGTTTCTCAGGGCATTGTTCACAATGTAGCGGTCATCAGCATGGGATGTGGCCAGAGGACGTCCACTTCTACGCCTTTCAGTAACTCTTCCAGTCTCTCTGTATCTCTGTTGCAACCTGCTGATGACTCTCTGTGACACTCTGAGCTCAGTGGCCACGTCCGTCTGAGAACGTCTTGTTTGAAGCATTGCAATGGCCAGGTACTGTTGATCCATTGTTAGGTGTCGTCTTGGTCTCATGTCTCAATGTGAACACCCTGATGAGGACGACTGTTTAAACACCAGGTGTAATTGAACCAGGACATTTATTGGTCGATTCGAGGATCAAACACCTGTTGTGACTTTCGCGTTAAGCTCCTCGTTAGCAAACAGCAACATGTGGAAAAAGTACTGAAACATTTAACAGTTGGACAGGTGCATTCAAAAGTTTAGAGAAGGTCACATTAAGTTCACCTGTTAAGGTTTGAATGCATTTTGTGAGTAGGGTAAATGTAAAAATTGATCAAGACTTCACCCTTTCTTAAATGTGTGCATCTGAGTGATTGGGCAGATTTTTACCGTCCCTCAACAGCATTATGGCCCCACTGTTTGCTTGGTTGTCTCCATTTTTAAGGAAGGGTTTTTGGTCTTTATACTCATTTTTTACTTCCACCTCTTTTAGTCTGCTACTCATTGGTAACATACGTCAACGCAACCACATAATAATGAGTGTGACATAAAAAAGCAACACGATAAAAAGATGAACGTTCCCATTTACTCTCTAGGAAAATAGACGGCAGCAATGTTGAGGACGAGGACAACATTGAACTGACGGAGGATGGCCGACCAGTGTCGTCCGCACCTCTCCCTGCTCCCCTGCTGGACTGCAGCTGTGGTGGTCTGCCAAAGCGCTACATCCTCGCTATCCTCAGCGGCCTGGGCTTTTGCATCTCCTTCGGCATCCGATGCAACCTGGGTGTGGCGATTGTGGAGATGGTGAACAACAACACCGTCTATATCAATGGAACTCGGGTGATTCAGGTACATTGAGACCTCAGACAGGAACCAGTTAACTGAACACTGTTTTCTTTTTACCGTCTGGCTATGCAACGCTTGGTCAGTTATAACATGAACATCTCAATGAATTAGGCTATCATTTATAACAGAAATCCTTTTGTATAGGGGGTAGAACTTATTTGAATGGCAACCTGGAAGAGGCCAAACCAATCGAAAGCAGAAAGTCAAATGAGATCCTAGCGTGAGATAAAATGCAGAGTAGTTCAGCCCAAAGCTTTTAACATAATCTCCCTTTTCTGTGCTTTAAGCCAGGGGCTCCAAGGTCTTATTGATCACGTGCATAAAAGCATCAGAACTCTTAGTGCTTGTGCTCATCAGATCAACATATTAGTTGATCTAGACAGCAGAGGAAAACAGTAAGTGCTCTAAAATGCCAAGTTAAGCTGATAATGGAGCTAATAAAACCCAGCGGGCCGACATTAGGAGAAGACGTGACTCCGCAGATCACCTCCCAACTGAAACATCAGACCAGACCATAGGTAGCTCAGATTCCCCGCCTCTCAAATCTTGTCACAGGCTGTGGGACCTTGATTTCCAAATGAAATGCAAAGCATATTCATGTGAACTAAAAGCAGGAGTTCAGAGCACTGAGAAACTGTCTATACTTTTTTTATGACTTAGCATTAAGTTTGTCAGTTGTGTCTCATGTCTTGTATAAATATTTGAGTGGTTGCTCTTCAGTCACTAACTCCACCTAGTAACTCTTGAGTGGACTTTGGAATTTGGACACCTTTTCTACCACACTTTTTTCTTCCACCTAACTTTCCATTATTATACATGGATATAAAACTCCTGTGAACGGCCAAAGTAAACCAGATAAGGTTTTTGCCTTTGGCAAAGATATAATGTTGCTCACTCTGTTTATGCCTCAGGTCTGAATGGCAGCCTAATCAGAATAAAATAACCAGTTTTTTTGGAAGAACAAAATGGTTGGACACATAAATATATATTTTTTAAACAATTTGAAGTCATGCTTTAAATTCCCACATAGTACATGTTTAATTAAAGAGTCTTAAGTTTTCCACTGTGGCACCTTCAGCAAATTGACGAGCATGACAAACTCCAAATAGTGGATATTTTTTAAGCAATTAGAAATCTGTTCTGTGATAAAGAGAACAACAAAAATGATTTTGCATGTTTAAAAAATCAGGTGTCATTCAATCAGGGTCATTTAAATCTGGGCCTCATTGCATGAGGTTATCATATCTGCACAACCAGTTAATTATGAAAACAAAGGCTTTTAAAGTTTAAATTGGCTTTTAAATCGCTGTTAATTGTTTCTGTTTCTTTCATAGCCTAAAAAGTTTGAAAAGAAATTCAGATTGATTACAAAAATGTGATAATAATTGGAAATGCTCTCAGTTTTATTCCTTTAACTTTTAATTTTTGGACCTCATTTATTTTATCGATTACATTTCAGAAAGCCCAGTTTAACTGGGACCCAGAGACAGTGGGTCTGATCCATGGATCTTTCTTTTGGGGCTACATCGTCACTCAGATCCCAGGCGGATTCATCTCCAACAAGCTGTCTGCCAACAGGTTGGCTTGCTGTCAGTGATTCTGTGCTTCTTGATACCAGTATACTCTCAGAAAACAGTAGCTTTAGCCTTAGATGTGCAAATATTTAGCTTGTTCACAAGGATCAACTGATTGCAGGTTGAATCCCTTAGAATTAGGACAAGCTTCTCTTCTGCTCATGTTGTTTAAAGGGTTAAAGCTGTTTGGTGTGGTAAGCATTACTGATGGACCAGATAGTAATCCTGTAATAAAAGTCTCGCAGGAAAAAAAGGACACACCAGTGACAGAGTTAATAATGAAAGATCCCGCTCCCGATTACCTTCTGAAACAGCAGCCGAAGGAATATTACAAGTGTCACTTATACACGGCTTTGGAAAAAAAAAGTGGACGGGGAACTTGAGGTTTGCAGGAGAGCAGCAGCATCATGGTGGGGAGGCATAAACTTGCGGGTTGAATGGGATATCTTTTCATCTCAGTCAGTGAATGACAGAGGCGGCAGGTATGTCAGACTGTAAGGTTGACTGAGACACGTTGACAGTCCTAGATTCAGAGATGTAGAGCATTATTACTCTCCTGCAGGTTACAGACACGTCACAGTGTTTGTGAAGCTTTCAAAAGAACGATTTTTGGTAATATCACAAATACATCTCAATATATTATAACAGCACTAAAAAAATTTTTATCAAGCTGTGCTTATTAGGACCTAAGTTCTGTCAGTCATTTTCCTTTCACCCAACTTTCCATTGGTATCACACGTCTGTAATAAATGAAAAAAAGCTTCAATTTGTGCTAGATGAGATAAAGCATAACTGTATGATGAATGAAAAAAAAATTTTTTTTTATTAATTAAACTTTTAATTAAAACTATAAATTAATGTACTTTTTAATTATCAATTTGTTTTAGACAACTGTGTATATATTTGAGGCATCATTTGAAATGATGATGATTATTAGATAATAAATAATAAAAACACTTTTTGCAAGTTTACAAAGTTTAAATGTTTTAAACACACTGATAAAACAGTTAAATTGAGACAAAAATATAGATTACTGTTGTATTTAAGAATAGTGAGGATTAGGCAAACACAGGATGTTCATGTAATTTTGTACAGCAGTGTTTTAGAAGATTAGTTAAATTCCTGTTTATAATTTCTATACTGTGCAGTTTAATATATTTTAGAAATGCATAAAGGCAATTTAACTGGATTTTTCTTGCAAAACCTTTATGTATCTTAAACATTGGCAGATTTAGTTTTCAATCCATTTTAAATAAATTTTTAATAATTATTGGGGGAGAGTTTTATAAAGCAACAGGTCCTGTTTTATTGCATCGTTTTAAAAAATAGAATCTCAAAAGAAAATGTAATTAAACTATTACCTTTTCTTTTTCAACAATCTCAGAATAAAAAATAACAAGAAATTTAATAACTGATTCTAACATTTTCATCTCTTTTTCTTGTGCAGCTTCGAAAAGATGCTGTCTAATTTAATATTCACTTTTTTTAGTCTATTTTTAATTTGCCTATTGGACCCATTAGTTTTGTTTAAAGTTGGATGTATAGTTGGCTGACAGACTTCCGCTAAGTATATTCGCAGCACTACCTAAATTCATGTTTACTTAAATAAGTTTGTGCTTTTAAGTAATAACTTTACAATGTGATTTTACAATAATTTTAGCCACCTATTGTAGACTAAGTGCTAGAGTATTTATCAAAAACATTAGAGAATGGATCACGTAAATTAATTATTATTTGGATGGAGTTTGGTTTGCACTAATTCAATGAGAACCCTTGTTTTTTTCCCCCCACAGGGTG
Organism: Orestias chungarensis; assembly: GCA_032876305.1. Taxonomy (NCBI): domain Eukaryota; kingdom Metazoa; phylum Chordata; class Actinopteri; order Cyprinodontiformes; family Cyprinodontidae; genus Orestias; species Orestias chungarensis. The sequence continues at coordinate 4,285,613 of JAVLVB010000502.1, read as the reverse complement.
TTCGGGGTGGCCATTTTTCTAACGTCGGTGCTGAACATGTTCATCCCATCAGCAGCGAGGGTTCACTATGGCTGTGTCCTGTTTGTACGCATCTTACAGGGGTTAGTGGAGGTAAGGGAACTTCAGCTGATACCGAAAGCACTACCTATATATTGTGTATTTGCAAAGAGCTGGATGTCTACAGATCAAGTACAATAAAGCTTGGATATAAACGCACCATTATCAGACACACAATGTGCGTTATGCACTCCACAAATAAACAGTGTTGTAAGAGCAATATTTTGTACAACAATGGGTCATTGCTTTGATTTTCACTCTTGCAACTGGACTGGTTATGTTGGACTTGCATGTGTTTCCAGATCCATACATTTACTTTGCAAAACTTCTGCTTTGAGAGTTTGTCCAATGCGGGAACCTTTTATATTATGCTTATATAAATGTCATCTGATAATCTACTAAATACTTTTTATTTTCCCAAAATATCAGTTAACTCCATCTGCTTTGTATCCCTGGTCTCTCTCTACTAAGTCAGTCTTGCACCATGTTCACTTTAGGGGGTCACCTACCCAGCGTGTCACGGGATGTGGTCAAAGTGGGCGCCACCTCTCGAACGCAGTCGACTGGCGACCACATCATTCTGCGGTGAGTCAAAACTCTCCTTTTTCGAATTAACAAACAGCTCTGAGATTTGTGTTTGCTCCTCACAAGTTACAGGGAGGATTGCAAGTAAATGGACGTGAGCGAGCTTGCTTTGCTTTGCAGATGCTGACCCTTGGTGCCTCCATTACAATTTAAATAACAGTGTTGCGCTTTAAATTGGTGCCATGACAACCCTACATCAAAACCCTCTTGGCATTGTCTGTAAATGAACACGGCTCACCTGTGTAATCTGAAGGAGCTTCTCCGTCTATTCACCATAATGAAGTGTCACATTGCGGACTGTCCAAAAGCCCTCTTAATGTTTGCTGCACTATAGAAATCGGCCCTGCTGAAAAAGGCGTCAGACTGTAGAAAACAAGCTAAAAACGCCTCTTAGTAATGGTTGCGCTAATGGCTTATTCTGGACAGTGATTGTTCAATGACTCTAATGCATTTCTTTGATTTATCTGTCGTCATCAAGACACATTTTAATTCCTCAGCATTGGTGTCTTGTATTGAATGCGGTTGCCTATGGCTGTGGAAACAAAACAAAAACAGAAGGACAACAGGTTTTTTGATGACTTTATCACTGAGATGTCGTGAATGACGGTGATGTTTGATATCATCAGGGTCCTACGCAGGAGCAGTAATCGCTATGCCTCTAGCTGGAGTCCTGGTTCAGTATGTTGGCTGGTCTTCCGTCTTCTATATTTATGGTGAGGCACAACACAACAGATACAAAATCCCCACAACCAACTTCCTTTACACATTTATGGTCATTGTAAAACTAAGATTTACTACTTGTGTCTTTCTTAATTAAATAAATATTTTATGAGTTTATTACTAGTTCATAAAAAATTTTTAGGAACCAGTAAAACATATATGTGGTAGAAGACAAACAAAGCACATCAACCTACACATACAGACCCATTGTTATGCAAGGTGATGGTAGCATCATGCTTTGGGAATTAGTTTTCCTCACCCAAGGAAAGGGAAACCGGTCTAAGAGATGAACTTAGGTAAATTCAGAGCAATCCTGAAGAAAAAGAAATACAATCAGAGATCAGCTAAATATTTGACACTGGCAGATAGGTTTACCTAAAAACAAATCCACTCTAGTCATAGTCACAGCTACAATTAAAAGGTTCAGAGCTAAGTATGTCAAGTTAAGAATTAAATATTAGTGATAAGACTTAAAGTACATGTTCTACAATCAATGAGTAAAATATCTTATTAGCCAATAGAGACATACCCTAGAAATCACCATGCTGATTCTCAGCGGGGCAGAGTCAAATGCATGTTACACTTTTACATTTTTTATCTGTGAACATATTTCAAAACAATGTATGTTTTTCTTTGTACTTCCCAGTTAAGGGCTGAGTCCTTTGTCTACCAGTGAGATTACCAGTACATGTGTGAATTAAATGCAATTGAGATGATTTTTATGGTCCTAATTCAAAACAAATTTTGTGTCGAGACGATTTGCAAAACAAACAAATCCAGTTTATATGAATAAATATATATTTGCTCCAGTTAAATCACAGAGACAAATTCAAACTTCATTTGGATCCTAGTTATGCAACAATGTAATGAAGTATGGTTTGTTTCAAAAATGATATGTGTTGTCTCCAACTGGTTCTTCAATGACATATATTGTTTAGCTAATTTATCAATGTCACATAAAACTAACCTGGCTCATTACTAGGATTCTATATTACTTCTTTCCCAATTTTTATAATCTCATTAGAAAATACTGAAGGTGTAGTTGTTAGCAGTAAAGTAGGCAGTTTCATTTAATTTAAAGTCAGTTTAATAATCTGTGTGCGACTTGCTGCTCCTTGCCAGTTGTTCTCTTTATGCATTTGCACCCAGAGTTTTATCTAAAATGCATCCAGGCTTGATTAAAATGATTAAGAGTCACATGAAATCCCTACCTTTGCCAACGTGTTTTAATAAAAACCCTCTCTGATTTCACTGCGATACAATCTCATGATTTATTGATGTAAATTAGCACTTTCCTGTCCTAGCTCTGACTCATGCTGGGAATATTTTTAATAATGGAAATTCCTGTGATCCAGTTTGTGTCTGCGCTTGGTTTGATTAATTTGTCCCAAACCTGCTCATTCATGCTTTTATAAAAAGCCTTGCGGCACAGATAACCAAAATGCAAGGATGATGGTAATGTTCTGTTGTCTAATTTGAAGGGGTTTTTGGGATCCTGTGGTATATCCTATGGCTTCTGCTGGCTTATGGAAGTCCTGCTCAACATCCCACAATCACACAGGAGGAGAAGATGTACATTGAGTCGGCCATCGGAGAAACGCTCAACCAACTGGGTGTTACAGAGGTGCGCATATTTGAACAAAAAGTTTGGATTTCAGGCTGTGTTGTGTTGTGGACAAATTGAGCCACATGTCCCCCCCCCACAGAAATTCAAGACTCCGTGGCGTCGTTTCTTTACTTCAATGCCGGTCTATGCAATCATTGTGGCAAACTTCTGCCGCAGCTGGACCTTCTACCTGCTTCTGATCAGCCAGCCAGCGTACTTTGAAGAAGTATTCGGCTTCCCCATCAGCAAGGTTGGTTTCATACAAAGACTTTTTGGTCCATTGCAGTTTTAGGAGTAAAGGCAAGAAAAGAGTTTAAAGACTAAACCTTTTAGGTTTAGGTTTACGTGTAAAATGCATCATAGTGCATACTCATCCACCTATTCATTTTCCTTTCCTGCTTATTGTTATAGAAGGCTTAGGTAAATATTACTTTATTGGGACAAAATTAGTCTAGTTTACTGAACCCTTATTTATCTATTTTTTACAATTTATGTTTTACCTAATACCCCTAAATTTCTGCATTCTATTCTATTGTATTCTATTTACAAACCAGATGGGTTCTAAGGCTCACCTGATGCAACTAATTTATTAGGGCTTCAAGAGTTGCATTGTGCTTCAGATAGAGCACCTTAAATATCTGTTACATTGACAGTAACCTTCTATTGTTTGCTAAAGCCTTAAATGCTCCTGGAGATACAGCTGGAAAGAGAAAGAAGTAGCTATTAATGGCTCACACAAAGCAACTACATTCTGTGGCAGCAGCCACTCTAACCTCTGTTTCCACAAATGACATAATAGATGATGAAGAGTTTAATGTCTGACCGAAGATGTTTGTATTTACTGAACTAAAAGCACAAGAAATGAAGGCTCAAATTTGGTCCACTGAGATTTGTGGGTTTTAGTCTGCAGATTAATTAAACAAAGCGGAGATGTTTTGGCCCAATGCATCAGCATTATGTCTAAAGGATTAAGTCATACACTGAAAATAAATTTCTGCCTATAGTGAAGTAACGTTGACCCTAAATCAAATGCCTATAAAGGCATCAGGAGGCCTGAAGCTGCCATCAGTTGGTATATTATTACAACACTTAATTATTGTATTACCAGCTAAAAACAAAAACTAAATTAATATAGTTATTTTCTTTGTAAATATTGTTTGCTGTAGAAAAATATACAAAGATTGAGTTTTTGAGCAAATGGTTTATCTTAAATAGTAAATGATTAACTGTGTATAAACCATCTGTTTTATATAAACACAATGGTCAAAGGAAGGGTATAAAATTCATCTTCAATGGACTTGTCTGTTGGTTTATTCGTCTCTCTTTTTTATCGCTGTAAGTATGAATGGATTACTGTCAGAATAATTTCGTAAGTGACGCACCGATGTTTGCCTCAGAAGTTGGTCAGTTTTGCTTCAGACCAACAATATCTTTTCCTTTCTCTGCGAAGTTGTTGATGGTTAAAAAAGCAAATATTTGCTTACTGTCCAAATGCTTTTTGTTGTAGTTTTAACAACCAGAATTACTTCTATATAATAATGACTAAATGATATGAGAGATTGTTTCGAGTTTAAGATGTCAAGTTATATTTCCTTACTATATAGCAGAACTCTCTTTTTTTTGACTTGGTTCTGGTGTTTTGAAAAACCTTTCACAAGCTTCTTACAGTAGTTTCTAGGAATTTCGGTCCATTCCTCCTGACAGAACTCACACACATTTTCAACCATTCCCACAAATTTGTTGGTGTTCTTAACTTATAATGTTATATTTATTTTGTGGGGCACTCAAATCCCTCTTTAGTACAACTGACAACCCCGTAACGCAGCTGTGATGGTGTCCAGAGGCTTGCATTATTTCCATGTTTTCCTCTATCAATAGTCATGAAAGGCAATCACTTCAATTTTATTTTCATCAGAAATGTTAAGTTGTTTAGGCCCTGACTGCATTAGCTTTATTTTGCTGTAATGACTTCTTCCTTGCTGAATGGCTTTTCAATATATGGTGCAATAGTACACAATTCCCTGAGAATTATAACACTGTCACATCAGTTTCATGAATCGTATTCACAAATTCTTTTGGGTCAAGTTGCCTAAAGGTTACTTAGTTACAAACCAGACTCTGGAAGTGCATAATTTACATACATTTAAAATTAAAAAAAAGGAAGTAATATGTTTGATGCCTCTTTAAATAATTGAAAAAAACTATCAGATGCCTCAAAAAACATGACCAAAATGATCACCTGGGCTTTGCCAAATTATTTAAAGATATGTAAATCTTAGTGAGGGTAAATGAAAAATGAGATAAAATATTCTTTGCTTTGACCTTCACTGTTGTTGAGAAACAAAAATAAAAATTGTCTTTTGTTTTTAAATCGTATCTCAGTTTTAACTGAGAATTTCACTTCTTAGTTTTTCTTTGTGTCCTGAATAATTTTTTATTATCCTGATTAGGTCTGAGATGTTTCTATTTTCCGATTTTCTCCTGCCTCTTCTTTTCTAACAGTTTGACTGGCGTCTGATTTGAAATGAACAGACCCTTTTCAGATTGCTGTAATATATTACATCCAGCGCTGTTGTTAAAATGTAAATGGTTCAGGAATCCTAAAATCACACTTTCCCAACACAACCATTCAGTTATTTCATGTGTTACCTCTCAAACAAGTTTTTTTTGCCCACAGGTGGGGATCCTGTCTGCCGTCCCACACATGGTCATGACAATTGTCGTCCCTATCGGAGGACAACTTGCAGATTTCCTGCGCAGTAAAAAAATTATGTCGACAACAAATGTGAGGAAACTCATGAATTGTGGAGGTACGCATTTCTGAACATTTATAAGATTCACCAAATAAACAAAGACATTGCTATTTTGCCACTTACTTCCATATCAAAGTATCGTAAAGTACTTCCATTCCTATTTGTTTTTTACGTTTCTTAATTAATTTCTCTAATTACGCTTCTTATTGTTACTCCCTTCAAATGAGCTACTCTTTGTTTTTTTGTCTCAGGATTTGGTATGGAGGCCACTCTTCTGTTGGTTGTTGGATTTTCTCACACTCGAGGAATCGCCATTTCCTTCCTCGTGCTCGCCGTGGGCTTCAGTGGATTTGCGATTTCAGGTTAAACTTTCAACTTTCAACTGAGTGGAAAGTTTGCAGCGTAGACCAATTGTTTTTTGGCTTTTGGTGTGTTGTAAGCACAAAGTGTCGATGTGTATCTATGAATCTTATATTGCCATATTTTTTATTTTATGCTGTATTTTCAGGTTTTAATGTCAATCATTTGGATATCGCTCCTCGTTATGCAAGCATCCTGATGGGCATTTCCAATGGAGTTGGAACGCTATCTGGAATGGTGTGCCCACTAATTGTTGGAGCTCTGACTAAAAACAAGGTACGTTGATGTAAAAAAGCTTTTGCTTTTCAGTTTTTGTCATTCTCAAATGTTTTATATCAATCAATTTTTTTTTACATCAGACAAACATAATTTTTTCATACGTTGACTAACTCAACTAACTCAAACACTATCCTTACTGCTTGATTTGGAGTCATTCAGGAATGCTGGTGTGCATTTTCTGGCAAAAAGTCAATTGGTTATCATTAATTAATTGCCAGATGTTCTCCTTCAGGAATTTGCAATGGAGAGTAGAGTATGTGGCTCAAGATTATCAACAGGAATCATCATATCCACTGACACTCCCACTAGCACCATGAATTAATCTCAGTGTCAGTATGACATACTTTTTCTGAAACGTCTTGTTACACCAGATGTAACGGGGCGTGCACAGCTTCTCATCCCTCTGCAGAACATTTTCCGTATCAAGCATTGTCAAGAGTTTTTTTTTTTTTTGGCAATTTATTATCCTGACGTAGCCATTCATCTAAAATTAGGACACATTTACAAATAAACACATTACAATGGACTCTTAAGGGTACCTCTCACATAAAGCAATATATAGATTATGATGTTGTAGTCTAATAGTAAAGGTAGGGCTATATATTTAACCACCAGTAATCCCAACACAATGCTCCAGTCAATGTTGAAAGCTGCATTGCGATCTAAATTACCTAAAAAACAACAATCTGTTTGATTAATTAAAGATGATTAAACCATTAAATGTACCAATGGGAATTTTTAAGCCCAAATAAAATGTGGTTAATAGATATATACTGTAGTCATGTTTAAAAAGATAAGCTGAGGTTAATAGTGGATACTTTTCAAGGCTTTTTCTATTGATAGCCACATGTTTTAATGTTTTGAATTATTCGTGCTGATCTGCGTAACACACTGTAAAGATTCTTTGCTTGCTCCCTATGTTAATTACATTTTCTGAGATATCAACAAATCCCCTGAACTGATGTCTATGTAAATTTGTTCGTTGATTTTTATATAAAATTAGCATGAAATACAGAAAATATTCACCAGGTCCTACTGTGTATAACCTCCCATGTACCAAAACCTCTGACTATATTTGAGCCTACATTACAATTTGTTGTAAATCCAGGTGCATCATTATCAATTTATAACCTAGAATCAGTTTTTTTATCACTAAGAGATAACCAAACCTTCCTCTTTCCTTTATACTCCCACAGACTCGTCTGGAGTGGCAGCATGTCTTCATTATCGCCTCTATGGTGCATTACACAGGGGTCATCTTCTATGCTATCTTTGCATCAGGGGAGCAGCAGGACTGGGCCAATCCCGAGAGTTTGAGCGAGGATAAATGTGGCATTATTGACGAGGACGAGTTGGCGGAAGAGTCAGAGCTTACCAACGACGATGCGCTGGCCTCCAAAAAGAGTTACGGGACGACAAACAATTATTTTGGTAAAAAACAAGGCTGGAAAAAGAAGCGCGGGATCGCCACGGATGGAGAGAACGAACACTATGGTAATGGGGACTACCAGGACGGGTACCAGTGAGACAACAAGTGATTTACAAATACAGGACTTCCAGAACACTCAGATAAAGTTGACGGTCCGATTTCAAGACTGTGGAACAGTTGAAGCTAAACAGCAGTAGATCCACCATCAAACACACCTCAAAGCAGCCTGTTTAACTTCTGAGTAAAGAATCTACTACTGCCGTGCAAAAGGTTTAGATCATCTCTAATTTCTGAGTATTTTGTTTCCAGGGAGCCAGGTAATCATGTAATATGTTAAAGCGGTCTTGATTGGTAATTTTCGAGATTTTCTTCTTGAGACGTTCATCTGTTTATGATCAGTTCTGAATATTTGGCACTCTATGAAAACAAATAAACATGTTAGGCCTAAAATAACAGTCATTGAACAACTACTGTATGTCAGTCAGATGGTTTGTCTTTAGTATTTTTTGTATGGAAGCTAAATTAGAAATTTGCAACTTAATTGTTGCATATCATTTTAAAATATTTATAGCATAATATTTTATTATTTGTATATAGGACATACAGTGTAAAATTTCACCATGAAGAGCACAAAATACCTCTAAGCAAGAATCACGAATCAGTTTATTTATATAGCGCCAATTTACAACAGATGTCGTCTCAAGGCACTTTACAAGAAAATAAATTAAAATCTGTCTAATCAGTCTAAGCCTATTGCAGCATAACTACGGAAAAACTTAAATAACCTAACCCTATAGAGTGAGACAAAGAAGGTAGAGCAAAGGAGAACCGTCTGTCAAGACTGAGTTCCTCCCCCAACCGGATTAGGCTGTGTTCTTTATCTCTTCCTACCTATAAACTTTACCAAACAGGAAAGTTTCAAGCCTAGATTTGAAACTAAACAGAGTGTCTGCCTCATGGACTAAAGCTGGAAGCTGGTTCCACAGAAGAGGAGCCTGATAATTAAAAGATCTGCCTCCCATTGTGCTTTTAGAGATTCTAGGAACCACCAGTAAACCTTCAGTCTGGGAGCGAAGTGCTCTGTTAGGGAGCAACATCCTGCTAGTAGATTTTATATATTGGCTTCATGTATTATTTTCTCCCAGTAATCTATATGGAGAACATATTTTAAATATAACCAGTAGCATTTCAGTAACTAAACAACGAAAAGAAGAAGAGGTTAGACAAAAAATGTCATTACTTCCATAAAGTCACTCACTGGATTTAAAGTGGATAGAAAAGTAGCTGCGTTTATAGAAATAACATGAGGGAAGATCCAGGCTTCAACAGGGTTGTAAAAAGTTTTTCTCCAGGGCTGGCCTAAAGATAACCTTAACCCTAACCCTATCATAATTTACTTTAGTGGCTGTTTTCGAGGTGAGCCTTTTGCAAATATGAAAAATTTCAAAATCATTAGCTTTGATTTCCTTTATTGCCTTATCATTGTAAAGAAAATGAAAAACTGTTAATTAAATGCAATTTAAGAAGGGATTTAAATCTACCCTCTTTGTGAGAAGAAGTGTTTTCTGATTTATGTTTTAAAGTGTATAGAAAAAAGAGGGAAAACTTACAATTGGCAGGTCAGATTAAAAACACTGAAAATGCCATCCACTTGTAAAAGTCAGTATGTTTCAGAATGGTTACATTCCTAAATGGAAGTTCTCTAAAAGTCCCTTCAAAAGCAGATGTAATTGGTAAATTTGCTCACACGTCATTCTCGCCTGGCTGCTTGAAAGCAAAATATATAAAAATAAGGGTTGACTAACGTTTTGTACAGTACTTTGGTTATCTGTGACATATGAAAATCTAAAGATAATAGAAAAAAACGATGATGTTGTACATTTTTTGAAATATAAAGCCTCTGCTAAAAAACAGAAAGTATGCTTCACAAAGAAATACAGCAAAATGATGAATTCAACATAACGTATGAACAAAATCCACCGTAACCAGTACCAAACTGAAGATACATTAGATTCATGAATCAACTTCCACACCTCTTCTTCCAAATCTCTTCTTCTTTCACAGTTTATGCTGATTACAGTTCATGTTGATCCATGTTGACGGTTCATGAGATGTTTTATGTAGGCTATGCAACATGAAAAAACCTGAATGAATGTAATGACTTCAGTAGACCACAGTGTTAATGGTGTCAGTCTTTAAAGAGTTTCCAGTGTATATCTATTGTTAGTGAATTGTTGCACCGCATCACCGCATTGTTTTTTTTCGAGCAGGTTTTAATTCATCACCTGCATGGGCACCTTCTTAAAATCAGTTTTATTATTTCCTGATTTCTGAGATCCAATCCGTGGAAAATATCCACTTACAAACAGTGAGAGTTTCACTATAATCAAGAAAGATTGTAGCACATACTCCAGCTGTCACCGTGGTTTTAACTTTTTAGGCTCGATTTGCACATGAACACATTTGATGTAAAAAAAAAAAATGCATTTATTGTGAGTTATTGAGATTGTTTATGGAAAATATCATAAAAGAATTTAGGCTTCTGCATCACCGGGTAATGTTTATGTGACTGATGAGCATTTCATGTCCCTTTGTGAAGTCATGGAAACTTAAACTTTAAAAAAGACTTTATAAAATGTATAATGATGCTTGGTTATAGACATGAAAACCAAATCCAATGTTTACCTATCAATCAGTAAAGGAAGACAACTGAAAAAATACTAAAACGGTAATAGATTAACATGTTCTCACAGTGGCATAGATGAAGGAGGATTCCAGCAGTGAAAAACAAGATCCATACACATTTTCCACATTAGTTTTATACTACTAATGTGGAAAATATTCCTAAAAAAAAAACAACGCAGTTGACTTTCAAAATAAAACCTAAACATACTCTATGAATTTTTTTTTTAAATACTTTATTTTACGCACCAAATTATTATTTTACTTTATTGCAGTATTGTGCTTAACAATTCTGGAACTCAACTAAAGTTACACACAGGATTTATCACATTTTGAAAAAAACCTAGTGAAATAATCAAAAAATTGTTCCATATTTATAGTTACATCCAAATAATAGGGATACATTTTTTTTAAAGGCCAACTAATAACTGGTGTTTATATGTGGAAACAAACAAAAAAAGGAGAAAAAGATTAAAATTGCTTTTACATGCTCTTCTTTTGGGTTGTTTACATAAAGATTATTAAAAAAAATGTGAACACATGTCTGTTTCCAATCACATTATAAACATCCTCAGGGTTATCTTTCATGTTGCGCCTGCTTTATAATTAGATGAAAGATTCCTCATTTCTACTCTTGGGCTTCTGCTGTTTAAGACATTTTAGCTTCAGCCATTCAAATAGGTTTTGTTTGCTTTGGCTTTGAAACGTCTGATGGTTACACTTGTTCACTCTGTGATAAGAAATTTCAAGGTTATGGACTTTGTTGTCAGTTGTCCTTGTAGTTCTGCAGTGTTTTACTCTCCAGTAACCACAATGCAGTCAGGGATTAAAAAAAACAACCAAAGAGGGGAAAAAATCTTAATCTAAGCATTACAATCAGTGGGTTTCCTAAAACTTTACTGTTTAAACAAGAATTCAAAATTTCCCTGTTTGTAATGTGTTATTTAATTCTCTACATGCTCTTAAACCCAGAGCAGATAGTCCGCAAACAGCAGCCAATGGCAAAGGTTCTGTTTATTTCAGGGAGACTGTCTGTTGACTCAGAAGGGTCTCTTCAGATGGAGCAACAGCCCATCAATGATTAAACTATTCTGTTTTGGGGGAAAATTAAGGATTCAAATCCATGAAAGAGGAACTTATTTTGAATTTTGTATTGGTAAAATACAAAAAAATGCATGAGCTGCGACAGAGCAAAAAACATTAAAAACAAACCTGCTACCGAACGTCACCTTGCATGATTGAACAGCCGGGATTGCTTCAAAGAAGTATGACACACATTCAGCTTCAGAGATTTTCCATGACAAGAGGAATTTCCTGGAAAAAGAAAAACAGGAAAAACCAAACAGAAGAAAAAAAAATATAAGAAAACACAAACAATATTTTTTGTTGTTGTTTTTCATTTTTATTAAGAACATTTTAGACTGCACATGGACTCAGCTGTCTAATGATTACAGCAGGGGTTTGAGTCATGCTAATGATGTGTGTGATGTTTGTGTGTGAGAGTGGGAATTCATGAGGCGGCCTGTTGACGTGTCCTGATAAAAACGGACTGGGGGAGTGGGTCGACACGGACAGGAATGGACCGCTTAATTAATAACCATCGTCCATTTCTCACTCTGACCTCAACTGGTCGCACATCCTCCTACTGTAGTTTGGACGCATGCAACACAACGTTCACTCCTGAATATTGATGAAGCTGTAGCTCACACAAAGACGGAGGGAACGGTTTCCACATTCGCTTGCCAGGAGAAGGTAAGAACAGTCAGACAGAGGATGAGCAACGAGTTAGAGATGTGGGTACTGTCGTTGGAAAACAACATTTCATACGAGTCTGTTGACAATCATAGGAAAGACTTAATAGTTGAAGTTTCAGTTTATTACCTTATCGGCATCAGAGATCACTGTTCCTCTTTTATTTACAAGATTGCTTAAGTTTATTGAGGCTTGTGGTTATTAATTACAATGATTCTGATTTGAGTTCCTTGTACAGAATTATCATTTGAAATCTGAGCTTTGAATTTGAATGCAAAACATTTTTTGATTATGCAGCCATGTTTACCTCAGTGTCTTTAAACTAGTTTGGGACAAGCTTAAGATTTTATAAAGAACACATTAAACTTAAAGTTAGGTTTTCGTCCCCGGAGTTGTAGCCACCAAACAAGCCCCCATAATTCCACCTCCACCACCATGCTTTTTCCATATGGATGCTTGGAGTAGCCGCCGTTAGGGAAATAGTTCAACACAAATAAAAATGAAGAATGATTTTCAAGCGTTATGTTGTGTTTGTTACCAGATATTTGATTGATAGACTATAAATTCTGCTGGAAATCCAATGCAAAAATTGAAAAAGATAAATCCTGTAAATTAGACTATAATTAGACTATAATTGAATGCTATTAAATGTAGCAAACCACACAGTATTAAATTTTTTTATTTTTTTATTTTATCCAAATTTGTTAACTTTATTTTGAAGCAAACTGTGAACATATAAGAAATTGCATTAGAATAAAGATAAAAACATAAAGTTGTGAAGATAAATGTGCAGAATATGTCATGGGAAAAGAAGGAAGTGTAACAAGGTGTCTCAGATGATTCTAATCTTTGAAACTCTCATTTATATTTTTGAAAATACATCTTTACTGATTGTATTTTTAGTTGTTTTGCAAGAATGTGAAAGAAAGAAACAATAAAAGAAAGAAAGAAATGTAAGAGCTAACATCTTATTCCAGCAGTTTTGGCAAGTAAAGGTGTTATAAAGTACTGTCTGCACCTTATAGTTATTAGCTTCAATGGACAGAGATTTCTGGTTGCCAAAGGATATCCTTAATGAGGTCTTGCTGTTTATTAAGGTTCAAGTATGCCAGCGTAGGTGGTGTGACATCGTTTTTTTAGATAACTTCACCATTTTCCTGGCAACCGAAACAAATGGTTCTTCTTCAATCATTCTTGCATAACTCAGGTTTTCTTGACCTTACTGGTCACAACCACACGTCCAGACATTGTCCTTCAAGATTTTGCATTAAACTTAATAGGTAATTAACGCCCCCATCTCGTACTTTATTATTTTTTTCCCAGTATATCACCTTAAAACTATCATGTTGGACTGTTGGTGTCATGTTTTTGTTATTAAATAGTGTATTAGCTAAATGCCAGATTTAATGCTCCATCATTTCTTTCTTATTAGTCCACAGAACAATTTCCCTTAAGTCTCAATAGATCATAGGTGGTCTTTGTGTACCTTTTGGTCAGCAGGGTTTGAAATAAAAAATTTACTGGATGCAGTATCACAAAAATATAGGTTCCAGTTGTAGTTTTTCTCCCCATTTGTGCATAATGGCTTTCACTGTGGTGTGCTGGGGTCCCAAACTCATAGAAAAGGCCTTGTACACCTTTCCAGATAAATGTTGATGGGTTTTTCTTCCATCATCTTTTACAATTTCTGTAGATTTGCTGCAAAGGCTTTCATTTTATTTTATTTTTTTTACCACACTTGGGGCTGTCAGACAAGTTCTATTTATATGAATAAATCATAATTCAGGGATTAATTGGGCTTGAATATGGATATTGAAATTGAACAAAACAATACGGACGATCACAGTTAATTCATGATTCTGTAGAGTCGTGAATTTCCTCTATGGCAACTTGATTTGTTTTGCCTGTGTACCTTAACTTCAATCACCATTTGGTTGAGAATCACTGTAGTAAAAATTTGTTTTATGTTCTGAACCATCGAAGGATACCGAAGAACAAAATGAAGGGAAAACTGTAACAGTGGAAAATACTTTTTCAAAGCACTATGTATTTTGTAGTTGTACAAAGTTTTCCCATGAAAACTTTGTACAACTGCCATGGTGTGTATAGTTTTCATCGGGGGATGGAGGTTAGTGAATCTGTGTGGGCTGCTTTTTTATCTCAAGGGAAATTACACAGACTTAATTAAAACAATGCCGCAGAGCCGTCGATAATGTCAAACATGACCATTTTGTGACCTTGTGCAAAGAATATATTGATGCTCTCCTTGGTTTTCCTCAAAAGCGGCCCGGTTTTCCTCGACGTTACATGCCATCTACCTCTGAATGCTTGCTTTGTTATCTGCAGGTTTAATGAGATTAAATGTAGAATGACATTAGAGACCTTACGCATCAGTTAAAGCTTGTAATACCTAATGAAAACAACATATGGAACAACTGAAAAGATGAAAAGGATAGTGTTGCTTGCACGATTTGCCTCTCCTAAGGTCTTTTAGTGACCTGACCTGCATATCCTGGCTTTGTGCTCACAGCTACTAAAGATCTCATCCCTGAGTGAGAGAGCCGACCTCTCAGGTGTGTCGATGACTAATTACACTGTAATTATTGGCCAGGATCTAGAGGGCTCAATGCATGTTTGTTTAAAAGGGCTTCAGCAAGCCAGTAAAGTCATGTTTTAAATCTTTTTGCAGAAGTAAATACAGACATATTACAACCCCTGCCTGGGAAGTCGGTGACAGAAAACGCTCCTGAATGAATGAGTGGGAGGGCCCCGAGATCAATGTGGTGGGACCGCTGCAGATACCACCCAGCAATGAGTTCTCCATATCTGAGAGTGGACACTTCTTTGGTAAGTGTACTTAGCAGGAATCACACATCATAAAAAAAAAGTCAAAAAAAAAAGGAAGGCAGGCATGACAAAGCAGGGTGAGCACTAAGGATGATGCAATAACAAGAAAGGTTTGCTCTCGCTGTCATATTCATGATAAGAGAAAATCTGCTGCAATACAAACTGAAGTCATGAAGAATATTCTCCAATTTACAGTTACTCTCAAAAGTTGACACAACCATGTTAAAATACCAGGTTTTTGTGGCATGAAACAATAAAACCATTCAAAAGTATTTAAACATTATTCCTTATCTGACATTCTTTAAATTCAACTTGGCAAATTAATTAGCTAACCTGGAATAAATGAAACATACCATTTTCGTAAATTTATAATGTCCTTTTGCATTTATTTTTATTCCAGTTCATCAATTCGTTTTTTTATTGAACATATTTGGCCTCTCTCGACTCTGGTTAGGTTGCCTGCTTGGACTCACTGGAATGCTTTCAGATTAAATTCATATTTTGGTTTTCTACCAAAATACCAGAGGGTCCTAGGGTGAAACTGACTGGTATTTCTATCATGAGGCCTGTTGTACTGTGAGCATGATACTATTTTACAGTGGCGGATGGCTGTTTTTGTGCTGAAAGCTTATTTTTAACATTCTACCTCGTTATCACACATTTCTTAATAGGTCTGACTGATTTGAAATAACTTTCCATGTTGAATGTTAGTGTATTTTTGCCTCACCCATAGTGCTGAGTTTTAAACTTAAAGAAGTGTCAGCTTTGAAACAATTAGAAAAATAACATTAATTAAATATAATTAGACCTGGTTCAAAATCAAAATCTCATCTCAAAGACAAACAAATGGTTGTTTTGAGGGGGAAAAGATGATTTGCAGCGGCAGCTGTCGGCAAATCAAAGTATTGTTAGCACTGTTATGATTAGACGTTAATATTTCTTCCAGGTAAAGCCCTGTTACACAAACTCCGGAGCACACCCTATGCCAATAAACCAAAGAACCACCAGAGTTTGTTAGTTTAGTCGGAAACACAAATGACGCTTTGTAAAACTTTCAAACGGATTGGTACAGAAGGTCGTTCTTGCCGACAGCAATAACAGTATATGACGTTCTGTACAAGGACAGGTCAGTAAGACGAAATTAAAGGTCCTCCCATCTTTTTTCATCTAATTTGTCACAATTGATAAACTGCTTTTCCCCCCATGTCACAGCAACAGGGCAACTAATTGGGATTTTTTATCTGTCCAATCTTTAAAAGAGACTGTTGAAATCCAGCCGTCATACAGTAGCAGCTCGTTCGTACCCAAAGTCCTAAATCAGCCAGCTACCTGTAATGATGTAGACGTAACATCTTACCTGGGCGGTTAATGAATAGCCTCAGCAACCTTTGCTCCACCATAGGCATTTCTCAACCAAGCAGCAAGACGCTTTCACATTTTAGGCAACGTGTCGGATCAACAGGAAATTACTTTTTATCGTAAAACTCGAGAAAAGGGCCGAACCAAAAAACACAACAGGATCTTGGAGGTCAGAGATTAGGGAGTGTGAATAGTTGTTGCGTCTCTTCACATGGACACAGCCATGGTCCAGACAAAGACATCAAGAGGTTTGTGATTCATTTGTCTCAACGAATATCATGTGACGTCCTTATTTTAGGCCTGGTTAATCTGAAAGTGTTTCTCTCTGTCCAAACATCCTTGTGTGGTAATTAGTACAAGCCTTTTTGGTGTAATGTTACTTTACATTGCCTGACCAAAAGACACTATGTACTGTGTGCAAGCAGTTTATTAATCATTTATGACTTCATGGCATTTTTAGTGGCACTTGGAGTTCTTTCAGCAAGTCCAATGTTTTTTTTTTGTTTTTTTTGTTTTTAGTTCTTTTAGTGGGAAGAGGTTCTTCAGATTGTGGTTTTATTATTCTCAGATATTTAACTGAAGTACACGATGGGATTTTTGTTGTGAATTCTAAGTTGTTAGTTTCAGCTTTCCCCTCTTTCAGTTTTAGATTTATTCTTAGGTTTTGTCATCAGTTTGCTAAACCTGAATCTCCACATTCATTATGATCCTCAAATATGTAATATATTTTGTCAGATCTTTAGGATTTACAGCCTATTGTCGCATGTAGTTTTGTTTCCCTACGTTTTGGAATAATACTGACAAGTAATTGTTCATTGTTTATGTCCCAGCATTCAACTGCCTTTGACATTAAAGCTCCATCGTTTATGCTCAACGAAATGGTCTCTATCATAAAATCTGCAATAAAATCTGATCCCCTTAATTTGTCCAAAGACTACGTTTGATTCAAGTTGGCAATGATGAATGCCCTGACGATTTACCATCTTGCACTTCCTCTTACCCCTGTGAAATACTTTAGTGTTATTTGGCCGTTTTGGTTAGATAGTTTATGTGTCAATATATAAATTTTCAACCATAGAAGCCAGAATATTTTGACTTCAAATTTGATTTTAGTGAAAATTATTGGCTGTGTGCTTCAGTGAATGTAATTTTTGGACTTTTAGTTATTGTCAATAGTTCAATTCAAAAATATTTTAAAATCCTAAACGCATTGTAACTCATATTATCATAGATTTTCTGTAGATGCAGAGGTTTGTGGGCAGGGAAGATCTCCTGCATCCCTCTGTGCAACTGCAAACATGAAGACTGCTCTAAAAAGTTTTAGTTGTCTGATGAAGAGGATGCTCAGGGTTTTCTGCAGGTTTTATCCAGAGGATGCACAGTGTCTAGCTAGTTACCCAGCAATTTCACATTGATGTTAGATGGAAAAGATGTTTTATATGTTCTCCCTGTCTTTCTGTTCTCTTTGTGGTTTCAGTTGAGGTGTTATTTAAGTTTTTGTTATGTTAAACATCTGCTGCAGTCTGAAAACTAACCTGTTGCCACGGTTATGCATCATACCACCAAAAGTAAGAAAATATTAGCAAGGTTCAAAGTGTCTACAACTGGAAAACAAATTGATTTTTTAAAAGATTTAAAAGTTTCTGCCAGTAACACAGGAATTAAATGTTTTTTTTTTTTTTTAAGTCTTAACATAAGTATTAGAGCCTCTCTAACATGCTGCCACCAATAAAAAAAACCCAACTTAAACCTAGTAAGAAGTGTTCGAAAATGATTAAAAAGGAATTGATTGGAGTAGGAAAATATGCGCATACATAATTATTAACTAAAATAAATCAATTTCACTATGTGCAGACATACAATACGTTTAATGCCAAAAAAATAAATAAAAGAAAAAATCACAAATACGTACATTTCTCATGATCGGCTAATCAGAGTGTGTTTGATGCAATAGAAATGTATTCAGCCACTATCCAACACTTCAATCAATGCGTAGCGTGAGTTATTTAATGATATATTTACTAATTTATTTATGTAAATTTTTCTCAATATAATTTATTGCCCACCCATCCAGAACCCCTGTTCTAGATCAAAATAAGGTCATTGTGCATTATTTTTAAAGCCTTTCTCTTCTTCATTCATCAGACATACTGGCAGACCAAGGCAGTCCTCTTCTGCAGGACAATGACATCCTACCATTCACTACTTACCCGGGTATGCAGTATCCAGCCATGGAGCCGAACCTGTCTGCCACTCCATACTACTCCACTCAGAACTATTACCCTCAGTACAGTGGGGATGAATGGTACTCACATATGGGCTTGTATGAACTGAGGAAAGGACCCCTGGAGGGCGGCTATGGGGGCGAAATGGACGAGGGGTCTTCGGTTGTTCCGGTTGTTTGCAAGAGGAACCGTCACCTGAACCAAGCTGGAAGGATCAAAGGGGAGGAACTGTGTGTGGTCTGTGGTGACAAGGCCTCTGGATACCACTACAATGCTCTCACCTGTGAGGGATGTAAAGGTGTGTGGAGTTTCCTTGGTGATAGAACACGATGAACAGTTTTATTACTGTCTTTCATTTATGTATATTTTTACTCCAGAGTAATCCAGAGTTTATTGTATTGCCATGAAAGGCTGCGCTTGGAAGACATTTAAGAAATACTAAACCATCCACCATTGTTCTTTTAATTCTTTATGGATGGATGAATAGTGTCTGTGGACAACACATTTCAAGGTTCACCAAAGATCATCAACTGGATTTAAATCTCAACTTTGACTGGGCCAGCAAACCATGGTTATATATCTAATATATAACTATGGTTTGCTCTGACCCAATGGTTCTCAGTGTTTATCTGCTTCAGACAATGTAACTTTTTTCCACGAGTACCAAGACTGTGACAGTCATTCTAAAATACTATAAACTAATACTGATGTTGAAAGTTTTCCTGACAAATAATACCTGTATTTCTTCCTGTAAGTACTACTTAAGGCAGCCCAGGTACCACAATTGACTCTTAAATCACAGTGTGAGACACCGGGATCTATTCTATTATAGCTCTGGCATGTTTAGGGTGCACGTGGAGGGAAAATCAAATATTTTGCAGCATTCCAGAGATCTAGTATGTTTTTTTTTAACTTCATCCATTTTCCCATTAAGTCTACCCAGCTTTTCAAAAACATTCTTAAATTAAGATGTGGCTTCAATCAAGTTGAGGAACCTGTTTCAAGGCAGACTTTCATTTTTGCCGTGGTGGCGTTTTGCATGAATCCGGTTTCAGAGTCTTTTTCTAAACGTTGAATCCGTCTTGTGGCTTGCCGCTGTCCAGGGAAGCAAAAAGAAGTCCTCTTCAAGGCTTTCTTTTAACAATGGCTGTCTTCTTGCCACCTTACCATAAGTCCAAATTTATGGATTGCGTGACAGATTTTCCTACTTTAGCTATTAATGTGAACAGTTCCTCCAGAGTTTATATGGCCTTCTCGGTTGTTCATCTGATTAATGCTCTCCTTCTCCAGTCCTTTACTCATTTCTATCAGACATGCATTTCTTTCCCCCATTTCAATTTCAGGCGATTGATTAACTTGAGCTCTGTAACGTGAAGAAAGGTTTCTGATTATGATTTTACAACACAACTCTACTATTTTCTGCTTCTACAACTTTCTAACTAACCTTTTGTGTTTCTGGGCATGTGTGATCCTTGTTGTTAACTCTTTTTGGTCCTCAAACAAACCTGTGAGATTTTCTTTCGTAAAATTCCACTTTTGGTTCAAAAACAAACAGCTTTAGATTTTGTGAGAAATAAATTTATCAGAACTGTCTGACGTTTGTTTTAAGTCTGGTTGGAGGCAGTTATGATCCAAAACATTTTACCTAAAAGCTCAGCAACATTTGCCCTACATTGGCAACTTGTGTCCTCTATATCTTTAGACCTTTAGAGCCTATTCATGACAGCAGTGTTTATTTTTACAGTCCACACATCTGGATAAGAACCATATGTGTGTGTGAGGCAACAGTAGCCAGAGTTACACAACAATCAGAAATCCCTGATTAAAAGTCCTGCTTGAAGAGGAATTTTATTTTTTATTTTTTGTCCCTATGGGTAAATGATATTGTTCTAGCAATTCTTAACGCTTTTAAAGTGGCGGTTTATAAGTGCATGTAAAACATGTACTGTTGAGTAATTGTTTAATTACGCACCAAGGACAGGGAATAAATCAATTTACTCCATGACATTGGTCGGGTTCAACTGTGACCGACTGAAGCTGACTTTTAAGAGAACAAAACAACTGAATGACTGTATAAGACAGTGGGAGGGACTGCTTTACGAGTTTTTCTCAGTTTACAGATTATTAGATGGGTGAAAGCACCGTTGCGACCTTCAGCAGCCCCTCCCTGTGTTTTTATTACACTGTGGATTTAGTGGGATTCCTTGTTGTACTGAAGGGACATGAGTGTAATTCCACACTGCCATGCTGGACAATGCTAGGAGTGTGGTAGCTGACATGTGCTGCCATTTCTCTAAGAATAGACTCAGCTTTAAATGGTAATGCTGACCCGATTGGATTTCTTCTCACCTTTCTCCTGCACAATGCACAAGCAACCTGAGCTTGGTCTCATCACCGCGTTTCATTGTGTTTAATGACATCAGGATGTCTGGTAACTGTCCTGAAGTTAATGAATCCAAGTGCTAGTTGGAAGCTTTATTTGATGGCTATAACTACAAAATGTGGGCCAAGTGCAAGAGGTGAGAATTAGTTCATTCCTAAAAGCGACTCAGAAGAAAACTGTGTGTAATTTCCCCAGATTAGTCCTTTCTGGACTAGGCCAAATAGATTTCATCAGCATGAATTTATCAGAACACGATCATAAAACAGCTTTTCCGTTCAAATATAAGCGTCATGATCAAATAGGTAGCCCATAAAATAGATTATTTTAGCTGAAACTGACAGAAAATGATATAATGCAACATATCAAACGTTTTAGTTATAAATTTTAAATAGATATTCAAAATGTTTATCGTCGTTCTACGTGTTGAAACATGCGATACACTCCCTCTGACCTCGAAGTTAGAACTTCACTTGTCTTCTGTAAAAATGTATTTCTTAGCGTTTTGTCAATCCCCTTATTTTTTATTCTCGAAAGCAAATTGTGTCATAAAACAGATAATAGTACGATCCAAATGCAAAGAGGAAGCACGCAGAAGAGCAGGGAAATAAAAATTAACCAACAAAGAGTAAAGTCCAGGTGGAAACAGAAATAGTAAATCACAAAAGGGTCACCAGATGGATTTAAATAACGTAGATGAGCAATTGTCAGTTACGCAGTTGATTAGTGAATATGGAGCAGGTGGTTAATTAGGAACTGGGTGTGGCTGGGAGGTAGGGTAAGGATCTGCAGCCTATCTGCGAAAAATGGCCACCAGAATTCACTGGAAAAGAATATATACATACAAAATGAAGTACAGAACAAAAGCATAGTGGTTCCTAAAATTAAGGAATAAACTGAACAAGTATAGCAAATGTTGAAAAATCCTAAAATAAAGCAAAACACAAAAGTCCCAAACATTGTAATAAATTGACTATGAGATGCTGTCCAGGTGCTGTCTGTAAAACTAAAAGAAAAAAAGACTTGTAATAATAAACTACCGATTTATTTGTGGTTGTTAAAAAAATTGCCCTAATTGTAAGTTCAAAACATCCAATGCAATGCATTAAGTGATGTCTCTGTCCTGCTCTGCTCGTTTTCAGGTTTCTTCAGAAGGAGCATAACAAAGAACGCCATTTATAAGTGTAAGAGTGGCGGCAACTGTGAGATGGACATGTACATGCGCCGGAAATGCCAGGAGTGCAGGCTGAGAAAATGCAAGGAGATGGGCATGCTGGCAGAGTGTGAGTATGGCTGCAGGTTTGGAGAAATCACAAATCATTTTCAAATGTATGTTTCATCAACGCGCCTGTTAGGAAGAGTCCTGAGTGGCTGTCAGATGTGAACCCTTATGTGGAGAACACATAACATCCTGGTATAATTATATATCATACAATACAGCTTTTGTTCCAGTTTCTGTAACTGCAACAGTCAAACAAAAAGCTTACAACATCCTTAATTGGTATGTGGTCACTGAAACATTTGTGTCAGCTTTCTCTTCGGTAACTTGTCTAGTTTGAGCTGGTTAACAGCCGGCAGCACAAAAGCACTGAAGGATGAACTGGATTCCTGTTGCTCATAAATACTTCAGGGCATCTGTGATCAATATTGCAGCATGGAAGGTCCTGGTGATACTATCTGTCCTCGCTGTGTGAGCATTACTAATTAGACAGGAAAAAAAATTAACAAATACATTTGTCTTTCTCTCCTTTTGAGCACTTTTGTAATTCACCCTTCATCTTTGAGTGTAAATTGATTAAAATAAATTTTAAAAACGTATATACTGGGTACATTAAAACATACGGTGATCTTGTTTTAAAGATGTCAGTAAGGGGTATTTTCAACAAGGGTTTAAGTGACTTTATTTAGTTTTTAAAGATCCTGTGGTTAAAACGCTGTGAGGTATTTAAGTAAAGCCTTAAACTGTACCTGCAGGCCTGCTGACAGAGATCCAGTGTAAATCCAAACGGCTACGAAAGAACACCAAGACCTCCCCAGGACGGTCGACTAGCGACGAGACAGAGGGGGCGGACAGCGCGGACAACAAGCAGGTCACCTCAACCACCAAACTGTCAAAGGTAAACACAGAGTCTTACCGGCTCCCTGATAAATGTACACCAGGTGGAGTTTGGTCAAACTGTAACAAAAAAATGATGCAATTGTTTTGTTTTTTCACTTTTACATTTAGGAAAAGGTGGAAATTTCTAAAGAGCAAGAAGCACTCATGAAGCTCATCGTAGATGCTTACAACAAACATCAAATCCCCCAGGATGTTACCAAAAAGCTGGTATTTGTTCAGTCTGAGAGTGAAATTACTTACATGATGAGGAAAGATTAATGAAGGAATCGTCGTTTTACACTTGTTTTTTTCTTTTTCTTCCAGCTACAAGAACAGTACAGCACAGAGGAGAACTTTCTCCTCTTGACGGAAATTGCAACAAGTCAAGTTCAGGTGTTGGTGGAGTTCACAAAGAGCATCCCAGGTATTGCAGAGAACGTCTCTAAAACACAAAGTTATACAGTGCTGCGAAAAAGCATTTGCCCTTGACATCTTTCTGCATTCCTACCTCAGATTTGTGTCATATATGTCTTGAAGTATCTCTGCATGATAAATTAGCTTTTTTTCATGTTGTCAGAAAGGTCCTGTTTAGAAGATTACTAGACTCTATAGATCTGGCCTTAATAGATGTACTTAAGCCTATTAAGACAGAACTGGCCTGTCCAAAAGTTTGGGTTAAGGTCATTTCCTCATGATTTAATTAGGAGAACAGTTTTGAATATTGAATGATGATAGTTTTTTTTTGTCTAATATGTAGTGTTTCATTATATGAATTATTTATTACTACTAAAAAGCATAAAAGCTTGTCACACCGCTGTATCTAATATGGAAAGAGACAGAAAGGTCAAGAGAGTTTTCTTCTCTTTTTGATAGGGTTTCTTTCTCTGGATCATGAAGATCAGATCGCCTTGCTGAAGGGTTCAGCTGTGGAGGCCATGTTTCTGCGTTCAGCTCAGGTTTTCAGCAGGAAGATGCCAAAAGGACACACTGACGTTTTGGAAGAGAGGATACGCAAAAGTGGTGTGTCTACTGTAGTCACAATGTAGGGTGTTGGTAAAATAGTAAGAAATTTTTTTTTTGTATTTTTTTGTATTTGTCAGAGCTTTATAAATATCTTCAATTTGAACGTAAACAGATCAAACAATCATAGCCCTTTTCAAGATTATGGAGTTCTTGTCAGTAGATCCCACACACTCATCATGAAGGTTGAAACAATAATAACTTTTACATATGAAATATTTATTTTAATAGTTAATTAATAAGCCTTTGGACTCAGAAATCTGCAGAGAAAGACATCTAAAGCCAGACCTGTGTGTGTATCATATTTACCCTGACCTACTGTAGTTCTAGTGAAATATTCAATCAGAATTGTGCCAATGGATTATTGCTGGTTACAATATGTATATAGTCATAGTCGAACTTGTTAAGTGACAAGTGATATTATATTGTTCTTTTTTAGTATTGTTTTAATTGTTGTATCAGTTTTCAAAAAAAAGGAAAATCAGGCAGATCAATGATTGTTCATACCCTGATGAACAAGCATTTGAGTTTATGTGGCCTCCTTATTCATTCTCTATCAGGTTGAAGTTCTGGATATTACTTTCAGTTAGGAATAAGCCCACTGAAGCTAAAAGTCCACTTCCTCCAAAGCTGTAATTATAACTTAAACCCCAGTAAATTTGTTGAACAGTAGGAACCTTAGATATGGTAATTTCTGCTGTCCGCATCTCTGTCTTTTGGTCCATTAGGTTCGGTCTAGCCAAATCCAGTCGGATTCTTGTTTAATATTTGATCTGTGTGATGCAGCGGAGAGACGTGCACTGGCCTACTGATCTCTGGCTGGGTGTCGGTTACACGTGCACACGTACCCTGAGTGGATTCAGTTTCTTTCTGTTCAGGTGTACCTGCAAACCCGACCTCTTTTGAACCAACAGGCTCGGGTTATTAAGATCCACACGCCACCTCTCTGTTTACACAAGCATATGATGAATTGTTTACCGACCCTCTGATTTTTTTTTGAGAATCATTGATATGTATGCGAGGTGTCAACATGTCAACCAGGCTGGACAGTTGGAGAGCGGTGATGATGGCAGAAATGCGCGCATTTGTTATGGAGTCCCAGAGCGCTGCTCCTGGGTGAATGGTCGGGATGAGAGATATTCACACTAAAGGCCAGTCAGGGGGAAAAAAAGACAGCAAAGCTGTCTGAAGAGACCATTGTTTGTTATCACGACATTCTTTCCCTCTGAGGCCCCCTGGCATTTTTGAAGGCTCCGTGAGGATGATGATGAGGAGGATGATAATAATGTCTCCAGGCAGACAGACCCCATCTCAGCTAGCTCATGACTATATATGAGCTACATCATCATCCATCCAAGGAGTTAAATATATGATTTTAACGATAAGTCTCAAAAGGCGCTTATTATGCAAGAAACAACATTTCAAACTTGATTGTTCGCTTTGAAAACCAATGCACACACAGATTGTGATGTATATTTAGGGTTTACTGCCCAAGAAGATATTTAATGTTAAAACCAGCTTTGATAAACAACAATGTACTTTCCTATAGATAGTATTGCCAAAACTGGGCTGCCTGTTGTTGTTACTTGGTTCTTTCCTCGTTTCCTTGAATCATCGATTCAAAATCTTTACATCCTTTTCAACTTTTTAGGTAGTTTATCTATTTTATTTAGTGTAACTAGGTTTTTTTGTTCATTTTTAATCCTCTCTTTAGATTAGACATTCATCTACTTAAAAAGTAAAGAATACTTGGAAATTAAATTAATGCCAAAATCAAATAAACAAAAGGAGGCAAACTTCTTGTGCAGTTGGCAAAGCAATTAAAAAAATGCAAATTGCAAATCATTTTATTTACAAATTTCTTATAAATATGCATACCTTCAATAATTATATTTCTTTTTGCAGGTATATCAGAAGAATTCATCACACCCTTGTTTAATTTTTACAAAAGTGTTGGTGAACTCCACATGGTGCTGGAGGAACAGGCTCTCCTCACTGCAATAACCATCCTGACACCAGGTGAGCCATCTTTTACTTTCCTTTAGCATTCTTTAAGGTAGTTATTGTTATACATGCTTCCCTTTTGGTGCTTAAACTCCTTGAAAGCCGACAGTACAACCAGAATGCTTTGTATTCTCCTTCCAGATCGCCCTTATGTGAAGGACCAGCAGGCTGTGGAGCGGCTGCAGGAGCCCATGGTGGATCTGCTGAAAAGGCTGTGTGTTCTGCAGCATCCGCAGGAGCCGCAGTACTTTGCTCGCCTCCTGGGCCGCCTGACGGAGCTGAGGACCCTCAACCACTACCACGCAGAGATGCTCACATCCTGGAGAGTGAACGACCACAAGTTCACCCCGCTGCTCTGTGAGATTTGGGATGTGCAGTGATGCCCGGTGAGCAGCGAAGGAGCTAAGGAGCCAGGGAAGAAGAGATGAACATTCGAGCTCAAAGTCTCCAGCAGAGGAGCCAGAAGATAGGATTAGAGGTTGACTTACCAACCTTACCAAACTGTCTGCTGTGGTTCTGTCTGACTTTATAAACAGGTTGAGGTTAATATTTGTGTATTATAGCAGCTTTTTCATGTTGTACTTCTAAGCTTATTGTAAGAACAAAATTAAGGAGTTAAAAAAGTAAAAACACTGGAATTTAGTGCAAGGCTGAAAGAAGTAAAGAATTTGATCAGTTGTATGATGCCTTCATTTTTAATTTTATGCATAAAAATGTATATTTTATTTAACCATTAATTCTCATTTCCAAAGAAAAGGTTCTCATTGCAGCCTTTTTCATTCAGACAATGCATTCATTTCAACAGATCTGCAGAAATAATTAATCCAGTATGTCTGTATGTAAATGTGCCTGACTTGATCAACAAATCTTTTCAAAGATTATTCATGTGCCAATTATTTATTCCCTTTATGAAATAAATTCTTTATTTAATCTTAGAAAAGGCATTATTTCTTATTTATTTGTTAACCTTCTGAGATCAACAGCACTTCAATTAAAGGACATTAATATAGCACATACAATATCCAATATAATTGAACTTTGCGTGTGTGTGTGTGTGTGTGTGTGTGTTGAGCTCTCACTACTTGCATGAACATTTCACTATAAGCTCTGGGTTTGCCCTGCGCCTCTAGACCATTCAAAAACACTTACAGGTGGACCAGTCCTTGTCCAACGGTCCCCACCAGCTGTATTTAAAACAGAACTATTGGATCACATATGGAAGAAATTTTTTCGTTTATTTTGTCTAGGAAATTGATTAAAAAAATAATGCTTTTTAGTCACTTTAACAAAAAAAAGACCATATTATGAGTGCATGACTAATAAATAACAGAGCTGTGGATCTCGGCACTCCGCCTCTTTCCTGCCTCTGCCTCCTACCCAGGCAGGGAGTTTAGTTGGACTGTCAAGTTGTCAAGAGTTCATTGTCTTTTTAGATCTTAAGATCAAAATGTGTTCCATGAGATGTTAAAATCTTGGAATATTTGTTAATACCTTAGTTTTACTTTAAACTTCTGCACACGAGACATTTGGTAACTGTTGCTCAGTGGTTGGATTCCAGCTTTCTCCTGTCACGTGTGTCTTTAAGTAAGGCCCTTAAGTAAGGCACTGATCTGTGTATTAGTGTAGGAACAGATGTGCGTTGTGAGGGTACAACCAGCCTAATGTGCTTCTAGTATAAGGTAGCTTGTACGATGATAAAAGTGCAATGATGCTGTTTGTTCACAAATGTTTTCTAATAAACGGTAGAGATTGACACAGAAAATTTAGATTTGTACTAAGATTAAACTTAATGTGGGGTCTAAAAATAAATTAAATCAAATGTTTCTGCAGTGCATTTATTTAGGGGTAGCAAAGACAACCATGATGTCTCATTTTAGGTTTACTTCACATTTGCTATTTTGTGTCAGTCCGTCAACTTCATTTTATTTTAAAATTCAAGCACATTTTTAATTTTAAAAGGTTAATTTAGTATCTATTTACACAAAACGGTGAAACGTTTTTTTTTTTTCCCCAAGTAAGAAATTTTATTAAAATATACATCATTTACATTATAATTTTGACATATTTATAAATCCCTTTATATGAATAAAAGGCATCTCTTCTACTTCTTAATGCAAAAAACCTATATAAAAAAGGGTGAACAATAGGTTTTATTTTAGTGACAGTTTAGGCAAAATGCAATCAAGTGACAGACTCTGCTGGCCAATGCGTAACTCTGTCTAATAGCGCCATCTGGTGGAATAATCCGGAAGAATATGCAACATGTGGCCCTAAAGAAAACTCTACAAACTGATTTCAGGTTACATTAATACTAGTTTAGTACAGACAGCATTAAAGGGGAATGGTGTTTATAGTTGGGTTCTGTCGGGGCTTGTTTCTACGGTGGGGTAGACCAGGAAGCCGGAGAAGGTGGTGTATCTGCCCTGGTTGCTATAAACAGCGTAGCGCTTGTCCTGCTGACTGTACAGCCACACTGTTTCCCCCGTCTCCAGCTGCAGCATTAAGCTCTGACTCTGCATCTCTCTCCTCTTCGACGTGTCCTCGTCGAACACCATGGCCTGCACCTGCCCACTCCCAGTCATCAGTTTCACGGAGACGGCCTTGCGAGGGTGCTTACCCACTGTGAAAGCAAAGAAGTAAACCCCAGGGAAGCGGCAGGTGAACAGGCCCGAAGTCTTGTTGAAGTGGCCTCCAATGTTGACGTATTCCACGTCAAAGGTCAGGGGAGGCTTGTTCCGGTGCCTGTCGTTCTGACCCATGAACGTGGACGTTCGAGCAGCTGAGAAGGCCGACCGAGGCTGTTCCACCGCTCTGCTTTGGGGGCAATCAGGGTGATAGGGACCTGGTGAAGAGAGGTGGTTGTTGATGTGACTGGCTGCCCGTAGCTTTGGGTAGACCAGATAACCAGAGAAGGTGATGTAAGGGCCGGCATTACTGTACACGGCATACTGGGGATTCTGCTGCAGAAGCAGCCACACGGTGTCCATTTCCTTCAAACTAATCATCACACTCTGGCTTTGGACTTTCCTGCCTATCCTGCGGAAGTCATCATAAGCAATGGCTTGAACCTCCTCCCCGTTCTTCACCAGGATGACGGAGAGCAGTTTGCTGGGAAACTTCCCCACGGAAAAGGAGAAATAATAAGCCCCAGGTATGCGACAGCGGAAGTGGCCGGTGTCTGGATTAAAGTCCCTCCCGATGTTGACCATGAGCTTGTTAAAGGTCACAGCTTTCTGCTTCCCTCCCTCCACACTGCTGGTCTGAGTGGCAGAGAAAGCTGAACCGAGGTCCGTCGCCACAGCAGATCTGTAAAGGCTTGAAATTCCTCCAGGATACAGGACAACGATGAAAAGACAAACCACGCACAAACGGGACCTGCAGGAAGCTAAACAATAGAACAGCAAATATTTTTTGTAAAAAATTGCACACTGGCTGACAATAGGGTGTCTGAGACAAACATCGGCTTTTATATACAAAAAAACGTCATCATCATGAAAGGAGATATTTTGTGGGGAGATCATTATTTTTACTCTTTTCAGAAGGACTGATCAAGAAAAAAAAATGGTTTGTAGCCTTTAGATTTTTATGCAATTCATGATCAAAATAATCAAAAATATTGATATTTACTATTTATAACCCAAATTAATTATATTTAGGAACAATGCCATACATGACATTCTGACACACTTTAAACTAGACACAGCAGGGTGGCTTGCATGCCGTTAAAAAAGGCTGCTTACAAAAAATTTACATTTGTTTACGAATTTGCATGATTCCCTGCAAAAAGCTCTGTTTTTATTGAGTTTGTGAGCCACTTCCCTTATTCCCCTTACACCCATAAGAGGTGGAGTTTGAAATCAAATTTAACCCCTTTATAGGTAAACCTAAATGTATAATGATGCATCTTCCAGATCAGGCCTTAGTTGAATTTTCCTCTATTTTATAATATCACGTCTCTCTGATGTCTGGTTTCTGACCTAAATTCTTATGTTGCCTATTTCCCTTCTTTTTTAAAGCACACTTTACAATCCAATGTCATTATATTGTATTGGACAGAAAGTGAGTGTAAAAAGTCCAAGTACACATAGTTACTTTTTGCCTTTAACTGAGAAAGTTTGTAGTTGGGTTTCTCCCCAAACTGTATCGGTATGAGAGCGACAGAGTCTGCCTGGGATGATTTTTTTTTTTGTTCTCAGCCTACACCTGTCACACTGATCCTCTTCTGGATTTGAATTCAAAGATGATAAGGAAGACCGGCTGTGCTGTTGACAGAGTCAGAGCGCTCAGTGTAAGCAGAAGCTCCTGTAATGTGACTGGTGTTTGTGTTCTCTTTGTGCACAGCATTAGGCGCTGGTTCATCTGTTCCTCTGTGTCCCGAACAGTCGAACATTTCAAAGGCTTTATGAAGTTAGGGCATTTTTTTTTTTTTATCGATTACTTTCGTAT
>JAVLVB010000502.1:4212135-4254911 GCA_032876305.1 Orestias chungarensis | reverse complement strand
TATATATATATATATATATATATATATATATATATATATATATATATATATATATATATATATATATATATATATATATATATATATATATATATATATATACACATATATATATATTTTTTTTTAATTCGTAAATGTTTCTCCATGTACTTAGTATATAAATTAAAAGTTCACAACTGAGTTTCTGTAACTTCTAAAAACTGTAATAAGAAAAATATAGATCTTAAAGTGAATTACTGAAAAGTTACATTGCTGTTGTAGTGATAAGCAACTAACTCAAAACTGAGTCAAAACCATACAATACTAAAACAAATATCAGACCACAGTCATGGCACATATATGCTTTGTAAAATATATAGTTTACTGACTAGGAAGACTGCAATAGTACATATTTAACAAATTAGGGTACTCAGTATATACAGTGAAAATACATTTCTAAGAGAAACTCATGCAATCTTTAAATGAAAACATTTATTTGTATCATATATTATACAATTCTAATGCAAAATAGCAACATTGTATAAATGCATCACCATATGAGGATTTTAAAAAAAGCATTAAACTCACCTGCGGAAGTAATTTGGTTTAAACTTTGCATGCTGGACTTATTACTAGTTGGATCTGCTCGAGTTACTGTCCGTTTGTTGGTCTGTTAATGTAAATGCCGCCGAGGGAAACAAAGATTTTGTTCAGACAAGAGATGTTGGGAGGAGGAGCTCAAATCTTCACTGTGATCTACACCTACTATTAGAGATGCAGCGGAGCTCTGTGGATTTGTTAAGTCTAGCTCCCTGTTGTTTGGTCTGCCACATGTAGAAGAATCTAAGTCATGCAATTTCTAGGGAAAAAAATGCTAGGAAGGGCAAATGGAAAAAGAATGAAAGTGCAACTATATATATCAGTGAAAACATTTCTGTTATTGAAGCACAGAAAAGCTTAGATGCGATAAAACAATGTACTCAAAAGGTTGCTACAAATTTTATCATATTTTTGTGAAAATTATACTAAACCAATGTACTGTGAACTTAAACAAAAGTTAGCAGATTATTGCAAAGATAACAGAAACCCTCAGTTTGGTATAAAATAGTTGCTTCCTTGCACATTTATTCTTTTTTTTAATATTTATGTAAACAATTCAGATAAGCAATATAATTTTAATGTAAAAAGTGCAGTTTTCAAACTGTGAAATACCCGGCATGCTCTTGATCATTGTCAACTGATGAACTGATGCTCAGACATTTACATAATTATTGCTGCAGAAAAAAGCAATCCTAACTGGAACAGAACATGACTTAAAAAATAATTAGAATACAATTAGATACTGACTGTTCTGGTCAAGTATAGACAATCTTATTCTTTTATATTTCTTTATATTTTATTATAGTCTTCTTATTTTAGCTAATTTACAAACGCTCTCAGGGTGAAAACTCGACCGTGTGACAATTTCATCCCACCTCATGTACCACATGTGATGTGATGACAATAAAATTCCTTGAATCCTTGAATTGTTTTAAAAGGTAATGAAGTGCAAGTCTGTTCATCCTTAATCAGGTTTTTTGCTCCTTTAGTCCAAAATGTACTAAAATAAAAGCTAAGTTGTTATACATCAACTACAAAATGATTTGTTGTTATTATGGAAAAATCTCTTTGGTTCTCCAGGGAAAATTAAAAGGAAAATAAATAAATAAAAGCTAAAATAAACCACACCTACTCTTTTTACTAACAATAATTTTATGTATTTGAAATTTCCACCATACTAAATTTACTAGTAAATTTGGTGTTTTAAATATATTTTGAAGTGAGATATATATATATATATATATATATATATATATATATATATATATATATATATATATATATATATATATATATATATATATATATATATATATATATATATATATATATATATATATATATTTAATCACATTGTCTGTTCTTGTAAAAGAAAACTCCACTCCAGGTTACGCCATGTTGTGGCAATAGCAAGGTTGTCTATGTCGTCATTACGCAGCAACCAGGAAGTGATCTGTTTGCAATCAATGTCAGCTACAGGGAGAGGGAGGAACCGAGAGCTATAAGCCCACACTTAAGAAAAATGGCAGGACTGCCCCGCAGGATTATTAAGGTAACTATTTCGAACTGAAACACATTTTACACAGTTGTTAAAAAAATAATATTTACAATTCAAACCTGTTTTTATCTGTCTGCTGCAGAGCTTCGCGTGCCAGTGTTAGCATCAGTTAAGCTAGTGACCGTTTGATAAACTAACTTCCGCTTCTTTTCTCTGCCAAGAAACAAGGACTCTCAGTGACTTAAAATGTATTTAATGGTGTCAAAAATATTAATGACAATGAATGAACCTAGGTTAAGTTTTCTAAGTGTGGTATTTTTAACCAGACTTGGTTTCTGGTATTTTCCCCCCCTGACAATTAATGAGAAAACCGGCTAGCTAACGCTACTAGCTCAATGGTGGCTTCACATAGCGATCACCTTTCAATGATCCGGATTCATTCATACCGACTCCTGTTTACGACCGATATCATTTAAGAAACAGACCATTACTCCAAGCAAGTATTTTATTTAATGTCTGACGTGGTGATTAGCTTAAAACGGTTCATGTTTCTTTTGTATTGTTGCTGAAATTTAATGAAGTTCCGACCACGTTTCTGTTAAATGGAAACTTAAAGAAATATATTTTCACACAATAATTTATGTACAGATCAGGACAAACAGGACAGGTGACCGGAAAGACTTCTACTCAGACCAAGCAAAGTGCAGTTTTGCTATTTTTTAAGGTCTGGATAGAGTTGGAAAAAGATTGAAATTCTCAGTTTCCTTTGTACAGAAATGTATTTAAATAAGTAGGGTTATTTTTTTGTTTGTTTTTATACATTTACTTCTACTTGCACTGTAAAATGCACCATATTCAGTTAGTTATTTTAATAATTTCAGAGCATTAGCAGCTGGCCAATCGTCCCTTTCTTTCTAATTTTTCTCCTCTCAGTCACCGATGCAACATAAGTTTTGTTTGTTTTTTACATATATATTCTTGTTTAAAAATAATAATAGATATGATTTAAATCCACACTAAACTTTAGTGTGTTCCCAATATTCTACAAATCGTCCATTTAGTCTTGAGTATGAATGACTATCATTTTTTTAAACATAAATCTTTGTGTAAAACTATATATACATAACTGCAAAACTCCACAGGAAGCTGAACTCCTTCTAATGTTTTTGTTCCCAATAATATAAACCTAATATAAGTTTTGGCAGTTAGGCATTAGTTACAAAATCTTTTATAGTGAAAGTTGCATCTAAGAGAATCTCACCAAAATGCATTAGCAGAGCTTCAACCAGAAATGACTAATGTCACCAAGGGTGAAGATACTTCTTACTCCGAGTCTGTCGCCAAATTCATTAAAGCCAGCTTATAAACCCTTAATTGCCCAGCTATTTTCATAAAGACAAATATGTACTTTGTATTATTTTGACATTAGGGAGCAGATGACAGAAATTATCTGTATAAGAGCCTATTTAATTTCTCTTGATAAGGAAAAGGTCTTCAACAATCACTTAAGTCAGTGAACTGCTGGGGTCAGTCAACCGAACCATCAGGTTTCCATAAGCAGCTGTAAACTATCATTAGTTTACAGATGATTATGGCAAAACACGAAAACATTTGTTATTTAAACAATACCGCTAAATGTATTTAAGCTAAAACCAAAATCCCTATTTATTTATGTTAATAAACACATCTATATATACATTTGCATCTCTTCTGTTTTGTTTTATGTGTGTATTGCTGAAATATAATCGGGATGTCATTAGACATTTAGGAAATTGTGAAAAAATTCACTGAGTTGATTTATTTAACTATTAGGTATGAATTAGTGGAAATCCCGTTAGGAGAATCTAAAAAATAACACGATTCCTAAAGGAAAACATTTATTCTGATTACTAAAATCTCTATCAGTTTATGCCTATGTAACCCACAAAAATCAAAAAGCTGTTTGTAAATGTGCTTTATTTGATTATCTCTTTCTTTCCTACAGAAATATAAAGTTAAAGACTAAAGTTTTATAATTACATTAAAACTGTGCTGTTTTTTTTTTAGGTAGTAGGCTATGTGTAGGAAATAATTGCTTTCCAAATAAATATTTTAGGAGGTGGAATAGTTTTCTGTGAAAAGCAAAAGTTATAACAGTGTATAAAGGGTCAAACAGGTTGGTGGGAAAAAGTGGAAGTGCTGGGAACGGTACTTACTGGGTCGAGCCCTTGAGCCCCCTGAGCGTGTGACTGGGGCAGGGAGCCCCTCTTCTGTCTGTGTTTTCACTGCATGGTTTTGTCTGTGGGTTATCTGAAACATTTCCGGAATCTCACTCACAGTTACCCACAAAAAAAGTGTTGTAGTTTAATGTGTTTCAAAGAGCCACAGTAAATATATCAGATACTTTTGATCAATGACATAATAAAAGCTTCACTTTAATGAAGAATAAACAATTGACAGCTCTAATTCCTCACGCCCAGTTTCTGCATTACTCAAAGTCTCCTGTTGTTTATTTACCGTTACTTCTGGAAAATGGTAACATAAAGCAGTGTGCCGACAAACAAGAACAAGATAACAAAGAGACCTGAGAGACAGAAGATCTGTCGTCTAGGCTATTGGACTGTTTTACGAAGTGCTACAGCTTTTAATCCATACAGAATCTATTTTGAAAGATCTATTTTCAGTTTTCGCACGCTGGCTTAGTCTTGGCTCGTTTGTGGTTTGTCTAAAGCATTTATATCCATAAAAACGTATAGCTATTAGTTGGTTGTTTAGCAGGACATGCTTTCTTTAAATGTCCACAAATATGCATTTAAATTAAATCATGAATCTTAATTGCTTTTGTGAGTTTTAATGTGTGGGATTATCTCATCTTTTACTGATTTTGGTTTGATGATTGGATCTTTGACATTCCAGCCGTTGTGAATTTTGAAGATGAATGCATAAGTTATATGTGCACTGTTCCCTCTCTGAGAGTTTTTACTCAATATTAATCGATCAGCATGTTACAAATTTAGAGCTGTATGACACATCCAGTAGAAATGACCGTATTAATGTTTGCAATATTTCAATCTCAAAGGATTTGTCTGAGTTCTGGAATGAGATACTATTTCATGTACTCTGCAAGTTTATGCCACCATAAAATATTTATGTAAATGTGTGTTTTTGCCACCAGGAAACCCAGCGCTTGCTTGCAGAGCCCGTGCCAGGCATCAATGCAGAGCCGGACGAAGGCAACGCGCGCTACTTTCACGTTGTCATCGCGGGACCTCAGGACTCCCCATTTGAGGGAGGCACGTTTAAGCTCGAACTCTTTTTACCCGAGGAATATCCCATGGCAGCTCCTAAAGTTCGTTTCATGACCAAGATTTACCATCCTAATGTGGACAAGCTGGGAAGAATATGTCTGGACATTTTGAAAGGTAGTTTTTTAAAGCCATGCAACGTCTTACAACTATATAAAGCAGTTATTTTCTGAATGTATATTTTTCTCTCTAATCCATTCACATCCTATCAAAATGTCTTAAGTTTGTTGATTTCAAGGGTCTATGAACACATTTTCAGATAAATGGTCACCAGCTCTGCAGAT
Source organism: Orestias chungarensis (assembly GCA_032876305.1). Classification (NCBI taxonomy): domain Eukaryota; kingdom Metazoa; phylum Chordata; class Actinopteri; order Cyprinodontiformes; family Cyprinodontidae; genus Orestias; species Orestias chungarensis. The sequence goes on along the minus strand of JAVLVB010000502.1, from coordinate 4,249,266 downwards.
TCGAACAGTGCTGCTGTCCATCCAGGCTTTGTTAAGCGCGCCAAATCCTGACGATCCGTTAGCAAACGATGTTGCAGAGAAGTGGAAGTCCAATGAAGTGGAAGCTATAGAAACAGGTGAGAGCTTCACTTAATGGGATATTAAAAGATGGCAGAAAACAAATTTAAACTTAAATTTTCATTTATTATAAATATTTATTTTTAAAATTGTGCCCGGCATTCTATATGATATTTTTTTATTTAGATACATGGAAAATATGAGTAAGATAAATAAATTGTGCATTTTCCCAATAATGAAGTCATAAACCCACGTTTTGTTAGTTTACCACAGAGCCCAAGATTTGTTCAAGATCTATCATTCTACAGTTTTTTTGATGCCTCTCTTCTCTAAATCATCTAACTCAAATGAATCTATAGCATGTTTTTGCTTCCTTAGAAGCAGAGAGGCATCTAACAGTTACTGTAAAGTGGAGAACAAGACATTAGCATCCCGTGTTTACAATCAGCAAGACCAAGAATCTGAGACTTGAGTTTGAACAAAACATTTAGGAGAGACTTGTTAAACCTGTCATTGGGATTTTTTTATACGGCCTGTTCTTTAAACTGCTTCTTCAAAACATGAACTCAAACACATGGTGTTCTTACATATTCAGTAGGTGACAATGCCCGCAACTTCAAACCTACGTGAAACCTGGCCTTTGTCTCATTTTCTTTAAACACTATTTTAGAATATAATGGAATGAAATCATTCAAATTTAATCCAGTTGGGTTTGATTACATTCAAAATGTGCAAATTTAATTGACAGAAAAGTTTTTTTGTTTTAATATGTATGATTTTTTAGTTAATTTACTCACTGTTTCGTCGAAATGTCAAAGGACCAGATAGTGGCGACTACACACCTTCCTCAAAAACATGTTCACAGTAAGCTTAACAAATAATTAAGTTCTCTCCATATACGCAAATAAGACATATTTCTGAACTGCCGCAATTACAATAGCTAAAAATAGACCGGGGCCGAGTAAAGCGTTGGATGACATTTTGCTGTTTTAAACTTAAGCTTAACTTTTTAGGATTTTGTTTATACCTCTTTAAAGGTTCTCATTTTAGACTGATGGTCTTCAGTCTACTTTGAGAGTTTATGCATAAAAATGGACAGAAAATACAATTACATTCTCATTTTTTGTGGTTGGCATTTAAGTAAACTACCATTATGCAATTACCACTGGCAATCGATTAGATGTTTTTCTCTAAAATCTTTGCACATTGAGAGACAAAAATGTTATTTTTATTTTAATCTAAATTCGATTTAATTCACGTTTAATGGAGGGTGTCTTTAAACAGCAGGATTTACATCTTACCACAGAATCTAAGGTGTTGAAGTTGATGTACCACCTCGTTATCTACGCCATAAGCCCTGCAGCGCTGGTTTTGTGTTCAAGATTGTTTTCATAATGGAACCTGAACCTGTATGTTGGTCTTTTGCAGCAGTTCACAGGTTTTCTTCCCACATTGTTATTTAGCTTTTCTATGCATCCTAACTATAATTAAACTTGCTCAATCGTAATCAATACTTTGCATTGTCCTCCCTGCAGCAAAGACATGGACCAGGCTCTATGCTGGAAACAAAAACGAAGTGTAAAGCATCCTCGGAGGGTTTTCGAAACACAAGTGAACACAAGTCATGTGCTGCCAAGACCTCCTCTGGCGTCATTTGCATTTAAAGGACACAGTCTTTTATTTTTTATATCTAAATGTATATGTGAAAACAACTGCTGATATTCTGTGACTTCAACGCACACTAGTACCGAATGACTTTGTCTATGTCCTAACTCATTACTGTTGAAATGCATGGGCAGATGTCTTGCATCCACTCACCTGGCTTTCTTTGTCCAAACGGGAGGAGATGTTGTCCGAGTGTCCAGTACTTCTGTGGGGAGCATGGCTTTAGTGGGGAAGGTGACGCAGCGGTAGAGTAATTGGAGGGGATGAGAGGTTGGCTAGATGTGAAAGTTGATGTACCTATTTTTATGTTTCTAATAATTTTATTTTATTGTATTGCTGTTCGTTTATTAAAAGCAACGAAATATAACTACTAGCCCACTGTATACACTTGCGTAGAGGATTTTATCCTGTGTAGATCCCCGCTTTTGCCGCCCCACAGTTTCATTAGCTGCACTGTAATGGGACTAAAAACTGAGCCGGTCACTGTCCTTCCAACCCCTCCATGTTAGCTGGGATGCCCTGTACGCCTCTGGATTGTGAGACTGAGAGATTTTGGACATTTCTTTATTTTTCATGCATAGTTTATTATTACAGTAGTCAGATTTTTACGATTTATGTTTTACCCACTCTTCCCTTGCTAACTACTCTTAGTTTTTCCTTCCTAATTTATTTCACAAAGGAGCAGTTAAACTCGAGCCACTAGATGTCCTGTGATGTGATGGGAACAGGTTCTGGGACAGGAACTTCCTGGGTAGCTTTGAGACGGCACACTATCCAAGGATCAAACTGAAAACAGATGAGCGACGCCTCTGATTCCCAAACTGTTGTATTTGGTTTCCGTTAAATTCAATGTGTAAAATAGTTCTTTATAACTGAAGAGGAGGCGGATTTTGCTCAAAATGCTATGAAACTGTTCACCTGCATACTTTTATGTTCTGTGAATAAACTGTTGATTAATAAAAACCAAAAGTTTGGGATTCTTTTAAAGGGAAATAATGCGGGATAAGCAAATAAAATGCTGGATTTTGATCAGTCAAAGTAAAATTCCCATTTTCTAAGCGTTATTTAATCTGAAATATTGGTGACAATGATTTTAAATAGACAAAATTTTAATTTTCCCATTGCTAAACTGGATATGTAAGTGCTGTCCTCTACCACAAGAGTGAGTCACTGAGCTGTGGATCCACATGTCAGGATTTAATCCAGACTTTATCTAAATGCGAGAGGGCTTTTGGCTTGTTTTGGGAGAAATACATGGAACATAAGGTATAATGTGTAGTACACATTATACCTTAATATATAATATTTGTATATAAAATATGAAAGAAATGTTTAGGAAACATTGACAAGCTGTGGATTGAGGTTAGAGACAAATAATTGCACATATGTATCAGGGCCTTGATCGCTTAATTGTTTGAAGTTCCCTTTTTAGAGTAAAAAAATGACCAGCCTCTCAGACGAATGGGAACTTAGAAGGTCCATGTTGCCTTAGGTTCATTTTAAAGTTACTAATCTTTTATCAGAGAGGCTGATGACTCTAAATACAAAACTACTGAGTCAGAAGTCATTTAAGGAAGACATAATAAAACCAGAGTACACAAAGTTAAAGGCAGCAATGGACCCTTACTGACAAAAGAAACTCAAGTTCAGGAAAGAGAAACACAAGTACTGCAACTGCCTAAACAAACCAATCAGGTGTCCGGATCTGTTTTACCTGTCAAATTATTTGGTGGTGGACTCCTAAAAAAAAAGAAATCAATAATTGCTAAAATTGTTTTATGTGACATTTTTTAACATAAATAAGGTTTTGTATTTGAAGATAATCTTATTTTGTTAAGATGATTGTGTTACTAATAAATATACAAATAAAAAGCATGTAATAAATTATAAGTACAAAAATGAATTAAATGACCTATCAGCACCTACTTGTGGGGTGGAACAAAAAAAAAGAGTCACTTTTAAAGCTGACCAACCCTTGGTAAGGGTTAATGTAGTGAGAGGCCAGCATGGAGCTGTCAGGTCTGCTGCCCCAGCAGCAGCAGCTTCTCTCTGACAGATGTGAGTTGGTCTGTTGAGCCACGCGTGTTGACAGCGGCTGTAAACACGCAGAGCAGAGTCAGTCTGACTGTAGTCTCAGCACAGAAATGACTGATCCCACGGCCCTGCTCACCACCGGGACCATTTAAATAGGCTCTGTTTCACCTTTGGCAGAAAACAATCCAGGGTTTCCTTCTTCTTCCTTCCTTTCTCTCCCACCCTCTCTCAGTTCTCTCTTTTTTCTTTTGATATTACCCGAAGCCCAGAGCCTATATGATGAAACACAAGGCCAACCAGACCAGGACGTACGACGGGGAGGGCTTCAAGCGACGAGCCGCCTGTTTGTGTTTGCGAAACGAGAAAGAGGACGAGGTAAGTTGCCTGGGTTTTCCCACCGCTGAAGTTTGATGTACTGAACAGTGGTCTTGCTTGTCGATGCACAGCCCATGATGCGAGGGAGCTAAGCTCAGTCCGAGTGCGCTTGTGGTGGTGGGCAGAGCAGAGGTGAAGGAGTCAAACGTTTGACCCGTCAAACTACACGGGGCGTCTGAAACAATCGCAGCAGCTGAGATTCCCGAGGAAACACGCATCGCTTCAAAGAGACGACACATCGTCTTTAATCATTCATCCATGACACCCAAGCTTTCAATTGGATTTACGTGCTGGCAGATGCCTTTCACAATCAAGTTCTAACTGGAAAACAATAGTTGTTAAGTTTGTCATTTTCATATAGGGACAGCAGACAGCTGTTCCAAAACTAAACGATAGGAGCATTTTTGATTGGCAATATGATTGATATTTTCCAATTGCAAAAATAACTGGACATACCTTTTTTTTTCTTTTTTTTTTACTCTACAAATTCAAAAGTTAAATTTTTTTTTCCGTGTGTGTTTTGGGTGATTCATTAGGTTTCTATCTACAAGCTTGTCACAAATGTTTCCTTGAATTTTGTTCCAGTCCTCCATATAGAATTGCTGCAACAGAGTCAGGCTTGTTTCACTAGTCACACACTTCTTCTCAACGCTGCGTTAAGGGATGGAGATCAGAGCTTTGTTTCGGCCATCCCAAAAATCTGTCTTCATTCATGTTAATGAGGGGTTTTTTGTTTGTTTTGTATGCCAGTAGCACAGACTTTGCATAATGTTGTTTGTAAACTTCTTAAAGTAAATGTATTGTGGGACTGCAGAGATAGTCCTTCATCCTGTATTTTATCACGTTTTCTGTAACCCCAGAATCTTAAATGATTTTAAAACTAACTTTGGAGTTTGCTTAGGGGAAGACCTATTTCTGCCAATCTTGTGACTTTGCTTTAATGTTTCCACATAATGTCTTTGTTAATCAACAGTTTCTCTGGCTTTCCTAGTTACAATTACAGTTTGAAGTTAACTTTTGTCCATCAAAGTTTATCTTATTTCAATAGTTGCTTTTCTAGTTGTAGCATAATTTACCACATACAGTATAGCTTAATCTTTCGTAAGGCAAAGACAACAAAAATAATGACACCATCAAAAACATTAGAACATCACATTTACTAACTGACATGATTATAGTTCAAATATGTATCTCTAGTAAATATTTTCATAGATCTTTCATAATATTTGCGGGTAGATGTTATTGCATTGGAAGTATTATTAATAGACCTTCTAGGTTAATTTGGCAATGACCCCTAATTATGTAATCCTGCAGTTATCATGTTTTCTTGGCTAACTACTAAATTGCGGCCAGTTAACACGCGGAAAGTGTCAGTCAGCCAAGAGATGTCGGCAGTTTAAGGAGCGCATGTGATAGTACGGAGCTGAGTGCCTGTTACAGTGTGCTCAACGCCAAGTGACCGCAATTTAAAGAAACAATTTGCAGGCACTAACAGATCTGGAAACTCCTTGTGCTCATGCTCCTTTTCCACTGTCTGTGCTGCTTATCATCAAGGTCCCCACTTCTCTTCTTCTGAGTTATGTGTGCTGACGTTAATCAGTCGGCAGCCTTTGGTACAGTTCAGAATAGACTGTTACTGGTAACACCTGAGAAGGTTGTTGGTAATAAAGACAGTAGTCTAAATTGTCCATCTAGTTTTGTTGTTGTTGTTGTTATTGTGTTATGTCTTGTGGAGGAAGTGGGTCCAGAAGTAAAAAAATTAGACACCCCTCCCTTTAGAAACACTCCCCACCTTAAATTAGGAAACGTAAATAAAAATCTTTGCTTCTTGGCCCGTTTATTTTCTTCATAGTGAGGCAGATCATTTGCCTTAGTACTGATGACAACACTCAACTCCTTTATCTGCTTCATATTACTATATCAAATAAGACATAAAGATACTTTCAGTCACTTTATTTGACAAATATTTCCTCTTCAGTCTCACTTACTGGTGGGGTTCCTCAGGAATGAATGCTCGGTTCTGTACTCTTAGGGTAAAGCATGCTACAATTGTGGTCTATTGATGACAAATCATAATTTTCATCTGTGTAATGTTAAAAATAAAGGGTTAATTAACAAAAAATAAAGTACGGTAATTGTTTGAACGGATTAATGCTGTATTATTTAGTTTACAAATGTATGTACGCAAGCACCAATTTATAAAAACATGGTTCCCTTTATTGTTTCACAAATAAAATTGAGGAATAACAAAATATGAAGTTTAGTGGCAATATTCTATTGTAACCTTTACCACAGTTGGTAACATCTTGTTAATAAAATAAGTAATCCTTTCAGGCATCTCCATTCAGTGGGGCGAAGGAGTTAGTTCCCAATAGTGGTTGGCCTCAGAGTAATTTTATTTTTGTCTTCACACTACTGTCAGAAACTGGGGAACAAATAGCTCAAATTTCTGGTAAAATAACGTTTTTTTTCCCACAATTTATAGTCATTTTCCAAGGTGGAGCATTGAACTTGATGCTTTTCTGTATCAGCTCACATTTAGAATATGGTAATCATCCACAGCGTTTGGAACTGTTTTCACTCCCATTCTTTAATTACAAGTCCTCCCAACTGTTACAGCTCATCTACTTACTATTTCAAAAAGCTGAAATGAATACAACACTATAAAAGAGCATTTGCTTCCATACGAATTTATGTTTGTCTTATTTGTTGAACTCAGGGAATCTTACCTGTTTTGACTAATTATAACCAAAAAGTTTATCCAAACTAATCTGACCTTGTGTGAAAAACTTTAATCCCCTTTAACCAAACAACTGGTTGTTCAAAAACAATGCCCAGTGGACGTTTCTGAGATCTGCCTATGAATATTTTACAGAAAGAGTTTGGTCTAATGAACTGTTTTTGTTTAGTCATACTAAAGGGTATTTGAGCATAAAAAGCCAGTTTTAGGGTCATGCGACTGTAGCTAAATTGGTTGAAATCTACACATTGACTGACCCACTCCAAAAACTTTTTTTATGTGTTTTCGACCCATTTAGAGGTGAACTTGCTATTGTCCTTTAGATTATTGCCCTGCTTGAGCTAAAGATCACAGTCTGATGGCCAGAATGCATTTTATTTGAAGACTGTGGCACCAGTGGCCTTCAGTTATTGTTAGTAGATTGTATAACAGGAAGAATGTTAAAGTAAGACGGCATTTATGTGTGGTAAATGTTCTTGGGTCAGGAATCTAACTTGGGACGGTTTTGCCAAGGACTGTGGCTCCACATATAGTGCCCCTAAACTACACCTGAGCTAAACCTGAGCTGTGTGGATGCAGCAGTCTTGGTTTTATCCATTCATACACGTTCAGGTACCGAAGATGCAAAGCATTAGCGCAACATTAGCTGTCAGTTTAATTTTCTTTCATTGAAACGCTGGGTTAGTTTTATGCACGATGTAAGAATACCTGCGAGTTCCCCTTTCTGTCCTATCGGTAGACAAAAATATTTCCGTCAAATTTCTTACGGATCATCAAGATTGTTTTTCGCTGATGTTAGATGGGCTTTGTGGTGTTTTTGGTCAGCTGTTTTTTCCTTCTTGAAACTCTGATGTTTACCATTTTTGCCCAATCTCTTATCTGCTGAATCACAAAAACTTCCTTTGACTGAGGCAAGTTTAGCCTGCAGTGCTTCAGTTTCAAAAACTCACTAGATCTAAAGTTGCTTTTTGGTATACAAACTGTTTCTTGTACTGTTGATGTGGGAAAGCTTAGGTGTGGAGCTGCTATTTGTCGGCCTTGTCCTTACACATTTTATTTACTTTAACAGCATGTTCTCTTGTCTTTCCTGTTTTTAAGTGTGGCCAAGGTAACTGGGCCTCTTCGGTAAATTAAAAGTTTCTAAAGGCTTCTCATAGACTTTTATAAGTCTAGTTGATTAATAAGTAAAGAAAAGTATTCCTGAGCCTAAAATAATATCCATACAAACGTCTGAAATTTTAAAACCTGCCCAAATTTCCACTCACAGACTCTGTAGCGTAGTTCTCTGAACTCTCAGTGACGTGTGCTATGCTTGTCGGGGTCATTAACCTCCTCTGCTAAGCTTCTTGTTGTTTTCATACCAAAAGGCAACTGCTGATCCGGTGGGTTTTTTGAAAAGCTCCATCGCCATGTACGTGCGAGTGTCTACGTGTTCTGCATGGGTTACGTGTTTGTGTTGGAGAGCCAGCCGCTGTGGTTTCTACTGTCCCCAGAGCCCCGCAGAAAGTGCTTGAATGAACTCTGGGATTCAGGGGAGATCCAAAATTGCTTTCATCCTCTGCAGCTTTTAATTACCTCCAACTCCACATTAACATTAAAGCCGGCTTGGGCCAAAAGCTTTCAGCATGTTGGGGCAGTTTTTAGATTTGTAAAGAACTGCGGTTTCACTTTGATATGTGCTTGCTTGAAAACTGTTGGTCAGGATATTTATGCATCTAACGAACGTGAAGGGGATGTCAATATCTTTTCTTCAATGATGTGAGCAAGCTTTGTTTAATTAGACATGATGCATGATGAAACAAACATGCTGTCAAACATGCTTTATACATTAATTTAAGGCAGTGCACACAACCATGAATGCCAGGGCAGCATCATAATATGGGAAAGCTTTTGTTTGAAGCTGGTCAGAGTTGATTGAAAGAAAGTTAGAGTTAAATTCAAGGCAATGCTAAAAGCTGGCAGCCATAAAATACTTGAGACACCATGAAAATGTGCTTGCCTGCAGTATAACAACCCTAAACAAACAGCTTTAATACAATTGAGTAGTGTAACTAATGTTGGGGTCTTATTGCAGTAAGTGTGGAATATAAGATATGGTAATTCTACAAATTTTGACATATTAGTGAATATTTGAAAATCTTCTGATCTACAATCTTACACTACTTTGCATTAATCTGTCACATAAAATCCCCAAACAATACACTGAGTTTCCTTGTTGGGTTGCCCAGATTTTTGAAGCGATAGAGAATTTTGCTTCAGTCAAACTACATCAGCATGCATGTTTTAAATTTCTGTTGGTTAACATGAATACATTTTGATGAGGCTGCATACAACAGGAGGTGGAGAACCACCTGAATGCAAACCAAGAATGTCGAGATGAGGGTGGACCTCTTGAGAAGGGTTCCCTCTCCTAACAATCCAGACAGGTACGTTTCCTGCTTTGTGGTGGCCCCCTAGACGAGAACCTGTTCTTTTACACATACATAAATAAGACATATTTTGATCATAAACATTTAACTGAGTTTTACTTTAAGTAAAAATTACATTAGGTACTTTTTATTTTCATTTGAGTAACTTTTTATCAAAGTAACCACACAGCTACTTTATTACATAATTTTTTTATATTCTTTCCACCTCTACCTATTCAATTTGTTGAATAAAACTTTCATGAAGGGTTACATTTTAAATTTGTGTTTATGACCAGTAGATTCAACCCAGGTATATAATTATCTGACTCTAGCTAGCAGAACAAATAATCTTTCCAACAAATAAAAAAGACGTTACACCCCCAGCTGATGTTTTTCTTCCTGTTTTCTTTGAATGGTTTACTTGTTACAGTGACAGTGAAGTCTAATTATTGTTAACTAAAAAGAAAAACAGCACCCAAATGTAATATTTACAGATTATTTTAGTAATTTGCCTACATTTATCTTTTAACAATAACACATAAATGATGTAATACATTTATAAGGTACCTACAGATAAAGACAGGAAATTTGGATCTTGCTGAGCTGAGGCTGAACGTGCAGCTTTGATGTCCCCTAGTGGCTAGGGTTATATATATTAATAAATCTAAATAAAGCTCAAATTTTTTCCCAGGATTTTTATTGTTATTCATATTTATGGAGTTATTCAGCACTGTATCTGATCTCAGACACTTCTTAGCGGTTTAAAACCTCAATTTCTGACTTTTATTAGGTGTTAAATAGCTGCTTTTTCAGAGCGGGTGTGAAGTCAGTCGCTGCCATCAAGGGAGGTTATCATTGTTGTATGCTTCCTACGAATAAGTCGACTGTGCATGTTTGCTTAGCTGAAGCCAGGATTACTCTTATATGAACTTTATGTGGGTCAGTTAAGTGCCAGGTAAGGTTAAAGGTGGTGTGGTGGTATCAGAAGGACTTATCTATCTAAAGGCAGCTGATAATACTTTATGTTGACTTCCAAGTTTACTTACATTTCTTAGCCTTTTTTAGTCAGTTAAAATGGTTTTACATATAGGTATGATTTACATTTTCAATTAGGAAACCTGCGCTGCACAGTGGTGCAGTTGGTAGCACTGTTGCCATGCAGCCAGAAGGCTCTGGGTTCAGTCTCTGCATGTTCTCCCCAGTGCAATCATGGGTTCTCTCCGGGTACTCGGGCTTCCTCCCACAGTCCAAAAACAGGACTGTTAGGCCAATTAGGACACTCTAAATTGCCCAAAGGTGTGAGTAGTTGTTTGTCCTGTATGTCTGTATGTTAGCCTGTGATGGAGTGGTGACCTGTCCAGGGTGTGCCGCTGCCTCTCGCCCATTGTAAGGTGGAGATAGGTGGTAGCAGACCCCTGCAACCCCACAAGGATAAGATGGTTAGATAATAGATGATGGATGAAATCTGTGAGTAAGTTGAGTTAAATCTTTTGGCTTTGAAGCAGAAATAACCAATGACTTCTTATGGTGCACTATCTATGGGACTATCTTTTTTTCAATGAAGATCATCCCTCTTTATGTTAATTAAAATAAGCAAATAACCAGTATAAATTGGAAAAAGACACTACAGTACATTGGATGCAATCATCTGACTTATAGGTGCTGTTTCCGGGTTCTTGCAGACCTGACTGACGTCTCTTTCTTCTACAGGTTCTGCTGGTTAGCAGCAGTCAACATCCTGACCAATGGATCGTGCCAGGAGGAGGGATTGAGCCCGATGAGGAGCCCAGTGTCGCCGCTGTCAGGGAGGTGTACGAAGAGGTGAGTTTGAAAAAAACCAAGGAACAGAACCATCGCTTCTCTTGTGTTTGTGGAACCTGCCGGTAAGTAACTAAAATTTTAATTAAATGTGAAAAACCACTGGTATGATGCTGTAACATTCCACGAAACCAGTGAAATCAAGCACATACGGTTTTAATTTGATTGGTGTCATCACTCCCTATACTCTGATACAGTCATATAATAACCAGAAAACCCAGATGAGAAATATTTGGCAGTGTTGTGTAAAAGACCAATTAATGATTTCTGCGGTTCACTACAGTGGATCACTGGTAGCTTTCCAACATGTTTCACGGCAGGGTGAGCTGTGAACTACTGCCGTGGCTCAGATGGTGTGCTGACAGCATTAAAAGATGGCCGTGACATTTGGGTAGAGTTTCCTGTTACCCCAGTTACTCGGACCTCACAGACCTGACATGTACCTGGATATAAACTGGCTCACAAACGGTACAGTTAGTAGACAAGATTTTCATTAAAAGCATTGAGCTGATATTTCTGTGGTTGAAGAAACATTGTCATATTTGAGTAGTTAAAATACTGTTAAAAAGCCCTCCAATTTTTGGTAAAAACATACATTTAGAATCTTGCCGCTGCTGTCAGGGTGACCTTGCTTGGACAGAACGACTTGGATCTATTATTGTGTCGTGTTTTAGTGCATGTATTGTCATATAGCTGCGATTGTTGCTGATAAGAAACAAATTATCCACTATTAAAATCACAGTTGAAGTTGATTTGTGTATTCTACATTACATTTCAGTGTCCGTTATAGACAACACATGCCACTAAATGTTCTTGCATTATTCCTGGAATAGAAAACGATTTTTCATGCTGCTGACGCTAGCACTGTCATACAGAAAACAAGTTCAAGGTTCGTTCCTCTGTCTCAATCTTGGTCTTTTAGATGTTTCAGATGTGCTGTGTTAGGGAAAAAAATAGTTTCCCTGCATAGGTAAGAAAAATCGTTTAATGTTTTCACACAACTGTTTATCAAAAAAAGGTATTGCACGGATCTTGCATAAAAGCTATAAAGTGACTGCAGCTGATGCATCCTCCAAGTCTCCAATACAGGGTCTACAAATCCATTCTTACTGTTGGACTCATGGACAAAAATAAATTTCCTTCTCTTTTCTTAATAATGATCTCTAGATTGATCCTTACTGCTTTAAAGTAAGAGAATGGATCCTCCATACTTTGGGCAAACTGCTTACCAGAACCAGGAACTGTACTTTTAGTTCTTCAAGAGATGTTCATAATCCTTTGTTTTTGAGAAATAAAGGGTTGAGATGAAGTAGCCGCATTTGTGGCTCTTCTTCTCTGGTTTATGTATTAAGCAGACGCTTTTATCCAAAGCGACTTACAAAGTAGGCAAAACAAGCAGTAGTGTGAAGGGTCTTTCCTAAGGACCCACACTGGAAGCTGTTGGTATATATTCTTGCCCAGGCCTGGAACTGAACCCAGACCCCCACTTTCTAATTAAGCTATCCAGCTAACAGGTTGTGCTGTTCTCACTGAAACATCTGTATTTCTGCTGTTTAGCATGATATCCACTAAAATATTTGCTGAAAGCATGGGTGTGTAGTTAAAATAAAAAGCACCGTCGATCCCAAAAGTTTATACGAGACTATTGAAAGACCATATTCTTGTAACTTGAAAAAAAGTAAAGAATTAAACTTGTCAAAACTTTTTCAACCTTGAAAATAATATGGTTTTCTGAAGGTTTTTGGACAAAGCTGGCTGGTATTTCCTTAACCTTCTAATTGTATTTACCTCAACAAACACAAGCTCCTCTGGCATGCACCTGTAGCCATTTGCGGATAATTGTAACAAAGGAACATGTCTGAAAAAATGTTTTTCACTTTGTCAGTTCCGACTTTTTGTGTAGATTTTTTTGAAAAAAGCAAGAAACGTTTTAAATGGGTCGGTAACGCAACAAAATGTGGAAAAATAAAGAAGGCTGAAGTATTTTTTGGTGGCAATGTATGTTGCAGATTTGGAGAAAAACGTTATCAATGATAATAGCCAGTTTGCAAAGGTAGTTACTAACAAACTCTAGTTTATATATATATATATAGGTCATACGGTTTTTTAATTAAAAACGTTCTCAACAATTAAATCTGATTGTCAACTTGAAGACAATAATAATAAAAAAACATCCCTGACATTCACTTCCCCCTATTGTTTCCTTCAGGCTGGTGTGAAGGGAAAACTCGGAAGATTTCTTGGGGTATTTGAGGTAAGGCTTTAAAAAGCACCCCGCATTGTTACTATCACTTTAGATTGCAACAAATGATGCAGCGGGCAAAAATATTAAACACATAATTGTTTAATAAACCGTTTACAGAGGTCAAATAAAAGATTGTCATTTGTTTTATTTTCCTTCTCAGCAGAAGAATCAAGACAGAAAGCACAGGACTTACGTCTACACTCTTATAGTGACAGAAACAATCGAGGATTGGGAGGAATCTGTCAACATTGGTATAACTTGATTCTTGCATGTATCAAATATTTCAATGGAAATCCAACGGTATTCCAATTTTCTCCAAAATAATTTATAGATTTTTGGACAATTTTGCAGTGTAAGAGCCAAGGTTCCTTCTGAGGCTTTTATTTGCAAATTCTGCCGTTATGCAGTTGCTTGACTAGGCTTTGCCAAACCAAACATCCTCACACTTGTAAAGGAATCTGTAAACATTTTTGTCGTAACAATGGGGGTTGTGATTGTGTTGCATGAAAAAGACAGAAAAAAAAGTATCAAGATTTCTTACTGTGGTTCATACTAATGTCTAAAGTTAATTGGATACAAACATCAGAAATACATTGACGTAAGCAATACATTAATCTTAATTGACTTATATTTGGTGGCAAACCTGCTGTTTTAGTTGGACAAAGACTTTGTTTTATGAATATTACGTTTTGCTGTAGTCAAAGCAAATCTGACCTCAAGAGATGGGGAGATTAGCTGAATTGTTGCTTTTATACCAGCAACACACAGTGTCGCACATCTATCTTTTATTGGGATACAAACGTTGGTGGCAGATTAATGAGCATAATTGAATCTCACTCATTCTCACTTTATTCCCTCATAATAATGTTCTCATGGTATGTTATGCAGATGCTCTGTGCGCACTAAATTGGGATTTATTCTCCTTGCTCTCCTTGTGTTTGAGTAACTCATCTTATAATTATCTAACATCTCGGTTTGCAGCCATAAATTGCAAATCTCACTAAACATTTAGTCTAAACTGGTCAGGAAATTATAACGTATTGTAAAAAAGCCACAAGGTGGTTTGGTCAGCACAAAAAGTAGCCAAGTTTAATCTTTCCCAATAAACACAATAAAGAGAACTAGTCAGAAAACTAGAAGCTGGAAATATTTTCGAGTGGACATGAATCTTATTCAGTTTACCACTTTTACTTCAGAAGCTTTTCTTTTGTTAGATTTTGGAGAGGTTTTGATGAACTTTTGCTTTGTTTGGCCAATGAAAATTGAGCAATTTTCCTTTCCCAGCACACTGTATAATTTAGGTCACTCCACCTTCTGCTTCGAATAAAATTAAAGGAACTTTGTGTTTATTTCCTCCCACGTAACCCTTCACATAAGTGTTTTTTTTTGTTCTCACTGCACATCCCTGAACTAAAAACTGTAACTTAAATATAAAAAAGTAAATTAAAAATCAAATAAATCTTTGAAATTTTAAAACTTCCGAAGCATATGCACAGTCAGCAGGACCTGGTGTAGAGGTATACCCAACATCTACACCTTGAAGTCCACCAACTTCAGCAAAGAAAAGTTAGAGCAGCTACTGTAATGTCTTTTTGCTTTGGTTACAGTTCTCATGCAGGAGAGTGGTGAGTGATAACTGGAAAACAACTGGGCACACCAAACATTCCTGCCCTCCCACTCCTCCCGTTAACAGCCTGAGTCTATTTCTGTGGGTGAATGGAGTGAACCATTTCAGGCACCTTTAACAAGCCAGCTTGAAATGATTGTTATGAGCTACTCTATCTTCTCTAGAAGGGATACATTACAAGTATTTAACACCTTTAAAATAACTCGGTGCACTTTTCTGTTTTTAATTAAATGTATTCCACATTACACAGCCTTTCTAACTCTGTTACTTTTCCCCAAATGTATCCACAGGTAGGAAGAGGAAGTGGTTCAAGGTGGTGGATGCCATCAAGGTGCTGCAGAGCCACAAGCCTGTCCACGCCGAGTACCTCCACAGACTCATAGACACCTGCGGCCCCCCCTACGTGCCAGTCTGTTGCCCCCGAGCGCTGGACAGCAAAGCACCTCACTACGTTGTTTGCTCAACGCAGGACTCAGAACTCTTCAACAGATAGGAGCTACAGTACAGCTCCTCTGAAGGACACTGATGGACGTTAACGGCGCCTTGTTTGCTTTATGAATGCAGGTTCATATAAGTAGCCATTATGATGATGGAAGATGCTTTCTAGTGACTGAATGAATTTGACCCCCTTAAGGGGTTCGGTTACTGCGATGTAACGTTCTCATCCGGGTATTGAATATTTCATATTTGACCGCTTTTATGATGGTGGTTTCCAGAATGATTAAACTGGAAAATTGTCCTCCAGAGGAAGCCACTGTTCACACACTGACTCATTGCCAAATAATTTCCTGTTGCAAGAGGTTTTCTAAGTGGGTGCAGCCAAAAGTGTGTGTGAATGTTTTACAACAATTCAATGCATTTTTTTTCTCCCCTCATAAAACTCTAGCCTGAGTTTTCTTCTTCAATGAGCCGGTGTGAAGTTACCTTTGGCGCAAATGAAGTAAGTCAATTGATGAAACAAGAGGGATTTTTGGCACTTAATTTAAAACCTGAGAGGTTGCCTTAAATATTTATAAGACGTCATTTTACAAATTCAGTGTTTGTTTTAAAATTAAGACTTTGTGGCCAAAAAGATCAATCCTATTCTTGTCTGACCAAAGCACACAGTTGAGGTTAAAGTCCCTGTTTCACACGACAACCTCCGCATATGTGGCGGTATGATGGAAAAGATGCTAATCTTGGTTGCATTCTGCTGTGTAATATGCCATAATAAACTATCATACTTTTTCAGTTTTGTTTGTCACAGGTTCTGTTGTTTAAAACGTTTTAGTAATTGCTTTGACAGAGGGTACTCACCATTTCTATTACATTTATGAATTATGAAGATCAAAGCACTGTTAGCCGGTATTATTTTTAAGAATAACTAAGAATGGAGGACAACTCTAACCTTTAGAAGCAGAAAGAGTATAGATTTAAAATCCAGGACATTCTAATCAACTTTAAGAGGTTTACGTTTACAAAAACCATCATGTGAATTGTTAATGGTGCCAGTAAGTCTGTAGAACTGAAGCTCATATTAAAGAAACAAATCTTGCTTAACATGAGTACCCACCCACCCATGATTTCAGGGCTATTATGCAACTGCAATAAAAGACTGAATCACTGTAAGCCTGAAAAAAAAAAAAAACACATACACTAGTTAACAACTCTTAACATGAACACTCAGCATGTCGAGGTCATTTCAATTGTAGTAGGAACTAACACGCTACTAGCAGAGACATTTTTTTAAACACATCCAGTGCCGAGAAAACGTTCAGCTTCACACACGATTTCAAAACAAGCTAATTGTCTTGGTCATATTTGTAAGCATGCTAAAATTGAAATTAGTGTTGCTGTGTTGTAATTTGGAGTCGGCACACTGTGTGAGCAAAATCAAACCAACAGCAGATCAAACAAATTAATAATGCCAAACTTTCATGGTCATTTACGACTGTGTGATCTGCAGAAAAGAAGACAGATCCTGCCTCCTCCTTTTCTGTCCAAGTCTGAAATTACAGGGTCTTACATGTTTCTTGGAAGTCCAACTTAGGAGTGATATGCCACGCACAAGTCTGTAAACCATGGCTTTCCTTTTTGTTTAAACGTATGAGCAAAAGAACTTGTCTCTCAATTATTGCATTTAAACAATTAAAATGAGTATCTGCAGTATCTCACCACTGATTATTAGGTATATTAGAAGTGTACAGATAATTTATTTTTACAACATGCCATTGTTTACATATGGGGCCCATTTGGATAGGAAATGGTGATGGGTCCCAATTAACTCAATATAAAGGTTTGAGGGAGGGCCAACCTAGGCTGGGTGGACCCATGTGGATTATTGATGTGTTAAATTGCTGTACAGACACACATTATTGTATATTTTTTAAACTTTTTATTTTAATTAAAACCCTTTTTTTAGTATGCATGTTTTGAATATACAGTTCTGCCAGTGAAACGATGACAGCTTCTGTTTCTCGGCTGTAACACCAGCAGCCACCGTGAGTCCGTTCACGACCCGCCCATCCGTCGCTGCTCCCACAGCCCCGGCAAGGTGCTCCTCTGTTTCCACGCGTAAACTCTGCATTTGGAGAACTGAACCGCTTTGAGTGACGGGACAAACCCTGGTCGAGAACATGTTTAGACGGATACTTCAAATGGTAAGTCTCTCTTGGGGTTAATTAATCGGAATCTCTATTGTTTTTGAGCGAAGCAGGCCCCGTTTGTGTCTGGGCTTCTTTACGGGTGCGCGTGTTTAGGGAATTGGTGCGTCGATACTGGGCGGGGCTTGTGCGTTCAGCGTTCACTGATTCCTCGTTGTGTTTACTTTTCACGTCTGGGTGGACAAATCAAGCGCTCCTTGCAGTTGGATGACACAGCTGGCTGCTAGCGAATGCTAACTTGGTGTAATTGAATGATTGTACCGTTGACAGTGATGATAATAGGTTCACCGAACAAAGCACGAACCGTTTTGGCTTTACTTTGATCGCTAAAAAGCCGTAAAGCGAAAAGATAAATCGGTTAATGTTGATACCGAACGTTAGTTAGCGCGCGAGGTTAATTCCTCAGATGCTAACGCAACCGTTAGCTTCAGGGGATGAATAAACGCTCTACGTCAGATTTAAACAGGCTTTTTAGTTAAGTAGTCTTATAAATGTACGAGTAGACAAGCTACCTGCTTGTCATTGAAGTAACTTGTTTAGCTAAGGCGCTAAATATAGCTAAATGGCTTTCACGTCGGACTACAGCACCCATAATCCACTGCTAACCGCATTGTGTACGGTTAAAGCACGTGACAACAGTGTTCAGCCATAACCTTCTAACCAATGAAGCGGAAAATCATTGAAGTATGTTGCTATAGTGACGCATGTCCGGTTGCTATGTTTGGGGATAAACAATATGTAGTTACGTGTGATAAGATATGAAGTATTTAGTTTAGTCCTTGCATTTATCCATAAATGGAGCCTTTGTTTACATTTTCCATGAGCAGGTGAACAGAACTGGACCATGAAGCATGACTTTAATTTTTAACATTTAGTGGTTAATTTGATCTCATTGTAAAAAGATGGTTCAACAATTTAACAGTAGCTGAATAACACCTCAGACAATGCTCTGTGTTAAATAGTTTTTAATTTGTATTGTATTTCCTAAAGTTCTGCAGATGTTCTTATGATTTAGGTTAAAATAGGGAGTATGTTTGTAGTGAGTGTCGTGTTACAACCACAAATATTCGTTTAGTTTTGTTGTTTTTTTTAAAAATTGTGACAGACCACAAAAAAAAGTAGAACATATTTATTAGGCAGAAATAAAATTGAATATTTTCAAATTCAGTTTGTGAATAAAAATCATGAAAATGTAATCCATGAATGTAATCCATTCTGTTTATCCTCTGCAACAAATGCTTTATACAACTAAGCAAAACTGGTTGCTTTTCCAAAAGGCATCCAATGAGTAGATAAGAGTTTGATTTAATCTAATAATAAATCCAGCTGCTCTGGTAAGGTGTGCAAATGTCTTTTAGACAACATTAGCTCTGAATATCTAATAGCTCTGTTCAGTCGATGGAAAGAGGTACGGAAAGGAGAGATTTATTCATAAAAGCACCCAAAAGTAACCTGGTACCTCTGGAGGAACCTTATAATCCCCAAATCTGTCTCTTATGAAGGGGTAAAAAGCAAAGCCCCAGTTGAATGACACCTATAATAAATTCTCATTTGCAATTTGTAACAAACAACATAGGGGAGAGACCAGAGGAGAGCAGAATCAAGCTTTTTGTGATAAATTTAAATGGAGAGATAACTCTGCACATCACTCGAACATGATAGTGACTCCATCATGCGTTGGAGGTGAGGCAGAGTCCACGGAAATGTGGATGAGTTTAAATTCAGGGCGTTCCTGGAAGTAAAACCTGTAGAAGGCAACTTGTGGTTCCCGTTCCAGCAGAGCAACAACCCTAAAAAACACAGAGCCAGTCCAAATGTTCAGATTTAAGGTAAAGGTTATAAATTTCGCAGTAGTGAGGATGGTTCTTGTTTTTCAAAGCCAATGCTTTTTATTAATACACCTGAATGGAGGAGCTAAACAACATTTTACAAGTAGTAACTTTGGAATCTTCTCAGTTTCTTTTTAAAATGTTTTTTTTGTTTGTTTTTGTATTTTCATTCTCTTACTATTTCCAGTGAATTTTAACATCTTAACTGAAACATGACATTTAATATTGTCTGATCAGTCTGGTAATGTTTGATCAATTTATGAGGCTACTACACCCTCCTCAACAAACATAGCTTTAGTTTTATTACCACGTCCTTTCACCGCTTTCTGACCTTTAGTCACTTTTTCCAGCACTTGTGGATGGTATTCCTGCCTGTTCGATATTTGAAAAATGTTAGTCGGCAAACCATATATATTTTTAAAACCACTTAATTAAAGGTAGTAAAACTACAGATTTTATAAGAGGTGGTATTTTCAATTTGCTGGATACGGCGCTGTGAGGGAACACTTGTCATTTGTTTGAATCGGATCAAAGGCTGTTTCTGTGACGCAAACCTTCGTCTTGCTTCAGACAATTTATTTCTCAGTTCTTAGATGGGAGTGTGTTAGCTCTGTCCAAAGAGCCCAGGGAATGTCAGAACCACACAGATTTCATGGAATCATTCATACATTTACTAAATAAACAAAAACAAAGCGGAATGACAATCAACTAAAACGGCAAATAACAATTCATTGTTGTGTCGTTCCTACGTTGATTCCAAATGAGCTAGATCTGCTAAAACAATTCCTAGCGCGTTCACGATATTACGATAATGTCATTACTATGAATCATTTTCCAGCTAAATCATTCATGGTTTTGACTGCTCTGCTTTTAGAGAGCAGAAAACGGGCAAAACATGTGGAGGATCTATATCCCCAGAACATCAACAACAAGGTTAGGAATGTTGTTGTAATTGCTTGTTGTTACCACTGACAGTAAAGTAAGTAAGTCTCGATTTGATTTATAGTGCAGCTTTGGTGCTAAAACTGTACTTTTATAAAAACCTACGTAGACTGCACCACTTTCGTGCTTCTCTGTCAGTTAGGTGATTACACATTTATATTTTTTTCAAGCAATTCAAAATATGCGTTTTTTTGTTTGTTTGTTTTTTTTCCCTTTTTTTGCAGACTCCTGGGAAGGGGGGCTCCCCGAACGCAGAGTCGGAGAAGCCTGCCACCGACCTCAACCACGACCAATCGTCCGAGGTATTTTTAGTTTTTTCCTAACTTAAACCCGGATCTGGAACGATCTGGTGAGACATCTCAAGCTTTTGATGACATGTTTAATTTTTTTTGTATCCAGGGATTCATCTGTCCTCAGTGCATGAAGTCTCACAACTCTGCAGACGAGCTCTTCAAACACTACGAGCTGTTCCACGACACGGGAGACCTGCCTGCTCATGTGGCCCCCACTCGGTGAGACAGGTTTAAAAAAATAAAAAGTTAGAATGACTTGGATCAGGAACCGTTATTCATCTGTGAGATTACACAACAGCGACTGACGTTCCCGGTTCTGTGGCAGAATGTTGCTCTGATCCACGTCTTTTCTTCCTTTCAGTGAAGACCTCACGATGTTGCGGCAGGAGGTTCAGGACCTCCACGCTTCTCTCAAGGTGTGGTCGCGTTTTCTAATCACAGAGCTGTGCGAACATCTGCAGCCGAAGGTAACGTTTGTCTTTTCAAATCCAGGAGGAGAGATGGTTCTCTGGAGAACTAAAGAAAGAACTGGACAAAGTTCAAGGACATCTGAAGCAAGTAAATCCTTTTAAGATATTTAGCATGTAATACAGTAAAGTGCTGGCTCACCGAGTGGACAACTGTGTAACCAGTAAACGTGCATTTCTTTTCCTCTCCGCTCCGCAGAATGACGGACAGATGAGCGCCGGGGATTCAGGTGGTGAAGCGTCGCGTTCAGAGAAAACGTTGAGATGGACACTGAACGATTTGTTGATCATATGCTGATTTTTATTTTAATTATTCCGCTTTCTCAGCTCTTGAAAGGAAGCTGGTGGAAGCGGAGACGGAGAAGTTCAACATCAAGCAGATGAAAGACCTGTTTGAGCAGAAGGCTGCGCAGCTGGCCACAGAGATAGTAGGTCAGTGTGGGTCTGGGAGACTCTGAGGTCGGAGTCTGTGGGTCACTTAACAAAACCAAGTTCTGTTTTATTCATCTGCCGTCGGCCTCAATGATGCCTTTGTGTTTCCTCCACACGTTTTCGTAA
This sequence comes from Orestias chungarensis, assembly GCA_032876305.1. Classification (NCBI taxonomy): domain Eukaryota; kingdom Metazoa; phylum Chordata; class Actinopteri; order Cyprinodontiformes; family Cyprinodontidae; genus Orestias; species Orestias chungarensis. The sequence continues at coordinate 4,227,566 of JAVLVB010000502.1, read as the reverse complement.
ACTACAGATATTTTGCTACATGTTTTTTTAATTTATTAATTAGTTTAAGGACCAGGATTTGATTGTTGATTTCTGAAAAAGCACCAAAAAACAAAAAACACTGAATCTCACAGACCTGAAGTCCCGTTACGACGAGGAGAAAAGCCTGAGGGAGGCTAACGATCAGAGGGTTGCCAGTTTGAGCGAACAGCTCCAGAAGGAGAAGCAGGACAACGAGAGACTGCAAACAGAACTGGTAAAACACACAAACATGCTCCTTTTTCAGCTCTCACTCACAGCAGCTCTGTCATTTCGCCGTATCCGTCAGCCGCCTGAATGACACCCGGCGCGCCTCTGCTTTGCTCCCTAGCTGCAGCGACCGGGAGTGGAGGACGTGGAGGTGCTGCAGAAGGAGCTGGTGCAGGTGCAGACTTTCATGGACCGCAAGAGCCGAAAGAGCGAGGAGGAGTCGGAGCGCCTCAAGAGCCACTACGCAGAGCTGCAGGCTAACTATACTACCTCAGAGGTTTGGAGACTGAAACAGATTCATAAACCATCACATACATCATCATCACAAGTTATTACAGCTCTTAATTACTGCCTGGTGAATAATACATGCCTTTTTTCCTGCAGTCTGGCAGAGAGGAATATTTATAGAGCTCCATCATGTAGTTCTAGGCTCTGAATCCTTTCTCTTCTCAGTCATGTTTTTATACACCCAACAGCCATTTTCTGAAAGGATATCTGAGCATTTTTTCTCTACGGGATGATAAACCTCACAGGGAGGTTAATGCCTGCATCTTGACCAATTTGTGTTGAGCTCCTGGAAATGCCGGATGATACTTTTTAAAATGTAAAACTCTTAAAACTAACAAAGAAAATTACAGTCTGTGTACACTTCACATTGGCTTAAATGTCACAAAAGTTTTAGGCTCTTATTGATGCATTCAAACAGTTCCTTGGGTTAAATGATTATAATGATTGAAATTAAATTAATCCTTGGCTGCTATCCGTGGCATATTAAAAAAAAAAAAACTTAAAAGAAAAGTAAAACAGAAAAATCCATTATATCAAATATGTCACAAAAATTAGTGTTAATCTCGCTCAGCAGTAAACAGAAAAACTTTAGCTGCCTTTTAGAAGTCAAACCCATCCTATATCTGCTACTTTTTACATGTGTCCCCTGGTATTTTGGCTATTTATGTTCAACTATTCTCTTACCCTTAATCTTTTGCTACTTCCAGAGATTCTGAGGCAAATGACTAAATATGAATTTTGAACATGTTCCTATAATAATAAAGACACTCTTCAGGTTTGTTAACATCTGACAGAAGCTTTATATCCATTTGCCGGTACAAACATATTTGTCTTTGGATCAGAGCAGTCAACACTGCGAATTTTAAGAGTTGTTCAATGTTTGTATTTGCTGCAGGCTAGCATAAAAAGCAATGGATTTTTTCCACGTGCATCATCGACAAGAAAAAGCAAAAGGAACACAAACCAAACCTACCTGTTTGTCACATACCCGCTAATTTCCATCAGCTTAGAGTCCGTTTGTTTACCCAAAACTCTGCGCTTTGTGTTGCAGATTGAGGCTTGTTGTTGTCTTTTCCTGACATACCGTCTGTTTGTCGTGTCTCCTTCCTTCCCCTCCTTCCTCTGCCTCTCACTCACTGTATCCTTCTGATACACAAGATTCAAAAACTGGAGGTAAAACTTAATCTTAAACTTTAGGATTTTTTCGTCACATTTTGTTTTGTCTAAGCGTTGTGAAACTTCGTTTAACACATTTTTATTTTCTTCCTATCCCATTTGTATTTTATTTTTCCCATCCCGTCTTTACTGTAATTTATTGTATATACAGTTCAATCATTTAGGTAAGACTCTTAACTCGGCTCTCTTCCTTTGCAGAAGACCATATCCCAACTAAAAGCCGAGTTGGAGAAAGGTCCACAGGAAGCCGCTGTCTACACGCAACAAATCCACGAGCTGCAGGGGAATCTCAATAATTTGCAGCAACAGTGTCAGGTACTATTTACACAACAGCACAAGGAAACACCCGTGTAATTGCTCTAATTGCGATCAAACGGCTGCAGCCAGGAATGTGTCGCTGTTTGAAATCGGTTTTACCCTAACAGCGAATTCAACAAGCTCCACCAGCTGCCATCTGTGTGTCTGAAAGCATTTATGCCGTCACTGGCCGTCTTTAGCAACAGACGCTTGCAGACAAATATTACGGTCAGCACTATTATTAAACCAGCAGGGGGTGATGCTTCGCTGCCATCCCTGTCGGTCGGAGTGAAATATAATCACTGCTCGGCAATGTGACTGGTGAAATGGAAGGAGAGGAATGTAGCGCAGAGATTAAACTTTCACTCTTCAGGCTCAGATGTTGTCCCGCGGCAGGAGTGCAGGGAATTTATTTACGGATAGCGGAGCCGGATCGCCGTCCTGATGGCCGTTTTCTTCTTACAGATAATACATTATTGTTCGAGGAAAGAAGAGAGATGGTTGGACAGACGAGCAGCAATCAGGAGGCTCGTTAGGACAGACGAGATGCAGATGAGTCGGTGGAGACGTTAAGAGATAGATTAAAGATGAGGGTCCGAGCTGAATAATGCATCAACAGCATTTTGTTCTCGCAAGTCTCTTATCAAATCTGCTGCCTAAACCCGGACCATGGAAAGTACTGTTCATGCAGAGGTGACAGGCTGCACTTCAGTCCTGCCTCTTGACTGTTCCTTTTCATTGTCGTGGATTTTCATGACCTGTCGCAGCTTTCATCAGACTTTCATCAAGTGCTTTAAATCACAAGGTCCCTGTAGACCAATGATATCTATATATTTTTTTGGGCATTAGTATGAAAAAATAGAGTCTTGGTTTTGTGGAATCGTCCCCCTACACTTAATATCCCAATATTAACTTCATAAAGTTTGATTTTTTTTTAAAAAGCTACTTAGTTTGTAGGTTTTATCTTTCGTGCCACTGGAAGAGTTTGCATATACAAATGTGTGACACATGGGTGATGCTATCTTAGCACACTGACACTGTAAACATGGGAAAACGAGCTTAAACATGACATTAACTGAATATGGTGGGGTAACAAGGTCAAGGTCTTGTTTTTCTTAGTTTAAATAACCAAAAAAACAGCTTTGTATTTTAATAAGTGAGGCACCAAATCTCTTTACACTGACGTGAAACTTAACAAGCTGCTGACTGACTAGCTGTGTCCAAATTTAGAAATTTTAGAAATCCAAACACTATAAAAAATATGATGCATACTTGCTTGTTGTCAGAAATTGTCTGAATCTTGATTTAAATTATACAAAATTACAGTATTAAAAAAAATGGTTATGATTTACTGCAACATTCTTAGCACTCCTGATTAACAGTAAAAGGCCAACAGCATCACAAAGCACAATTTTACTTGTTTCCCTCCTCAGAATGCTCTAAACAATGACTTATGTCTTCTGCTTTTTGCGTTAGAGTCTCTCCGAAAAACTTATTCGTAAGGAGAAGGAGCTCCATGAGCTGGAGGGGCATCTGGGAGCCGAGAAAGTCGCCAAGAAGGGGATCCAGGACAGTCTAAGGGAGAAGGAGTCGGAGGTCCTGGAGCTTCAGGCTCGAACCACTGCGGCCGACGCGTCCCTCCAGAAGGCCGAGGCCGAGCTGGCGCTGAGGGCCGAGGAGGCGGCGAAGCTGAAGAGCGAAATCGCTGAGCTGGAGGTGAAGCACGCGGAGCTGAAGGTGGAGCGGAAGCAGCTGGAGCATCAAAGGGAGGAGAAAGAAAGCCAAGGTGCCCAGCAGCAGACGGAGATCAGTCAGGTAAGGCCAGCAGAGGGCGCTGTGTGCAGAGGCGTTCAGTAATACATCTTTATTCGGGGATAACTGGAGCTTTACATATTAGTAAAACTTTTTTTTACTGCATGTGATTGCAGTACATCTTTACCAAGAACCAGCAGGTTCATCCAGGATTAAATGAATGAATTCCTGTTTATAATTCATCACTTTAATATGTTACCCTTGGTTTACTACTTCAGATAGATGCATTTGTAACTCCTGTCACTTTTGAACTTTATAATACTATCAAGTGACCAGCAATAGGATTTGTTCCCTTTTGGTTTGTGTATTTTGCCTTTTAAACTATAATTGCACAGTTAAACTTAGAGTGATACAGAATTTGTGGCAAATCCGACAATGTTATTAAAAATCAACCCACGTTTGTATTTAAATTTTAGATAACTCATCCTGAAAGGAAATCCCTGTGACGTTCCTTCTTATTAAAATCCCGTTTTAAGCACGTATCTTGACAACATCCTTCATCATGTTAAATAAAAACTCTCGCCTTGCTCTTTCAAGAGTTTAAAGTCACAACTTCATTGTTCTCGTTTGCTCCAGCTCTCACCCAGAAACTGCAACCTAAATATCAGGCCTCCTAAATGCCTTCAGTGTAACTTAATAGTGTTAAACGGTTCAAGCTGGAGCTTTCAGTTGATAACATCATGTATAAATTAAAGCCAAAGCGGGGAATAGTCCACTTCGAAGCAAGGTGAGACGGACACTAGAACCCTAAGCCTCCTCACTGCAGCATGTTGGAGTAGCTGAAATACATTAGCTCTGATATGTTCTTATTCCAGACTTTTGTTTATGTGGTTTGGTTGAATTACTGCATGATACTGAGCTGTTAGCATGTAATGACGTTCACAAGACTGTCATGGCATACAAGAGTGTTTTTAGTCACGGGCTTGTTAAGATTTGTTTCAAGACTGACTGCGACTGTAAACCCTTCCTTCTTACATCATCACTATCTACAATGACGATCCAAAGATACTTGGATGATATGAGTAACAAAGACTGTTTATTTACTTGTTGGATAAATGGAACATGTTGAATTCAAACTGTATTAAAAATGTAGGTCCCCACAAAACTGAACTGACACTGAGATACTGAGACCAAATAAAACTGTTTTTATTCATACATGATGCTCTATATTTTTATTTTAAGTTCCCTTAATAACATTTTAGTCGTGGAAGGTTGACAAAAGTTTCTCACTGTATGAAAAGGCTGAAGTTTTCCATTTCTTTGTTTCTCCTGCAGCTGCACGCCAAATTGCTGGAGGCCGAGAGGCAGGTGGGCGAGCTGCAGGGCCGTCTTAAGGAACAGAGGCAGCTCTCCGGGGAGAAGCTGAAGGACAGAGAGCAGCAAGTGGGCGACCTCCAGCTTAAACTGTCCCGAACAGAAGAACAGGTGGGAAGCCGCAAAAAAAAACGTTCCCGCGGGTTTTATTCTTATCAATAGAACGTGCGAACATTTCAAAGTGGGGACAACTTGGAGTTGAAACAAAAACGCAAACCACATATTTAGGTGTTGGGGAGGAAATTAGGAGCGAATAATCAAAGATTGCGACTTTCCTTTCCTGCAGCTAAAGGAGAGCTCCGCTAAGAACTCCGATCTGCTGCACCAGCTGGAAAAAGCCAAGCAGCAGCACCAGGAGCTTCAGGCGCTGCAGCAAAACACCAACGGCAAACTGCGGGAGGCGCAGGTAATGCTCCCCACTCCACCCCCCTCACCTGAGACTGTCAGATGAGATATGTGAGTTTGTCAAGACACAAGCGATTACATGGTTTGATTTTTTTATGTGGGATTCTATGGCAGACCAATGCAAAGAGGAGCCCTTTTTTTTTTTAAGTGTAAGGAAAAGATCAATGGTTTTAGTGTTTTCAGAAATAAAATATTGGACAAATATTTATTTTTGTTTAGTCTCCCCTGACTTAATTATTTTAAATTCATAATTTACAGCAAATAAAGCAGCAGATCACTGCCAGCTGTGTGTTTTTGACAAACGTCATCCTCAAAATTTCAGATCCCCACAGAATGATACCACAGCGCCTTCCCTTGGCTCTCAAGCTCCTGATGTAAATTGTTGTCTTGCGTCGTTTTGTAGAACGACCTTGAGCAAGTGCTGCGTCAGATTGGGGATAAAGATCAGAAGATCCAGAACCTGGAGGCTCTGCTTCAGAAAAGTAAAGACATCGTGAGCCAGCTGGAAGCTGAGAGAGAGGACCTGTGTGCCAAAATCCAGGCTGGAGAGGGAGAGACGGCTGTATTGAACCAGCTTAAAGAGAAGAATCACGCACTACATGAACAGGTGGATATTTTCCTCACTCTAAAATCTTCACTTGTTATCATATCCAAGACGAGAGACCGTTTCACCTTTTATTCCTTTCCATATTTGTATTCACGTGCATGTTCCTGTTCTTATTCTATGCGTCCTCATTCCTTTCAAAGGTTGCGCAGCTGACGGACAAACTGAAGAACCAGTCGGAGAGCAACAAGCAGGCCCAGGATAACCTTCACAAACTGGTCCAGGAGCAGAAGACTCAGTTGCGCTCTGCCCAGGACCGAGCTCAAACGCTGGAGACGTCCGTCACCGAGCTCACCGCTCAGCTTACCGACAGCAAGGAGAAAGTATCCCTGCTGGATTCTCAGGTACGTTTGGGAACGGGCACATTACATGAACGCTGGTGAGTTTTAGGCAGTTGAAATAACATGTTTTCATTGGTCTGTTTTTTTGTTGTTGTTTTTTTAGCTAAAGGCCAAAACGGAGTTGCTTCTGTCTTCGGAGGCAGCCAAGGCGGCGCAGAAGGCCAACCTGGAGAACAGCCTGGAAGCTTCTCAACACACGCTGCAGGACAAACAGCAGGTTAGTGACATCTTTGTGGCTTTCATGCTGTTTCTATTCATCTGCTTTCTCCCTTTTGTGGAACGAAAACCGTCCGTCACTTCTTGAGTCTCAGTCTTGCTCGATTTCTGTTTTAACTGTCTCCTGAACCCATTGATGCTTAATGCAGGAGCTGAACGAAGCTCAGAAGAAGGTGGAGGAGCAGGCGCAGAGGCTCAAAGAGAGACAGGAGCAGTGCGCCCAGCTGGAAACCAATCTGAAGGAATGCAAGGACAAACTGCTGGCCTCAGAGCAGCGGGTGGAGCAGCTGGAAGGCCTCAGTAAGGTTTGTATGAGTAGCACGATCACAATCGCAAAAACTTCACTGAAGTTTACTGGTCTTCAAAAAGTTAAATCTTTGCTTCGCTTTGTTTGAACAGAAACTAGAGTCACAGGTGGCGGAGATGCAGACTGCAAGAGGCCAGCTGCAGCAGGAGGTGCACAAGCAGCAGAAGGAGACTTCAGAGGTTAAACGGAAAGCAAAGGAGCTGCAGCGCTCCCTGGAAGCGGAGAAGGAAGGGTGAGTTAAGTATAAATGCATTATACCTTCACATCTATTAAGGATTTTCTAATTGCTTCCGAGCCTTTTATTAGCTATAATAAACATGGTTTGTGTTTTCTACACCAAGAACTAAGAATCTGAATGAAGAGGTGCAGAAGAAGGCTTCTGCTCTGAGTGGCGTGCAGCAGCAGCTGGAGCGCTGTGAACAGGAAATGGCTGCGCTTAAGGGGAACCTGGACAAGGTGACCCAGGAGGGAAAAACTCAGAGAGCCGAGCTGGACAGGAAAGCTCAGGGTTTGATTGCAGAGCTGCAGAAGGTCCAACAGGAGAGAGACGCGCAGAAGAAGGAGCTGTTAGCTACTCAGGAGATCCTCCAACAGGCTAACAAGGCTCTGAAAGAGAATCAGAATCAGCTGGAGGCTGAGAGGAAGAACCATAAAGCAGCAATGGAGGAGAAGGTGGGTTCGAACTTCAGTCTTGATCAAATAAATAACCATTTAAAACACTAAAGACTGAAATCCACTCTGACCTTCAGGACAAATCTACTGAAAAGACAAGAAAGGAGCTCTCAAAAACCAACGAGGCCATCACAAAGAAGATGAACGAATCCAAGGAGCAGCTGGAGAAAACGAGAGAGGTGAGACCTTCACAAGCGATCTGTCGACCAGACCTCACCGTTTCTCATTGTTCCCTCCTACCGTGTCTTTCATGTTTCTCATGAATGCTTCTTTAAACATCAGGCGGAGAAAACGTTAAAAGCGCAGCTTGGGTCATTTGAGCAGCAACTTTCACAGACGCAGGGGGCGCTGAAGGAAAAGCAGGCCCAGTTGGAGAAGCTGCAGGATCAGCTGAAAACAGTCCACGCCTCCTCGGAGGATCAGGTGAAGAAGCTAAACGGCCAGGTGGCTGAGTTGAAGGAAACCTGTGTCAAGAAGGTGAGGCTCTTCTGTAATGTGGACAAGCGACTTTAAAACAATGTTCAGGTTGATCTGAATCACAAAACATTACAAAAATATTGATTCTCATCTGTAGGCAGAAGAGGAGAGTAAGCTGAGGGCTCAGGTGTCGGAGCTAAGTGAGCATCTCTCTGGTGAGAGGAGCCGGACGATGGAGCTGGAAAAGTCCTTGGAGCAAAGCCAGGAAAACCTTACAAAGCTTCAGTCCGACCTGTACGGCAAAGACTCTGAGGTTTCCGCTCTGCGCCAAGACCTAAAGGTACAAAAAAAACCACATCGTTCAAACCAGGTTTGCAGCATCCAACTGCAAAACGTACACAAAACAGTTAAACAATTTATCGTAATATTGCGATCCTTTAATTAAATTTCTAGACCTCAGAGGAGGAGCTGAGCGTGGCTCAGGAGGAACTAGCTGCCAATCGGACCCATCTGACCGGTTTAGAGGCCCAGATCCAGGAACTGAAGGCAGCCCGGTCGAAGCTGGAGCAAGAACTCTCCGAACGGCATAAGAAGATCGAACAACAGGAGCAAACCGTGAAGGAGCTGCAAAAGCAAGAGGTTGAAGAATTTTAGCAGAAATATTCACAAGCTGTGTCCTCATAATTTTATCTAAAAAGGTAAAATTAATGTTTAAAAAAAATTCTCGCAGGGTCAAGTCAAGGAGGAACTGCAGAAGGAGAGAAGCAGAAGAGAGGAGCTGAGCAAAGCCAGGAGCGCTCTGGAGAAGAACAGCAGCAAACTGACGTCCGAGTTGAAAACACTGGCAGATAAAAGTCAGAAGGTGGGTCAGTTTAAACTCAGCAGAGTCCAAAGCAGTCAGAGTGATGTGGTGTAGAAATAAAAAAAAATACTCATAAAAAATGTGAGTCTTTATGCTCCTTTGATTAAAGTGGTGATTGTTGCTCCGTAGGAACTTGGTGAGTTTCAGGAAGCCAAGCAGCATCTGATTCAGCAGAAGCTGGAGCTGCAGGGTCGAGTTGAGGCAGTGCAGGGGGCGCTCAAGGAGGAGCAGAAGGAGCACCAAGTCACCAAGGACAACAGGAGCAAACGGGAGGAGCAGCTCCTCGCCCAGACAAAAGAAGTCCAGGATCAGCTCGTGAGCCCCTCACCCCTTCCGAGGGAACGTCAGTGATTCGCCTTCCTCCGCTCACCTCAGCGACGTGCTTCTCTGCTCTCCTTCCACAGGCGGCGGAGAGGAGAGCCAGGGATGAAAAGGTTAAGCGCGGGGAAGAGGCCGAGGCCAAGTTGGGCGTGCAAGTCACGGCCCTGAACGAAAACGTGGCCACGCTAAAGAGGGAGTGGCAGAGCAGCCAGCGGAGAGTGAGCGAACTGGAGAAACAGACGGACGAGCTGCGAGGGGAGATCGCCGTGCTGGAGGCCACCGTGCAAAACAACCAGGACGAGCGGCGGGCTCTTCTGGAGAGGTTTGTGGCCGTCGTTTTGATCAGCTAGGAATCCGTGCACTGCCATTTCGATTTGATCTACTCGTATCACCTTGTTAATAGATGAAACAAAACAAAAAGATGGGTATTAAAGGTTAAATCCAAAAGAAAAAAAAATAAAATCACTTCACTAGGAAGAAAGAAACAAAGTCCTTAATTTGTTTTCTTTCCTGTTCCTTTCCCCTTTTTCTAGATTTTCTCCTTCTCCCTTCCTACCTTCCTTTATTATGTCCCCTTTTCCCTCCCTTCTTGCATCCTAGTAGCAATGTGGTTTTGTGTCCTACCTTGTCCTTCCATTGTGCTCTTTATTTTCCTTGTAACCTTCCTTTCTGTTTTCTATTATTCCTTTCCTACATTTCCACTCCAGCGTCCTACCTCCAAGATCCATTAGACAGCGCTGAGAAACCGCATGAAAGCGCATGAAAACCCAGATCTCATTTGTGCTGTTGGTCTTCCAGATGTGTTGCCGGGGAGGGGGAGATCGAGAAGCTCCAGGCCAAAGTGGTGGAGCTCCGGAGGAAGGTGGACGACACCACAGCGGCCATGCAGGAGCTGGGCAGAGAGAACCAGTCGCTCCAGGTGAGCTGGCTGGGTTGCAGTCAGAGCTCATACACTGCTTAGTCGCATTGTTGTGTAACTGTTGGTCTCGATGTCTGCAGATCAAACAATCGCAGAGTCTGACCAGAAAGTGGGCGGAGGACCATGAGGTCCAGAACTGCATGGCATGTGGGAAAGGTTTCACCGTCACCGTCAGAAAGGTAAGATCTCATCGAGCGAGAAGCCTTTTTCTGCTTTCTTTATCCAGTGCCCGTCTTTTACCTCCCTCCCTTCCCTGCAGCACCATTGCCGACATTGTGGGAACATCTTCTGTGGCGAGTGCTCGTCGAGGAATGCCCTCACACCATCTTCCAAGAAGCCCGTGCGGGTTTGTGAGACTTGCTTTGAGGAGCTCCAGGGCTGATTTTTAGTCTTCTCCCGGCCGTCAGCTCGCTCCCTCTAACCCCCTTCTATTCCAGCGGGCTCTAGAAGCACCTCCTTGTCAGTTTTAATGTGCACTAATGAAGGACAGACCCAGCGCGTTTGCATCGGCAGTCTGGCACCCGGTGTGGAAGAGGCTCCGCGAGGACACAGTGGGATAAGCTGGGGACCGTGTGTATCTGTTTTTGTGCCTTTTGCTACTCCTGCGGACTTCCAGAGAACGGAGGCAGGGGCCGAGAGTCCTCGCCCGTCATTTTAAGTTCGTGTTCAGGCCTCCATCTCTGCTCGGCAGCATCGGGACATGTGAGGTGGCTGCTTCTGATCTTTGCTAATGTTTTGTAAGTGTCTCACATGCACGGGTGCATGAACTGACAGCGGAGCTCGGTGCAGTTCTGACATACAAAGGTAAACGCAAGTAACCGTTTTATTATTGGTTTACATCTTCTACAGTCTGAGTAATTAATAACTATTCTTAAAAAGTAAGAAAGGTAAAATTATAAAAGTAATGAACCAAATATGGGTTTTGAAAATGATTTGGTTTCAATGATATGGATCATTACAGGAGAACTGTGTCCAGTTGGTACTTTGGTATCAGTTGTAGCTTTTAATTGTACGGATAATAAAGAAATTGCATCAAAGCAAATTTCCATACGTTTGAGTTAGCGCATTGAAGTATGTGTTGTTGTTTTTTAGTGATCAAAAATCATATTTGTTCTTATTTTTTAGGTATCTGATAAATTTTTTGTTGTTTTTTTCTGTTCACACGCTGATTACAGCATCTCAATAATTATTTGCAACCTTTAAATTGTCTAAATTGATTGAAGTTGTATAGTTTTCTCAGTTCACTAACATATCAAACTTTTTTTTTCTACCCGGACTGTTGAACTTAAAGACAGAAAAGAAAGCAACAGGTTATTGCAACATGTGCAAGAAATATGCCTTAAGGCATATTCTGTTCAGTTTGTTGATGCAATTATGGTTTTAATATAGTGGGAGGTCACAAGTTAAATAAGTTTAGGGGACAAAAATAAATAAATCAGATTTTGTGTTTGTTTTGGGTCTTATTGGTAAAAGCAGAAGTAATTAAACATTTCCCAGTCTTATCAGCTGAAGTATGTATTTTCTATTTGCAGATTTTAATCAATAAATGTTCAAATTAGGTCTTTTAATTGATTTATTTTAATATTGGCAATCTAGTCCACCATCATGCACGAGTTCCAGTTCAGATCCTTTAGTTTCAGTTACCGCCTTTTCCCTTTGTTTGGCAGAGTTTGCACTAATCTGCAGAAATGTATGTATTAAGTAGATTCCATGACCAAAGAATGTGTGCAGCAGAGTTTGTAATGTGTCAGTATTTGCCTGAAAACGTTTGAATTTGAGATAACTTTTGTTTATTCATTGTCATTTTCTTCAGGTTGAGGCGCTTTCTCTTAGCTGGTAACCCAGGAACCGAAGGTGTCTCTGTTTTTAATTTAATAAGTTCTTCAGTTCAATGGCACTGATTGTGTTTAAATGCGTGTGCTCTGCTTTGAAGCAATAACTGTTGTGGTGTGTGTGTGTGTGTCTGTGTGTTTGCGATCATGCCTGCTGCACGAATATTAGCTGCTTAGAGCCTCAGCATCTCCCTGACTCAAGGTTCAGGGACTGATGCGTTCAGGTACAGCAGTTACTGTCAGTTCTCTGTCCAGCTGAGAACGCCGTAAAAGGTAAATTCCTGTTAATTTATAATTGCTTTTGGGCTCAGATCGGGATCTGTCATGCTTGTTTTGCAGACTGAAGCATTTTGAAACACTGTAAAACCGATTATGTACAGTATTCTGCAGCAAGCAGCTAATCTCAGATTTACAGATTTAACCCTTTTTTGCTCGAATGATTGTTTAAAAACGAATGTCCATATCATCTTCTGAGAAATCGGTTTCCTTTTTGTGTTAAATTGGTTTCATGCCTGCCTCAGTTTGGCAGCACTACTTCAGACGGACATGACAAATGGGTCTATTTGCATCTAATTCAGGATCTAAAATAGGAAAACCAACTTCATACATGCTTAAATATTTCCTGCTTATTACTAATGCGTTCATAGTTATCTTTGTAAATGTTAATTGGTAAATTGCTCGTGTGGCTGTGGAGACGTGCGGTAAAAAAAAAAAGTTTGGATTCATCTTTTTGCACTTGATACCACAGACTGGCTTCAGACGCACAGTTATCGTGATCGTGCATGATGGCGTTTCTGTTCGTTTGTTTTAAAAGGCGCGAACGTGACCGGGTTCCGCTGCTTGCTGAGACCTTGTATTATTCTGGGTGACCGGCGTGGAGGGAGGGAGGTGGTCTACTTTGTGTTCACATGCACCATGTTGATTTTCTTACTCATTGTAATGACAAGTGTAAATAAAAACCTGCAGTATGTTTCTATACGTCTGTCATTTTTCTTCACGTCGTGAATGACCAGCAGTGAACATTGTTCACCTATTTTATTTTTCCCCATCTGAGCTGTGAATCTCTGCAGGTTTACCATTTTGCTCCTGAGCTCTTTAAATCCCTGAATACTGTTTTAGAGCCTAAGTATGCTCTCATATTTACATTTTTGCTTGCAACATTTAGTTTCAATTATTTTGAAATTGAAGCAATATCTGCTTTTCTTTGTTTCATAAATGTAGAACAGAAATCTTTTGACAGAAATATGAACCAAAATCTCAAACAAATGCAACAATTAAGTATTTATTGTATACTAAACACATGGGCTGCCTTTAGAGGCGCAGTTTACTAAATAATCCTAGCGTTGGCGCGGCCGTCGAGACCGACACAATGGGACGGTGAAGTGCACGGTGATGGGGTTTAGATCTGCGAGGACTCCAGCCACAGCGAGGAGCTTTTGACCCGCGGCTCCTGACAGTCCAGCTTCAGCACTGCCGTCACAGCGCCCTCCAGCTTTGTCATCCATTCCCTCTGGAAAAGATACAGAAGGAGGAGTTCAGAAGAAATAACAGTTTGATCATGTTTACCCTCATACAAAATTCTTTTGTACATTTTTCTTTTAAATGCAGGACAAAACCAGGAACATGAATAATATCACCTTCTTCTTTTTTTGTAAATGTATTTTTTGGGTATTTTACATTAAAAGAACTGCACCAAAAACTGCAAATTAGTGAACAAACAAATCTGAAAAGCGTAGTATTAATTTGTACTCAGCCCCACCAAGCTAAATATCAATAAATGTAGCCTTTATTGATTATTGGCTCAAAAAAAGCTATAATAAGTCTTGCTTGCTTTGGTCAGGTGAGGCCGAAATATGTTAGTAGTCTACATGGAGCTGGGTCCAGAGGGGCTAGTCGTTAGCAAGAAATCTCAGGGTTTGAAAAGACTCTTCAGCCAGTGTGAACAAGCTCAAGGCAAGCTATAGGGAACGTTGGTAGAAGAGTACTATGTGGAGAGGAATCAACAAGTAGTAATTTAGCCAGTATAGATAACACAGTTATATACGTTTATTTTTTTTTAAATCCTTTAGGAGGATTAGGATGTAGTGTTAAAAAGGACAAGGACAATACCAGCCAATATGGAGAAACTGTGACTCCAGTTCAGTCTGTGATTAAAAAAACGTTTGGAGACTCCTACCTCATATTATTTGAAACTTTGTTTACCAAGTAAAGCACAACTACAAAGTTGACTTAGGCAACTGAATACTAATGCATGCCACACTTTACAGATTTGTATTTGTAAAAAAAAAAAAAACCCCGACAGGCTTTACTTCTATTTTACCAACATGTGTTGCTCTATGTCATCTGGTTGCATTCTCACTTTAACATTTTGCTTACAAAAAACCCCCCAAAAAACATTGATGTTTTTCTTCCAGCTCTTAACACGCATGTCTGAAGCTCGTCATTAACTCAGGGTTGACTGAAAAGCGTACCTTGGCAGGTTCTGACACTGCTTGCAGGATGAACGCACCAATACACTGTTGGTACCGATTGTGATGCATTATGATGAAAGAATGTGGCATCCCCGACGCTGCGAACAAAGGATAACACTCTGTTATCAGAAACAAGAAATCTGGGTTTGAACATAAGAGCTGTGATCCAGTGTGAACGTTTGATTTTTCTGTTATCTACTAAAACAAAACATCTAGAACAACGCTTCATTAGGCGTAGTTACTGGAGGCGTTCAGCTGATCGATGTTCTTCAGCTGTATTCTATCCAGAGAGATGGGCTGATCGAGAACCGTGAAGGTGGATCCCTCCTTTAGCAGCTGATCCAACTCCATGTTCTGCTGCAGCCGCAGTTGGTTCTGCTCAGAACTGACAGACCTCTGTGCAAAAAGTCATGTTTGGTTGCAGAAGCCTTTTAACAAAACATCTAACCATTCATCCAAGAATAATTAAAATGACACGTGCATACCTTCTTGTTTCTCTTTATCTTTGTGATCAGCAGGAATTCATCAAACAGGAACAGATAAACGTCTAAGAGCTTTGTGTTCCCTGGTGATGAACCAAAGAGGACAGGGTAAGATTCTGCAGGGTTAGGGTCCGCAAATTAATTGTGTTGGACTTTGGCCAACGGTCAGCACCTGTGAGAACCAGCTTCCCCTCGTGCAGCAGTTTTCTGTGGGAGATCAAATTGTCCAGCATGACGGCCTTCAGGAGATGTTTCAGACTCTGGAATGGACGCAAGCGATCGCATGAGATCCGAGCTCTTGATAGCAGAGGCGGTACCAAGTCATTATTTTGGAAGTCCCGAGTCAAGTCCCAAGTCATATATATATGTATATATATATATATATGTATATATATATATATGTATATATATGTATATATATATATATATGTATATATATATATATGTATATATATATATATATATAT
>JAVLVB010000502.1:4176400-4190274 GCA_032876305.1 Orestias chungarensis | reverse complement strand
CTTTTTAAGCCACTTAGTACTTGATAATACTCCTTGTTAGTCTCTCTTGTCTCTCGTACAGATGTCATGTTGATACCCAGTTAAAGGAGATCGAATAAAGGCCGAGTCCTGACGATTGAGTGTTCTGCCACAGAAACGGAAATGGCTCAGCTCATTTGGTGAGGGCTGTCGACTTTGAATTAGAGGAGTTGTGAACCGAATTGTTTTTTTTCTTCCCCCCTTTAGACTGAATGAATGGATCTCTCTGTTTGACTTGTGCTGGTTTTGCGAGGACATGCTGATGAAATGCGAAAAAAATTATGACGAACTATATACATTGTCAAAATAGTATTATTTGTCATCGTGTTCTTGTAATTTGAATTATTTCCCTTTCGATCTTGTGAGTCCACTATGCTAAAAGATTTCAGTAAAGCTTTTGCACCTTTCTTGATGTTCCAGTTATGTGTTTATCTATAGTTTTGGTAAAGGAACATGCCTGCGGTCATGGCTTTGTGCTTGCCTGTCTAATTTTATCCATGATACTTTTGTCAGTAGATGCTTATCAGAACAGGAGGACTTGAATAACTAGTAGCAAACAGGAAAGATAGAAAATATGTGGCAAAAACAGTCATGGAAAATCTGAAGCAATAGTTGTTTAAAATTAGTTGACTAGATTCTGATTGACTTGTTCTAAATCTGCAGTTTTCATGTTAGCAAGGTTTTTGGGATCGGTTAGTGTTTTCTTAAACTGCAGTTAAGCTTCATCAGCACAAACATGGAAACACATGGCTATGATAAAATTACTTAACCTCATGCTGCACTATGCAGATGTTGTGTATGCGCTGATGAAGATTTGCTCACTTTAACCTGCTGGCATGGCAGGGCAGTTGTCCTTTATCTTCACAATAAATAGGCTAATGATTACTTGATTACTCATTGACTGCGTATTGAGAATTTAAGTTTTACTCTGAGTATTACTCTGAGAACATCAGTCAATTCTAAGGTGTGTAATACGGAAAAGAAGAGATAATGTCACTTAAGAAGGAAACTTTTGATCTGGCATTTGAATTTGCGTGGGGAATTTTACAACATAAAAAAATATGGGCGGATCATAAATGACACACAAACACACACACATAGACTTTGACATTACACAGATGTATTTTGTTCATATTGTAACCCATGTAAAACTTGTTTTTAGATATGCGAACAGTTGTGGCATGTTAACTTTTTAATTAGGCTTAAATGTTTTAAACTTTACACATTTAGTCAAGTTTAGATACTGAAACTGGTTTATATGAAGTACAACGATATCAGTCAGCTAAAATGAAGTGTAATTTTTACCTATGAACATTTTTTTTCACATACGTAATGTTTTAGGTGTATTTGTTTCCTTACACAAGCTGGTCTGTTTTCCTTCTGAATAAAATGTAGTTTTAAAAATACAAACAAAAATAATCAAAACATTTTTCAACTCTTTGGTACATCTGGAGCTGATTTTTGACTTGACTTTTTTTTTTTTTTACATTATCTGCATTTTCCTTTGTTAGTTCTGTTTAGTCACAAACAGAACCAACTGTGAAAACCCAGGCAGAACTGAATAAATCTATGATTTTTTAAAAATGTATGTTTTCTGCACAAGACCTCGTTTTCTGTTGCCATATTATATCAACTGTAAGACTATTGACATTTAAGCCGGTGCAGCTGGTGTGAAATCATTCAGCTTTAGATTTTTTGTTGGATCATCGAGGGTAGTTATGGCAAATAATATACCCTAGATGATTACTGTATTAATACCAACTTTTTAGTTTTAACCACCTCAGAAGTGTAAATTGGTCTTCAAGAAGTAAAAAACTGGCTATGATTTGATAAAACAAAGGGTAATATCCATGAGTAACTGGATGATGTAGTTAACCAACTTATATCTGTTGGCTGCAAAGAATAGTCAGTCATCTGTGACGGATACTTAACTCTTTAAGCCTTACTGCTTTCAACAAGCTGAAATCAGATGTAGGTTTTGCATATGCTTATTTTGTTTGGCTCCAGTGTATAACATTAGAAGATAATATCCTCATGCCTTTCAATCTCTTGTCCTTAAACCATACTGGTTTGAGGCGTATAGCTCGCCGAGTCAGGTTGTAAACCACAAATCGAAGCTAAAGTGGTCTCAGCTCCACCCAGAGATGTTTAAAAATCACTTCAGGTACTGGAAAAGCTGCAGCCAAATGGAGGTGACTCTTACTTGTTGTTTCTGCATTGCTTTTTAGTTTGCAGGTGGCCTGTATAGATGCCCATGAATGTCCTATTCAAATGATTGGTTTTCGAGTGGCTTGAGATTCCCTGACGTGTATTTGCATTTAACTGTGATGTCTCGTTACCGTTTGTAGAGTGCAAACCTCTGTTTTTAAAGTGAGCTGAATAGCAACTGGCAGTTAGGAGGAAGGCGTTTAAGTAGCCATGCAAATCATGCATTTAAGAGAAAAATAGAAAATAGAAAAGTCATGCTTTGTTTTGCCATCTTGATCTTCCTCAGGCTTGTTGATGACAGGTGCGTTGTGCAGCCCGATGCCGGAGACCTCAACAATCCACCTAAGAAATTCAGAGGCAAGTTTTTGCTTTGCACAGAAATGCATTTATTTATATATATATATGTTGTTAGTATGAAATGTAATTATTTAATGGTTTATATGTGGTTTGAGCATATTGCTAGCTTTGAGTGCAATTTTACCCAATTGAAGAAGAAAAAAGTACTACGACACCAAAAATGATTTCTTTCTCTGCAGATTGCCTCTTCAAGGTGTGTCCCATGAACAGATATTCGGCTCAGAAGCAGTTCTGGAAAGCAAAACAAGGAAAGCAAGGAAACAACACCCAAGCAGAGCTCTTTAAGAAGTTACAGGTATAAAGTCACCCTTAATACAAGTCTGAAATTAAAGCAACACTAAGTAACTTTTCAACCTTCATAAAGTAGTTTCATAACTTTTGTGATATTACGTCCACTTACACGTTGAATGACGCCTCTGTCAAGGCCCGAGAGGGTCCATCTTGCTTTAACTGGCACTAAGCAACTTTGAGGAGGGTGGCAGGAACCCTGCCACACAAAACAACTACAAATGTTCTGACTGCTTTATGGCATACATCACTTCCCCCGTTTAGTATTTTCAACATAATCATATGACATTGTTTCGCCACAATTAGATTCATCACCTCATTGCTCTTCATCTTTCACAAAGCCACTGGAAACAGAAATGTACGACAATATGCGCTGGTTCTCATGGGAAATGCAGTCGTCTTCAGGCAAAACACTACCGCTTTTGTCCACTGGGCACCAAAATCTACCAAAACTGAAACTTCTTTAGTGTTGCTTTAAACTAAGCTTTAATAAGGATAAAGAACTTTAGTACAGACAAAATCAAACAAATACAATCATCTGTATTTAAACTACATAATAAAATAATTAAAACTCACCTTCTGGCATTTACACACACGTACTGTATTAACAGAAGAAATCCAAGTAAACATCATCTTTCAACTTCTGCACCAGGCAGTAAAAATGTCTCTGTACTGTGCACACCAGTGGTGCATTTTAGTGTAATCCGTAAACCTATGAGTTCAGTTACAGGGGTTTTTAAAACCTAAAATAAAAATAGAAAAAATGTCATACTATAAGCTGTAAAGTGGGCATAAACACTGTGGCCTTCCTAACATTTAGAACATCATTAGGTTTAAGTTTCAAATTAATGTACCCCATTGGTCAATAACAGCCCTGAACATTACCAGACTTATCAATGTTTTGCAGATGGCCATCATCCAGTCAATAAATTCTTGCAGTGCTTAAATATCTTTTATATTATTCCTTCAGGGCTGCCATTTTTTATTTATTTCTACCAGGTACCCAAAATGCTGCTGAAGTAATATTTAAAAATTTTGTGAAGGTTTCTTAATTTCTTTTGTAAAAGAGTGTAATCAACTACTCTGGCATGCAGCCTCTTTTAACCAACTCCTACCTTTAGTCTGACTTGCAAATAAGAGTCTTAAACATAGAATGATGTTTAAAAAAGTATTTGCCTCTTTTAAGATTTGTTTCAGTTTTTTTCTCTTAAAATCCTCTAAATGTTTTAGATAATCAGTTGATTATCAGTTAAACCCAACTTGGGTGAATGCCGAATTATTTCGTTAAATGATGTTTTAATTTTATGTGGAGGAAAAAACCAACAGATTTAACAAAACAAAAAAACAACAACTTTATTTACTAATGCAACCTCAAAATCAGTTAACAGATATCTTGTCAGTCATGGACTCTATATAAAGGATTAACGTTTCATCCTAAGGTAGTCATAGTTACACTGTCCTGACCTATAAATATTATGTATTTTTTACAACATTCAGAGCTTGATGTTTCAAAGAATGAGGTGACCGCAAAAACAAAAAACAACCCAAAAAACTAAAAGTGTGACAGCAGTTTTAGTGTTCACCTTTTTAACCTTACAATTCTTATCTCTCAGCATGCTGCAGAACTGGAGCAGAAGCAGAATGAAACGGAGAACAAGAAGCTCCTTGGGGATGTCGCCAAGTACAGTAGTGTCATCCAGGTAGAACCAATCAATCACACAAGGTTTCGAGTTTTTTTTGCAGTACACAGCTTTGTTTGTCTTTTTTGTGTTTGCCGTCATTCGGGCCCTGAAACCTCAGGCGCGTTGTAAACGCAAGTGCAAATGTTTTCTTTGACTGATTTAACCACCGAAGTGTAAATACTCTGTTTGTGGGAGAAATATTTTCACACAGCTTTTCAGGTTATGACTGATGCTCATTTAATAAATATGTGAATTGAAATGAAGTTGGTTGTAGAATTACCAAAAGTTCCAATATTTAAAGTTATATTTAAGTAATTCTTCCGATTCCTTCCTTTAAGGCTCTAACCCCAGTAATTGTTTTTGTTTCAGCTCCTCCACATTAAGAGTAATAAGTACCTGACGGTAAACAAACGTCTACCTGCGCTGCTTGAAAAAAATGCCATGCGGGTTTCTTTGGACCCAGCTGGAAACGAGGGCTCCTGGTTCTACATCCAGCCCTTCTGGAAGCTCCGCAGTGAAGGAGACAATGTGGGTTTTTCTGATAAAAAAAAAAAAATATATATATATATTTTTTTCTTTTTATTCACTTCATGGTTCTGTAACCCTAACGAAAGAACAACAACTAAGCATTTTCTCTGTCATCAGTGGACTGTCGGTTCGTTGTGGCTGCTCCAGTAACATTTCTGATTTTTGTTCTTCCCTTTTGGCTTTTAGCATCCTATGATTGAAGGTATTGCCCCTGCTTTTGCATGGTGTTTGTGCGTTAGGTCAAACACAGAGTAAGATGTGAGAGCGTGGATGAGAAACAAAAAAAATAAAGCACGGAGACTCCCTCCTGCACTGCTAAGAGAATAAAGATTCAGCTGCTTCTCCTGCAGCTGCAGTGGGTCTGTGTGTCTTGAGAAATGTCAGACCGTAAGGTTGCAAGTATTTTTTTTTGTGTGTGAGTTCTGTTTCTGAGCATGTTGTCTTGAAGCGATGATACAGTAAAAATTTTTCCTGCTTAGCCACCCCTTAGTTAGACCTGTATCTTGGCCTTTGTATGAATGCGGTTTGTTACTCTGAGCATCCCAGCAACTCCTCCACATGAAGCTCAGCATGTTGTGTTAGCACTCCTGCAAAAAAAACAAAAACAATGTTTGCATGGGTTCAGTCTTGGCTTCTTTTTATGCTATTTTGAAACTTCTTTGAAAAACAGTACAAACCTGTCTTTCTTGCATGTAATTGACTTTGTCCCATTTACATTGAGGTGGTGGTTGGAGACAAGGTGGTGCTGATGCCAGTAAATGCCGGACAGCCCCTTCATGTCAGCGACCATGAGCTTTTGGACAATACGGGCTGCAAAGAGGTGGGACTGCTTCAGATACATTCATTATACCTACATGTAGGAATTTTTTTAGTATGTAATTTTTTTGTTCATCTGCTACAGGTTAATGCTGTCAGTTGTAACACCAGCTGGAAAGTCACCTTGTTCATGAAGTTCAGTGACTACAGGGACGATGTTTTGAAGGGGGTAAGTCGCACCATTAATGCTGCAGCTTTAAACGTTCTCCCGACTTCATAAGAATAGAACGCTGCTTTCTGCACCACGGCTCTTAGCTTGTGCTTTCTGGCAACAGGGTGACGTTGTGAGACTGTTCCACGCCGAACAGGAGAAGTTTCTGACTGGCGACGAGTACAAGGGGCAGCAGCATGTCTTCCTCAGAACCACCCTGCGACAGTCGGCCACCTCCGCCACCAGCTCCAAGGCTCTCTGGGAGATTGAGGTAAGGCACCAAATGGCGTGGACGTTCTCAGTTTTCATATTCTAGCTCATCAGGATTGGGATGTGTATGAAAGCGGTTCTCTCTTGACACTTCCAGTGACTAATCGCCACGTTTGCATCAGCTGTCGCTGTTCTCTAATATCTGAAGTCGAGGACACAAGATGTTATTTCTGTTGCCAGTGAACCAGAGAGTGTTGTCAAGGATGACGTCTAGAGCAGGGGGTCCTAAAGTTTTAAAGAACCGTGGAGTACCTGGAGAACGCCTATTCTCTATTTTAAAAGGACAGCATACAATTTCCCATATATTTATGTTTATTGTCATTTGTATTGGTTTGGAAATAATGGATGCAACTTTGAGGACAAAAACGGCATGTGGCTCACGGTTTTCTCAAAAGGTTTGCAGTATTTAGCTAACAATTATTTAAAGGACGGTCTGCTTAAAAGTCACTTATGGTATGTGGACCTATTTTTTATCTTTTTTTTAAGCAAATTAAAATAAGAGAATAAAATAACACTTTATAATCTACCCATTTTTGCCCCATGTTAATAGTTTGTTTTTGTAACTATTTTTAAATAGTTGCATCAGTAAAATTTTGTAGATGCAAGTAAATATATATATTTTCAGGTCTTCTGTCAGAGCAATAATTAACTAAGTCTGAAAAAAAAAAAAAAAACTAAACTCAGCAGGAGTTTGACCTAAATGTCTTTTTCCCAACCCTCACAACCAGTTATTGAGGGTAGGGTTTAAAACAGAACATTGCAACATTTTCTGTCAGACTTGTTGCTAATAAAATTTCAAAATGCACAATATATTTTTAAAATTCTGCTGTTGTATTTATTTAGTTATTGTTGATTCCTGTAATGTTTTTCTTTTCTGAGGAACTGAAAAATGCATATTTTCTGTTCCAGGAGGCTTTGTGTTTAAATAAGTTTAAATGTACCCTCAACTGTTGAGCTCCTTCACCAAGCGTTGTTTTTTTAATGGGCCCGGTGTTTTCCTTAATCATAGGCACATATTTGAAGTTCCTGTTAAAGCGCCACTGTTTGTATCAGAGGGCACTTAAGTTACCATATCAGTGGCTGAAATGCCAAAATGCAGAACAATGACATAGCCACATTTCTGTCCCAGACTGATGGGTGAAAACATTTTTTATCAGGGGATCAAAACAGGCACTTCAGTTTTTCTCATGTACAGACTCGATTCGAGTGAGACACGAAACATGTTAATCTGCCAAATTCATTTCCATAAAACCTAATTTTTTGCCAAAATATGTGCATTTATTTCCCAGAGACTCGTGAAACAGTCATGACTGAAAAGTTATGACTCCAATCTAATTTTAGCCGTTTGGTGTGTCTGTGGCAGGTAGTGCACTACGATCCCTGCAGAGGTGGAGCCGGTCAGTGGAACAGTCTCTTCCGCTTCAAACATCTGGCAACTGGAAATTACCTGGCAGCTGAGGTGAATCTCTCTCCTTAACTTTTTAGTCTCTGTTTTCGCCTGAGATTTTGATCACACTCAACAGCGCATGTAAACCTGTGTATGTTTGCAGGCATTGTATTCAGTTAAACACAATATTGGGGTAAAGTTTATCATGGTGATATATTTCATTACCTAACATTAACTACCTTATTTTAAGATATTGACTTGTTGGATTAAGCTTCAATTATGGATAACGTAATCATGATGAAAGATGATAGTTGTCCAGCAGGAAGTTGTTGCCACCCTGCATAACGAGGTCATAATTAAAGACACTGTGCTGTAGTATTAACATATTAATGGAAAGTTCAGTGGAAGGTGAAATGTGCATAAGCAACGGGAATGAACTCCAGCTTGTGAGTATTTTGGATCATTCTTTGTAGAACCAGACTGTTTCTCGATGGTCCAATGTTTTCTTTTCGCATGTATGTAAATTTTACAGGATATTTGAAAACCTAGCACACTCGCCTGCTAGGGGTGTGCAGTATCGCACCGTTTATGGCATCGGGATACATTTGTTGACATGATAAGAATTGTGGTTCATTGTCACGATGCAAATTTAAATTAGTGATCTTTAAAATTGAATAATTGCACTGTTTGTTAAATTGAAGTGATGATGCATTTAAGAAATATGATTAAATGCAGTCCCTTTGTGCAATTTAGTGATACTTTTATAAAACTGGTGTCCTTTTTTTGAAATTGGTACCTTTTTCCAGAGCAGAATTGTTGTTACTTTATCGTTATCGAGATAGCACTACAAAATATCGTGAATAACATCGTTTATCCATATCGCCAATCCTTATCACCTGCCATAAACTCCATAAAAGCTCCATAATCTATGAGCAAAATCAAGATCACAGATACCAATCCTAATACAGCAACTTGTTCTTTCTCAGCAAATCAGCTAACTGCATCAAGGTAACTTTGGGGCGTAACTTTAAATTAAACTTTTATTGCGAGGATTTACATTTTCAGAACAGGTAAAATTTTGGATAACATGCTGTAGGTGGCAGTATTCCCATTTTTTTCCCTGATATAATCTGTTCCTAGGTGCTACATTATAAGACATTAGATTTGTTGACATATCCCTAATTCTGATTGCTTAATTTCTCAATAGATGAACCCCGAATTCAAAGTTGATACACCAAAGTCCCAAGGAGAGGTGAGTCATCTAAAAAAATAAACATGTTTTGACAGCATCTGATTTTACAGGAATCATGCTGTCAATTACTGACTGATTATTCACACCTGTGTGAGACCTTATAGGTTTTTTAATTATTTTTTTTACATTAATAGTCCAGTCGTTTCCACGTTCAGACAGAGAAAATGTAATTAGCCTTAATGTAATTAAGGAACAATTACAACAGCAATTTCAGAGTTGAAGGCAGCTCTCTGTCTCCTGTGATTACACAATATCTCTTGTTAAGTCTTCACTCGGCTCACTCTGCAGTCTTCCGCACAAGCCCACACACCGACACGCACACAAGCACAGAAACAAACTCTGCCAAACTCTGGATCTGCATCCAGACGTTTCTCTCGGCTCATTGCTGCCTACCACATTTGTATTCAGCCGCGGTAAAATAGACACACACACACACACACAAACAAAACCCTGAGCCCTCGCACACTATCATATGCACATGCCGAATTTCAAACTCACAGGGGGCTCCTTACATAACGTCTGGGTGTGGGGGTGCCCAGCTAGCGAGGGAAAGGGAGCGAGGATGGAGGGGGAAGGCAGACGTGCTGTCTGCTCTGCTTCGCTCGCTTGTGCTAAACTGGTTGGGTGAGTCACCTGCAAAGGGAGGACAGGGAAGCGGAGGCGTGGAGCCAGCTCTGGGGAGCTTCCCATTGACATGCAGAGAACAGTGGGAGAAGTTAACCCTCGCGGTCATCTGCTGCATCTCCACTCCGAAACCGCCTAGGAAAGTCGTGGCTCCCCGCCTGCTCGACTGTGTGATCTGGTGCCTCATTAGCGTGAGATTCAGCCAGCTGTGCTTTGGCTCACGTCCATCTGTTTTCCGTCAGTCAGCAGTAATTATCTGCATTTATCAACACTTCGGCTCATTTGTCAAAATTGTTATTACGGAAAGATAAGGCAGGTTGAGATGGAGTGAATCTCCGCTCGGCATGATCTCTTATGGTTTAAGGTTATTTTTTATTTTATTTCCAAGTAATAATATTTATATAATCTATGATGAGATGAATAAATGAAAACAATCCTTGAAGGTGTTAAAGGTGATCATCTATTTTGTAGAAATTGAAGCATTCAGTTTTTGTTTTTTTTGTCAGTTTTCCCTAAAAATTTAAATAATCGTGAAAAACATTTGAATTCCTTTAATAAACAGAAAATTCAAGGACTATCATTCCTATTTATTATCAGAGTCCATTCATCTGTTCACTTTTCATGTAGAAAGCAAGTCAAAGTAGGGAAAATCAAACCTCTTTCTCCTTATGAAAATTCTCCAGCTCTTTCAGTATAATCCCAAAGCGTTCTCAGAAGAGATGTTTAGTCCCATTAGCAACTTCTGGGTCTGCTTTAAAAAACTCTGGGAAGGAGCCTTGGAGGCATCGGATGCCCAGAGTTGATTCCTTTCAATGCTAGTTTACACTAACTAAACTTAAAACACACACCAGATGATGGATCTCCTTATCCTGCATGTAAGCATGTGAGTGCCGAGCTCTTACAGAGAAAACTAATTTCATTAGCTTTGCTGGGATCTCACTGTTTCTGTCATGATCTAAATCTCATGAACAAAGGTGAGAGTTTGAAGGATAAATCAGTTTTTTATTTGGTTCTTCTTTCTCTGTGAACAATGCTGAACCCCACCCGGACTGCTGATCGGATCCACAAAATCTGCCCACACCCAACCAGAAGAATCTATATTCTTCCTTCCTTGATCTTTTATTAGCTTAATTATTGTCCAAGAATATACATACACATTACTTATACAGCAGGAAAGCTGTTTAATATCTATATGTCACGAATCAAAAAAAGATGCGTTACATACTATGTAGTTTTAGGTCTGGATAAACAGTGGTCGCACTGATTATCTAAACCTTTCGTTGTTTATTGTAGACTGAGACAGATGCTGTGTTCTCCAAGAAGCACCAAGGCGCAGAGAGGATTGCCTACACTCTGGTTTCTGTTCCCCATGGGAGTGACATTGCCTCTCTGTTTGAGCTGGATGCCACCACCCTGCAGCGGGCTGACTGCCTTGTGCCCAGGTCTGTCTTTGGTGCACTTGTTATACACACTTCTTCATCTTGTTTGTGTCAATGCTGTGATCCCTCTACAGCTGGTTAGTTAACCATGGAAAGGCTGATCCAAATCCAATATTACAGGATAATAAAGTCATTTAACCTAGCTTTTATTACATAATCCAACTTTAATTAGGACTAAATTAATTTGGAATATTGGAATATTCGTTATTATGTTATCTAAAAGATACAAATTAGATTTTTTGAACCAGTTTATTTTCATGTAGCCGTAAAAAAATCTAAACATTTCTTCATACATTTTTTTCCTCCAAACACTGCTATATATATTTTTCATAATCCTTGATTGATTTATTTAATTGAGTGAAATAAACAAAAGACTTGAACTTCACTTTTTATTTTTGCAAACAGAATAACAGTAAATTGTTAAATTAAAATTTCCTTTAAGGATACATAAGGTGTGTACATTTTACAATAGTGGGATCCAACAGTCTCAAACATGATAACAAAGGAATAAACGTCACTGCTTAACCCAACCTTAACTTGATATCCTATAATTTATAAAACATACAGATGATGGTCATTCTTCTTTGTACTCAGATGTCCGGAAACATAACTGTTTTTTGATTCTACGAAAAGTTTGGAGTTTATAAAGGGACAAAGTGCAGAATATCTGTGCATTGCTCAGATAAGCATTTTTAAAATTTATTAGTAACAGTGACTGACTTCAGATTTATGTGAACGCTTCGTCAGGAATTCGTATGTGAGACTTCGGCACCTGTGCACAAACACCTGGGTGACCAGCACTAACATCCACATTGATACGGAGGTGGATCGTCCTGTTATGCTCAAGGTCTGCACTGGCTGCTACACAGACTGTTGCACAATTCAGATTCGCAGAGTGCTCTTTACGTGGTTTTTTTTTTTTTTAGATTGGCACCTGTTCCACGAAGGAGGACAAAGAAGCGTTTGCCATTGTATCTGTTCCATTATCAGAAGTCAGAGATTTGGACTTTGCAAATGATGCCAGTCAAGTCCTGGAGTCCACTGAGAGGAAGCTTCGGTGTGCCAACATCACTCAGAATGAGAGGAGGTAACGATAGCTGACAAAATTGAGGGCTGTTTCTTCGTTTTTGATTTTCTAAGTGGCACTGTGTCTTCAGGTTTGTGACAACGCTGCTGGAGGACCTGATTTTCTTTGTGTGCGTAGTGCCAAATGATGGACAGGACGTTCTCTCTGTGGTCACCACCAACCCCAACCGTGAGAGGCAGAAACTAATGAGGGAGCAGAACATCCTCGCTCAGGTCAGCACAAGTGGAAACCTACTTGTTTGCGCAAATGTCCTCCAGTGAATCTGTTAAAATGAATACTTCATTGGTTTTGTTCATGCAGATATTTGGCATCCTGACGGCTCCGTTTGATAAGAATGGCGAGGATCCGATGCTGAAGTTGGAGGAACTGGGAGATCAGCGATACTCTCACTTCAAATACATGTTTAGACTTTGCTACAGAGTGCTGCGACACTCCCAGCAGGACTACCGAAAGAACCAGGTATAAAATTAGCCTTTACAGGTGCAACAACAATTAAAATTTGATTTGCTTTCTTTCAGGCCCTCTTTACAACTTCTGTTGTAGTCTCTTTCATGCCACTCTCCTACAGTTGTGCTATCATTTCTCTTTCATTAAAGATTTCCAGCTGCAATACTTAATGTTTTGTAACACACATTCGCTTCTAAAACCAAAGGACCCTAGGATTATTGCTTAAATGGCCTTTGATTATAGGGAATGTTTTATTTCTGATAATATTTGGAATTTGTTTTAAAGGAAAAATAGATCGTACTGCCATTTTTAAATATGTTGATGTCTACTTTTACATCCTTTCTACCTTATACATCCACTTTTCAAGGACATAAGAGATCATAAGCTTTTAAAATCTCTGATCACAGTTGTTTAAAATTGTCAAAAATGTTTAAAATACTCCCCAAAACAGGGCATCCAAAGGTTTTTAATATATGAGGATTTTACTAACACAAGCTGGTGCATTACTGTGGGTTAGAAGAAAAAGGAAAGATGGTTTGGCTACATTATTTTACAAAAATCTGAGACCTTTGACATTTATTACTTAAAGCCCCACTTACTTAATCAACATCATATCACAATAAAATACATTAGATTTTTGGTTGCAGGGTGACAAAATATGTTAGACCCTCCAAATTTACATGGCCATAACATTTATTCAATAGGGGTTGTTATTATTGACATTTTACAAGATGCATGTATTAATCAGCCACATAAGTAGGCATTTAATAAATCTTAGTCTCGATAAAATAACTCCTTCTGTTACCTATACATATCTGGAAATGACTTTTAGGTTAGATGATTTCAGATATGCTGTATTACTTTTTCTTTTGCAGTTTATAGTCTATGCATCTGCTTATTGTAAATATGTTGTTTTTTTTCTTTTAACTCACAGGAAGATATAGCCAAAAACTTCCGCATCATGCAGGCTCAGATGGGGTATGAGATTCTGGCCGAGGACACAATCACCGCCTTGCTACACAACAACCGCAAGCTGTTGGAAAAACACATCAAAGGCACAGAGATCGAGACCTTTGTCACCCTGCTGAGGCGAAATCGAGAGCCGAGGTGAGACAGATATACCTCACAAAGCAAGTGGTGCATCAATTAAACAAAAATATTTGTGTGTGTGTGTATATATATATATATATATATATATATATATATATATATATATATATATATATATATATATATATATATATATATATATATATATATATATATATATATATATATATATATATATATATATATATATATATATATATATATATATAT
>JAVLVB010000502.1:4153093-4176300 GCA_032876305.1 Orestias chungarensis | reverse complement strand
TATATATATATATATATATATATATATATATATATATATATATATATATATTTGTTTCGGTGTATAACATTATCCATTCATGTTTTGTCCCTTCCGTCAGATTCCTGGATTATCTGTCTGATCTCTGTGCATCAAACAAGACCGCCATCCCCATCACGCAGGAGCTCATCATTAAATACATGTTGAGTGCCATCAATGCTGACATCCTTATTCAGACCAAGTGAGTTGCTCCCTGAGATGTCTGTATTTTAAGCATCTTTTCTTGTTTTAAACATTGAATTTTTGAACATGTTTAAACATGTGCACATTCTCCTCAGTGTGTGAGTTCTTTTTCCTGCAATGCCAATACTTGCCTGGTTTGAAATGGATATTTTCTGCTATATATATGTACTGTATTGCTATTTTGCTTAGAGTTCCATTTTATATTTGCTTTGTTTTTTTCCTCTCTCACCAGGCTAATCTCAAACTCAGACAATTCCCTGGATTCCTCTTTGTCCCCAGATGATGTGGATGAAGAGGAGGTTTGGCTCTACTGGATCGACAGCCACAAGGAGCCTCATGGCAAATCAATCCGCCACCTGGCCCAGGATGCTAAGAACAACCATAAAATTGATGCAGACCTCCTTACCTACTACAGGTAAAGGTGGATTTGTATTTAGCCCATTCAAGTGTAATTCATTGTTTTTCAAAAAGCTGGGACAAAGTGGGATATTCACATATTCACAGACACAGCTGATCAACGGGTTCTTGTACCAAATAGTGAATAAGCCTATAACCAAACTTAATCCGTGAAAACCAGCTCGAGTTAAAAGCAAGCATCAAATTTGGAAGAAATGGCTTATAAAGGACTTTGAGCTTGATTTGATTGTTTTTGCTAGACTGTTTGATCTGAATGTTCTAGAAACCACGGTAGTTGGTGGGAGTTTTATTCAAAATTATCCATAAGGTTTACAGAGAAAGTGAAAAAAGAAATGTAAAACAGTTCGAAAGAGTAGCAGTTGTGTTAGCAAAACCCCTATTGACGTTACAGCACCATAGGTAGAATGGGTTGAGATAATAATACAATATTAGATTGGTAGAAAACATTTGCAAAAACCAGGACAAGTAGAACTACATTTCTGAATGGGCAACATGTTAAATGTTAAAGAAGATGACCACACCAGCAGTCAATAATGTTGACTCGGCATAATAATCTTAGTGTATAGTTTGAAAAGTCTCACCAAAGTGAGATTATAGCAAATTGGACATACTTTGCCTATTCTGATTACTTACATTTATGCTCACTTCGGTATAAACTGAATGAAAGCTATTATTATCCTTTCTTAAATCAGTCGTTGTGGCTGCTGGTGGTGTTATATCTTGTAGTTCTATTTCATCCCTTGGGTAATCCGAGGCTTTGTTCCCTTCTTTCTTCTTGTGTGTGGTTCGATTTATAGGCTTCTGCCTTCAAATCCTGTTATTTCACCCTCACCGGACGCCATATTGCCTAATGTCAAAGTTTGGATTTCACTAACGGTGTTGGCCTCTTTCATTTGTAATTGGTGCACCAGTTTCTGCACCCCCTCTCCCAATTTTGTCCGACCTTTTATTGAAAGTTTATCTCTAGCTAACAGTGTTAGTCTCTTTCAGTAGTTGTGCTATAATTGGTAACGATGGTGTTTTCGCCCCCTCTCCCAATTTTAGCCAGGTTTCTTACTACCTGGTATTTGGACCTGATTTGCAGTCTCGTTTGTGGCAGACAGCATGCATAGCTCACTCTGTTGTGTGAATTGCGGCACTGCCCTGCAGGCAGATGATGGTCATGACATATGTCCTTTGTACCTCGGGCATGATCACCTGGTAGAGGCGCTGTTGGATAATGCCTGCATGAACTGTAGTTACATGTCCCATGCTTTAAAGGCGGCTTGGCTGGCTAAGTTGCAGCCTGAGTGTGACACTGACCTTCCACCTTCTGGGAATGTGGCCCCGACAAGGCGTTCCAAGTGCCTGAGTGAGACCAAGGTTTCCTTGGCTCGGTCTCAGAAAAAAAAAGCCAAAGTCTGATCAGGGCCTTCTCACTAAGGTTGAGCAGGTTTCTGTGGAATTGTTTCAGACACGCCAATTGGATCCTCCAGTGGCAGCTGCTGGTTTTTCTTTTCCACCCATGCCTGATTTGACTGCTTGACTTGAGTATCAGGGATTAGGGATGAGGAGAAGGCTCAGTCGACTCGCACATCTGATGCCGGATAAAACTCTTCTTCTTAAAGTACTTTTAGTAAGTCAGGCGACAGCTCTGTGCCGGAGGTTATGGTCATGTCTTGAGATGGTTAAAGATAGATGCCCTGCAGGTAGAATCCGCTCCTGAAAGTGCCTTTTTTAGGCATGGGTGGGCTCCTTCTCCCTTGTCTGTCCCTCCATCAGAGGAGTACATCAGGGAGTTACATGTTACATGTTGTTGGCGGCACCCGAGGGCCTTTTCCCGTCTCTCCACGGATAGTCAGGTGTTGGCTACCATGCATGACTCGCCCAAGGCAGGCTTGGAGCATATGCCAATGGTTGAACCTGCATTTGCCTCACTCATCGAGTCCTCAAATGAGGCTCTTCGTCATGATGCCCACGACCTCAATGCTGTGTTACAGATGACCTTTTCTGTAGATCTTACAACGCAGGAGCACGTGATGGTCACTTTGGCAATTCCTTGCAGCAGTGGGCTTTAGTGACGCAGCACTGCAGGCATTTGCACTGATGACTAGACAGCTTGTTCGAGTGATATCTTTCTTAGTCCAGACTTGCCCAGTCTACTTTGATGGAGATGTGTCGTAGGAACCTCTGTCGTACCAGGGGAATTATTTGTTTCTGCTGCCCTGGAGGCGCTGGAACGGACCGTGGGTGTGGCCACTCAAAGGCTAAGGTTTGCAGTTGAATGGGTATTCAAATCCTTTCAGAGGCACCATATTGAGTGCCAGGGCACCCTCTACTCACCATCAGTTTGATAACAGGTGGCTGTTAGGTGGGAAGCCAAGATCCAGTATCTCTTTTCATGCACAGTTCTTGTAGGGTTGCCCTGCTGGCGGTTCAACGGTCACCAGTTGGGGATCTGCCCTTGGTTCTCGGTGCACTGTGCCATCCTCTGTTTGAGTCTTTGGCACAGGCAGACCTTAAGTGGCTCTCATGTAAGACTGCCATTTTGCTGGCTATAGTCTCTGCAAAGAGGGTTGGAAAGCTGCATGCTCTCTGTTAGCCCCTCAAGTCTCAGGTGGGGTCCAGACAACTATGTTGTCACCATGTGACCAAATACTGCATTTGTGCCGAAGTTTTTGTCCTGTTTTCATGGTAACCAGACGCTGATATTGGCACGGTTTCAGCCTACGCCAAGAGAACTCAGTGGGTTATTCGGGATTTATACACCGTAGTAAAATTTTAAACCTTTGTTATCTTTAGTGCCATATGAGGACTTCTTATTGTTTCTGAACATGACAAGGATCTACCTGTACTTCAACGACCTCTTTTTTAAACGGAGGATCTTTTGGATTTGACGGAACAGAAGATTTTTATGTAGGATGTAGAGGAGCATTTCTAACATTTTGTTGGTTTGTCAAATTGTATTGCAGTTTTGAAGGCATTGAGGGTTCATTACAATATTAGCAAGGTTGTCTTCCAATATTGTGACTGACCTAGATTTGTTTCCGTGTTCAGCCTTTTACGTTTTGACGTTTTCATGGTGGCAGGTGCAACACCATGCAAAACTGACAGTCTTCCGCTTTAGGGCTTTCTAGACCACTCCAAAAAAATTTAAAACCAAGCTACATTTTTTTCCTCTCTCCTTTCCTTTCCTTCATCTCCTCTGTAGGTGTCAGCTGAACCTGTTTGCCAAAATGTGTATGGATCGTCAGTACATAGCCATTACCCAAATCTCCAGTCGGCTACCTGTGGATCTGATCCTGCGCTGCATGTTTGACGACAGTCTGCCCTACAACCTCAGAGCGTCCTTTTGTCGCCTCATGCTTCACATGCACGTGGACTGTGAACCTCAGGAAGCTGTGGTTCCAGTTCGCTATGCCCGTCTCTGGACTGAAATCCCCTCCAAGATCTCTATAAAAGAGTGAGCATCTGCATGTGAGATTACTTGTAGTATTTTTATGTGAATTCTCACCGCTTTGGTTTATCTCAAAGGTTCGAGTACGAGTCGACAGACAACTCAAGAGAGGAAATGAAGAAGACATTTAAAAGCACCATGGAATTTGTTGACGACTATCTTAAAGATGTGGTCAGCCAGCATTATCCGTTTGGGGACAAAGAAAAGAATGAACTCACTCTGGAGGTAAATGTCCTTTTACAAGCCTGTTAGTCATGTGTGGCATTTAGCCAATTGTTATAAATTGTGCTCACTAATTAACTTTAGTGTTATATGGATCAAAACACACGTTCTTGTTCAGTATTGTCTGCATCCAGTGTGCACTGAGAGTTCAGGACATTTCTTCCACTCCAATTATTTCTGTCTGAACCAAAGCTCTTTTGGCCATTTTTTTATTTTAAGTATTAATGATTAATATTAAAATTAAAAAGTCCCGCCAAGCAGCACATTGCTTCCTCTTTGTTAGAACCTTACCTGTGGTGTCATAAATTTAATGATGAAAATTTAAACTGAATAATGCGGGTTTGATTTTGCATTGTATTTACTCATAACATAAAAGTTATAAACATAGTTGGTGATTGTTTTTCCTGGTTGGAAAAATTTGTCAAGTAGCACTAATAAATGTAGGACTGGTTAGATAAAAATGCTTAAAATTCTGGTAGATTTATATATTTTTTATTTTATTTTTTTAAA
Source organism: Orestias chungarensis (assembly GCA_032876305.1). NCBI lineage: Eukaryota > Metazoa > Chordata > Actinopteri > Cyprinodontiformes > Cyprinodontidae > Orestias > Orestias chungarensis. Next base: position 4,171,493 of record JAVLVB010000502.1, on the reverse strand, counting down.
TATTACAGATAATGGATTATCGTTCAATAAGGATTATTGTATAAGAATAATTAAATTGTATGTTCCTGTATAAAGATAAGGTATATAAGTTGTTGCACTAATGGTGCTTACCTGATTAGTGTAACCAGTAGGCTATCGAGAAACAGCAAACAAGTTAATTTATGATCTAGTATAAATTCTAATTAGTTATGAGTTTACTAAAGCTAAAAATATAAGTTGCTCTTATATATATATATATATATTAGTAGTATAACTATAAATAAACGTATTACTTCAGGAAATTTCAAAAAATGAAATGGAAAATCACAAACATTTGTAACAATAATTCTAACTCCTTCTGTAGCACTGGGATTTTTTTTAATGATCTCACTACACTAAATGACATTTTGGTTCATATTTATTGCTTTCAATCCATTAATCTGTATAAATCTTCAAATATTTGTGTCTATAGTCTCTATAACCAAAATGTCAGGTTCTGTTGTTATAGGTGCGTCATTTTTATGACTTTCTTTAACCCAAACGGCCATTTTTTCTAAAATATTTGTCTTTCCTCTGTTAGGTGGTGAATCTGGCTCGAAACTTGGTATTCTTCGGTTTCTACAACTTCAGTGAGCTGCTGCGCCTCACACGCACCCTGCTGGCCATCCTCGACATTGTCCAGCAGCCTTTCAGCTTACTTAGCAAGCTCAGCAAGAGTCCAGAGGCCGGTCAGTGTAATGAGTAAATACTCTCTTATTTAGCTCATTTTTGTATTTTATGGTGTTTTAATGTTTGCTTTGAAGCACTATAGCTTAATACTGACAAATGATTCAATTTTACACTAATATAATGGTAGGTAAAAGCTTAGTCATTTTCTTAGAAAAGATAAGAATAGTCACAAACAAGTAGTTTATAAGAGCAATAACAGTAAAAATAATTCAAACATAGTTCATTTATTTAAGCTTTTGTAATAATAGTTGTAATAATAGGATGTATAGGACAAATGTGAATGGTAACTTTTAGTGGCAGACCGTAACAAGGTAATGTTACTAAGTTAGTTGGTGTTTTAATGTTAATGATGATGTTTCATACAGGCGGAATTTTAAAAAAAGTAATTTTTTTAGGAAATAACGTTCTGCGTACCATCCACGGCGTTGGAGAAATGATGACTCAGATGGTGATGAGTCGCGGCGTGCTTCAGGGCTTGCCGGACACCCCCCCCTCCCTGCGTTACGGGAAAGGATACTTCCTCCCGGACAAGGAGGATGTTGTGGTGATGGACACCAAGCTGAAGATCATTGAGATCCTGCAAGTATGAGGAGCTGCTGCTAAATTCCTAATCAACCATCCTGTATTTGTAATCTTTTATTAATGTTTGCCTACTTGTTGTGCTCCTTCAAGTTCATCCTAAGTGTGAGGTTGGACTACAGGATCACTTATCTGTTGTCCATCTACAAGAAGGAGTTTGGAGAAAATCTAATACCCAACAGCTGTTCCTCATTTGCTGACTTCTCTCCAATTATACGTGAGAATTGTTTCTTATTTTGCACATCCTAAAAAATTTTTATGAATGTTTTTGGTTGTTAACAGCAACCATATTTTCATACTCTGTCCTTAGCTTCTGAGCCAGATATGGAGGAGATTGTAGCCAAAGCCGATAGCATGTTTGTGGGAAGGTTAGTGAAGATTTGATCAGACGTTGTCAGTAATTTGTCCTCACTCTCTCGGATATTTTTGAAAACTCTACTTTTGTGTTCTTCAGCTCTGAACTAAGTGCGCTGGAGCTTGATGATGAAGGTGGTCGCACATTTTTGAGGGTTCTCATTCATCTCATCATGCAAGATTATCCACCTCTGGTTTCTGGATCTCTGCAGCTGATCTTCAAACACTTCAGCCAGAGAGCTGAGATGCTGCAGGCCTTTAAGCAGGTACACGATGAATAGGAGTTATTGTTTAGCTCTGTTCCTTATTGACCCCGTATGGGGGAAATTGGCGCACAGAAGCAAAGATTCATTTTCAAAACCCAAACAAAGAATAAAACAAATATAAAAGTATGGATTAAGGGCGTTGATCGATCATATTAGCATTTAGTGATGAATGGTAACTACCGCCGTTTATCTGTAAGAAGATAACTCCGAGTAAATCTTCCATTGTTTTTATGCTTGCTATTTAATTCAAATGTTAATTTAAAAAGTTATTTGATTTTGATTTTTGTTTATATGTGTAGTCTCTTTGTAACGTCACAGGCATGTGGTAAACATATTCATAAAAACACTGATATTAGTGATGGAAACATAGTTCAGATTTTTCACAATAATTTTTTGTTCATGTACTATGAAATAATTGCTCAATGGTTTTGTTACAATCATGCGTGCAATTGGACATAATGTTAATGTTTTCTCCAGGTCCAGCTCCTTGTTTCAGAGCAAGATGTACACAGTTATACGCAGATCAAGGAAGACCTGGACAAGCTGCGTCTGACAGTGGAGAAGTCGGAGCTCTGGGTGGAGAAAAGTGGAATCTATGGTAGTGACGAACTCGGGGTAAGGGAGGGAGAAAAGCTCTCCTGACGGTTATTGAAACATGGACATCGCTATGAGAAAGTATTTGCCATGATTTAGATTTCCTCTGTTATTTTTCTTCTTTTTTTGCACAGCTAAATTAAAAATAAAAATAAAGGTTTTAATGTCAAAAATTAACAGAGATATTCAAATGATGATTTTATTTTAAGAGGACTTTTAAAATATGAAATAGCTCAATGTGAAAGAATGTAATAAACATTTAAAGTCTCATCTTAAAAGTAAATCAAGTCAAAAGTAAAATGCAAAATTTCAATTGTTTTTTTTCTATTCTGGCATCTTTGGACCTCCCTGCTGTAGGGAAAACATCGAGTTATGATGTTTTTAAATATCAAGATGATAAAGTTAATTGTGATTAACCCACATCTATTATCTTGACAGTCACGTGATTATCTTCTGAGATTTAGGATGTGGATAACCATGCTCTGTCACAAGTGACCCTCAAAAAGAATAGCGTAGCTTCCTACTAAGCATCATATCCCAGCAGTTCTTCTCCAATTCAGCATTGAACAAATTAACATAGTGATTATACTTTCTGCTTGTGCAACTCTTAATTAAATGTCCAGTATTTTTATCTACATATACTCGTTTTTGCTTGAAATGTCAAGCTTAGGTTTTAGTGCCAGACAGTCGAAAACAGTAAGCAGAGAAGTAATCCTTTTTTAATACACATCCACGGTTAAGAAAATTGACCTTTTGATTATACTATTTTCGTTCTTTGTTGGAAAACGACAGTAATTCCAAACTCAAAGCTGTACTTTTAAATATTTGTTAAGAATGCCACCTAGTCCTAACGGTGCACTAGGAGATGGATAATCTGTGAAAAGTAGTGGTTTTCTACCATGTGCAAAAACGCCATCCCGATGTTATATCTGTCAATCACGCTTGTTACGCTGTAGCTGCTGGCTAATAAACCATTTTCTTTTACTGGTAAGTTGTTTCACCACCATTAGCAAAAACTGCAGCAAATCAAGGTTGACGGTGCTAAGACCTTCCTCCTGGCTCTGATTGGTTCTTTCTTACCGGAAGCTGTATATTATTCTGTAGTTTAGTGACAGTCTTAACAAATGTGTAAAAAAAAATATTACAATAGTCATCTATTGTAATTGTCATCTATTTGATCCCTATTATAAGTCATCTATAAAATAAGAAGGATATAAACACAAAGACTAGACACACAACTGAACATGTAAATGCATGAAAATTGCAGACTTGCAAATTGCTAGGGTACACCTGAATATTACAATAGACCGTACACCATCAGCTGATACTTGCACAGTACAATAAATAAGTTTGATGTTTAGATTTTTATTAGAGAGTTTTACCATCTTCAGGTGGTTTCGATGTTCTCTGATCTGTACGAGTTAGGTAAACAATTGAGGAACAGTTACAGTTATAGGGGATGGAAATGTAGTTTCCATAATTAATTAAAGTTTACCTTAATACGAACCATGGCTTGAACAACCTTAAGTCACCACATTGTAACAAGTTATTACCGACTGTATTTATATTTGCATTCTTTTAGGATTATCAAGCTTTAGTCACAATTTTTACCTTTGTCTGCAGGATGCTGTTCTGAGCCCATTGCAAGATGGGGAAAACAAACCTCAGTTGGACATTAACCAAGAAGACAACTATGAAGTACTGCCAAAAGTGAGTTGTACTTCTTCATTTTGTGGTTAATGCTACTCACTCTTTAGTATTTAAAAAAATGAAAAATCTCTGTCTTATTTTTAGATTCTCGAGCGCTTCTGTAAGATGTGTTCTGTCAATAAAAAGAACCGTCTGCAGCTGCAGAGGCTGCTAAAGAACATGGGAGCACACACTGTGGTGCTGGACCTGCTGCAGATCCCCTATGAAAAGGCACCTCAATTAAGACATAGTATTTGTTGGTCTTTGATTTTCCAAAGTTTCTGATTTTATTTGTCTGGCTACTTTCAGAACGATGAGAAGATGAATAAAATTATGAAGTTGGCTCACACATTTCTGCAAAACTTCTGCAAAGGAAACTCAGAAAATCAAGTTCTGCTACACAAGCACCTGAACATGTTCCTCACTCCTGGGGTTTGTTGACATAACCCTCCTTAGGAACATTTTTCTTTTTTGCCTTTATTTACTATAAATAGTTTGAAATGGTTGTTTTTCCCCCACCAGTTACTGGAAGCTGAGACACTGCGCCACATTTTTATGAACAACAGTCAGCTGTGCAATGACATCAGTGATCGTGTGGTCAAACATTTCGTCCACTGCATTGCGACGCATGGACGACACGTTCAGTACCTCAGGTTTTTACAAACAATCGTGAAATGTGACGGGAAGTACATGAAGAAATGTCAAGACAAAGTCATGACTGAGGTGAGTATAAAGACCCTGCATGCATGCATGTTGTTGTGGTGGATCATTTTGTAAAAGGGAATAAAGTCTGGACATTTAAACTTTAAATTGCCCATATGAGAAATGAATAGCCATAGAATCATGCCATTTCCAGTCACCTCCAGTCACGGGTAGTAAAAGGTGTACAATCATATTGCATAATATGTAATGGAAAATATACTGTTAAGGAGACTTACTACAATGGGAAATAAACTGTTATTGATCTGTGAGGCTTTTGATTTAATAGATCTGAAACATCTCCCAGAGGGTAACTGCGTGAACCACTGTTGGCGTCGTGTGTGTTAGAGTAAAGAAAACACCCAGTGTTTGTTTTTTGTTTTTTTTAGCCATCTTTGTGATTCTCTGGAGAGCTTTTCTTTTGTCAGCAACAGAACATCTGGCTGATGCTGCACATAATAATGTTTTCAATCAGCAGCCCATCTTTCAGGTTGTTCTTGAGTCTCTTCCTGAACTAGAGGCACTGGTGGCCGTTTTTGAGCACGTCTGAAGTTTTTAGGGATTATTCCATTATCTCATTATCTCCACATGCTGTCTGTTGAGTGTATAGAGGTTTGTGCTGTGATTCCTAAAACCTACTATACGTTTGGTCAGTCTGTGTGGTGTTTCTCTGTGTGAGTTTGTTCACTGAACACCGTCCAATCATACTCAGCATCTTTTTTCTGTTGGCACGGAAATGAGTTACCAGTGTCTTTGCAACGTTAAAATTTCCTGAAAATGCTGAATTGCAGCTGACTGTATAATCGGTAGAGAAGGGGGCTAAATTTGCTGCCCTGTGTGATGCTGATACTGAGATCAGTGAAACAGTAGTTTATCTACAAGAGAACCCGAGACCCTGGTATCAGCACAGACTGCAGGATTTTAGGAGGACGGCAGATGTAAATGACTGATTTTAGATATTTCCAGGATCCTTTTTCTAGGGTTTCAAGATAGACTCCCTCAAATCGAGGTATTGTTTTAGGGAATGTTTTCTTCAAATTGCTGTTAAGGCATCCAGGTTATGTTAGATTGTAGCGAGGGCCCTCTAGCCTGTTTTAGGCTCAGTTAAGGTCAAGAGAAAGACCTCAATATTGGAAGTCAGTTTATGTGTGTTCAATAATTTTGAGAAATTTTTTGTTGGCTCCAATTCTGCGAGGCTCATTGTTATGTGTTCCTATGGTAGCATAGAGAGTGTACCTGAAAGTGTAATTGTAATGCAAATAAAATAAATCTAGGTTTTTAATATGGCTGCACAAAATAACCATGAAACAATAATTAGGATATTACAAACAATTAATAGATTGCGATAAGATTATATCCAGATATATCTGGCAAGGAAAACAACCAAGGGTATGATATAGAACACTATAGCTGCCTAAAGTAAGGGTGGGCCTAGCCCTCCCTTGTTTTAAAAGTTATTATCAAGCAGCTCAAATTAAACCTTTGCTAAACTTTGTGTAATCCCTCCTACTTTGCTAGATGGAAAGAAAAAAAAAAAAATCAATTTGATAACCGAGGCACCAATACAGGCAAAAATCTGGGACAAAAAACTTAGACAGCAAGCAACTGAAAAATATAACTAATCCATAACCTGATACCCAGCTGTAGGTTATTACGATGGATAGGATACGATACGGAATTTCCTCCCAATATAAAAGATGATCGATTTAGAAACTGGAAACAAGGTCCACATATGTTTTAGGAATTATTGGAATAAGAAGTGTAAGTGTTTTAAAGAACTTGAAGAGCAATACACTCTAGTAATTCAGGATTTTTATAGATTCCTGCAAATGAGGCACTGCTTAGAGCATGACATAGAAAGGGAAAACTTTGAGGCTCAATCAGACATAATAAATGTATTTATTTTAGCGTACAGAAAACTGTTTCAGAATTTTACTTGCAAGTGCTAAATTTGCAGGTGAAAAATGAATCTAAATTCTAACCTGTTTAGAGTCATGCTATTAGCAGTGAAAAAGGGAATCGCTATGGTTAAAGGTTGAAACTCCAACACAGGAAAATTGGTTTGACGTGATGCATGATATTTATGTTATGGAGAAGTTGACTTCGGCTTGTGGACCTGAAATAGAAATATTTTGAAGGTTGTGTAGTGATTGGATGAAGTATATTAAGTCTTTAAGATCTGATTTTGTGTGAAATATAATGGTAGAGGCACTCCCCATTTTGTATTAGCTACCAACTTTGTTTTGTTTTTTCTTGCTCGTATGTACGTAAAGAGTAAAAAAAAAAGGATGATATGACACAAGAGAAGATGCATGTTATGTGAGGCAAAATATATGTTAAATGGCTTGGATCATCAATAAAAATAACATGTAAAAAAAAAAAAAGGGAGTGATTAAGGGAAACCGTCTTCCATACATCTCTTGGACATAAATGCAAATTAGGTCAAAACACGAAGGAATAATTGAGGAACAGGAATGTTGACCGTTGATTTGAGACAAGATGCATTCGTGGAATGGATTGATTGAAGATACTTGTGACACTGTGTGTATATATGTGTATTTGTCTCAAAATAGGGCAAATATGTTGTTGAACTCTTCTGCCAGAAAGGAACTCTCTTCTTTTTTTTTATGGCTGTTGCAGACATTTGTCTTGGGATTCATCTTTTTGTTGATACATCGGCCATTGGATCAAATGTAAATCCATCTTTCTATCTTTTCAAGTCTGACTTTTACCCAGACTAGACATTGATGGCCTGACCGCTACCAAAAATCATTGTAGTGTGACAGATTGAAGTTGCTTGTGTGAACCTAAAAGGAAATGCCAGGTCTGGAAAAACGTGGAAATATAAAATGAAAAACTCTGATTGTGGTTCTTGCCCCTTTTTTGTGTGTGTTTCGCCGTCCAGCTCGCGAGTGCCGGGGAGGACGTAATGGTCTTCTACAACGACCGCTCGTCGTTCCCGGTGCTGCTGCAGATGATGGCCTCTGAGCAGGAGCGCGCGGACGTGAACGGATCCCTGGCGTATCACAACACTCTCGTGGATCTGCTGGCTGCCTGCACTGAGGGCAAGAACGTCTACACAGAGCTTAAGTGCAACTCTCTTTTGCCACTGGATGACATTGTTAAAGTGGTCACTGATGTGAACTGTGTACCAGAGGTAATTGTTTAGTACTTTTTCTTTTTTCTTTAGCAGATTGACCTTTAATACTTTTTTTATTTTGCCGTTTATCTGGAAGCATGTCCTAATTGTTTGTCCTTCACAGGTTAAAACTTCCTACGTAAATTTCGTGAATCACTGCTATGTGGATACTGAGGTGGAGATGAAAGAGATCTACACGTCCTCTCATATCTGGAGGCTATTCGAAAACTTCTTGGTCGACATGGCCACTGTAAGAATCCTGGTAGTCAAAAGGTCACATTTCAACATCCATGAAGGTTTCTTCTGCTGTCAAGCAGGGCCCATTATTTATGTGTGCCAACTATTAATGTAACAGGATTCGTTAACAGGTTATTAGTTAAGAACCCCAACTCCCGGCTTTATTGAAGGTTGCATAAAAGAGCCATAAGAGGTCTTGTTTACAGTTTACATAATAGTGGACATGGAAAACAATTAGACGAAGCTGCTCTGGACGGATAAGACCCAAATTCATCTTTCTTCCCTATATATAAGATTATTATGCGGTAAGACCTCTAACTTTGAATCAGACTGTTTTCATTGCTTGCATTGTAAAACATGCTGGTAGAAGCGTCACGGTCTGCGGAAGCTTTTATTCAGCAGGACAGGAAAGCTGATCATAGCTGATTGAAATATCTAGCTTAAAACCAGGCATTTAATCATTTTTTTTAAATTTCTCTTTGGGATAAAAAAACAAAAAATTTGATTGAATGGATTTGTGAAGAAAAACCTGCATAATAAGTAATTGAGACTGGAGGAGAGGTTCATATAGTTTTTTAACTACATATTTTTTCCACAAATTAAAGCTATGCAAAAGAGAAAACTTTAACAATTTGTTTGCATCTGACTTTCCCAGAAGTTACATTTAAATTAGGAAGGTGAGACTGACTGACAACTTCTTGGTTTTTAAATTGAAGATGTGCAACACTACGGAGCGAAACCGCCCAGATCCTCTGGATAAGTACGTGACAGAAACAGTGATGGCCATTATCAGGAGCTTCTTTGAATCGCCTTTCTCTGTGAACCACTCCATGCTGCAGGTACTCTGTTCATGTCAAACCTGTCATCTTTTTGCTTCTCCTTGGTAGCAGTATTTCAGCCACAGGCTGTTTTTCTCATTGAAACATTCACCTGGGATTTTCCCTAACAGATATTTTAAACCTTGAGCAGTTGTTGCAGGTGTTTTATACAGTTTGTACAGATTCGTCCTATCAACAGTACTATTGATGTGTTCCTGAGAGACTTGTATACAGATTTGTCTGCACTTATACACTTGTGCACTTATACCCTTTTAGAAAGAAAAAAAGCAACTTGTGTTTTTTCATGTTTTGTTTTTTTACAGAATAACCAGTCAACTTTTATCAAACTGCTTCAGTCAGCTTTCAGAATCTACAACCTTAAGGGGATTAATTCATCTCAGAAGAGCAACATTGAAACCTGTATCAAGGCACAGGCTGACGTTGGTGAGTCTGGGTTCTCTGCCTTTAAGCATTGCAAGATAAAAAGTTGAGATGTTTGCCCGCCTGCTTATTTGAGGTGTTGTCCCAACCCAACAAAGTCACCAGAGAACCCTAAACATACCCCTTTCCTACTAATTTTCGGAGATCCCAAGGTGTTTCCAAGACTAACTGGATATATAGTCCCTGCAGGAAGTTATTCTTAGGGATTAGTGAGAGCAGGACATTCACATGGAGGCAGCTCTATAGGCAGCAGCACCTGGTGGCACAATTAGGGTTTAGGGATACTCAAATATATTTGACTTTATTTGTAATGGGCAAGACAGGTGAGTTGTCAAATTATTGTATCAAAAAGTGTAAACAAAAATGTTTTCAGTTCCTATTCATTGGAACCAACAGATTCTGCACCTCTTAGTTATTATGTCAGTTTGTTCTACAGTTGAGGAGCATAGAGAGTAAATACCATGCATCTTTGTTCTGTTTTGGTTTTTGCTCTATGCTCTCTCAGGATGCAACTTGTTTGGTATTACTCTGACATCCTTCTTGCCCATGATCTGTGTATGTAAACTCCTGGATTAAAAATGACGTATGTATCTTTTGCTCTGTAGATACGATCTGTCTTTGTTGTATTCACTGTTTTAAGCAGACATGCAGGTGTAAACCTGTTTATCTCTGTTCTCTTATGTCCCCAGCTAAGGCCCGCTCCATAGCCATCCCAGTTGATCTGGACAGTCAGGTCAACACTCTGTCTCTTAATGTTCACACCAATGCTGTGCAGCGTGCAGCAAAAGACTGGCGAACATCTGCCCGTTCGCGACCTCGCAAAGAGCACCTTGGTAGCCCGGACTACAAAAACATAATTGAGAAGCTACAGGTGGGTTTTCATTTATTTATTTTTTTCGATTAACAGACTTAACACCTCAGAGTAGGAGACCATCTACCATTGTAGGTATTCTTTAGGCTTCACTATTTCAATTTGTACATAAAGTTTTAAACAGTTATTTAGTTATATAGATGTTCTATGTCCAAACTACAATTGCAGATTAACAAAAACAAAAAAAAACACATTTCTTTCTTTTTAAATTACATGAACTGGAATTAATATGGTAAATTATATCTTCATAAAGACTTTCTGCATGTTCACCAGTAATGTGCATCTGTGTCTCTCTATGTCTCTGCCTCTGATTTTAGGGGGTCGTGTCGTGTCTGGAGGAACAGTTCAGCCCGAAGGTTCAGGCAGAGTTTTCAGTACTGGTGGATGTTCTGCAAAGCCCTGAGCTGCTGTTTCCAGAGGGTGCGCGGTTACACGGTTACGAGAGTGGAGCCTTCATGTCCAAGTAAGTAGCTGTCCAAAACCATGTACGGTACCTTTCTAAAACATTAATAAACAGTTCAGACTGATTCGGACCGCACTTTAAAATGTCGTAATCGGCAACTCATTAGTTTATTTTATCATTTTCTTCGCTGTACTTGTTTGTAACGGGTATAAACAAACAAAATAAACACTTCCACTTCCCTCCTTTAGACTAATCAAGTACACCAAGAAGCTTATGGAGCACGAGGAAAAGCTGTGTATAGAGATCCTGGAGACTATCAGAGAGATGATGGAGAAGAAGGAAAGTTTTCAGGAATCTGTAAGTGCCTCACCTGTTAGCGTTTTATGCAAACGTGTTTTTCCATCCTTTAAACGCACAATAATAAGGTTAAAGTATTTTTTTTGCCGGATGGGTCTTCACGTGTCAACATCGCTCTTCGTAGTGCAGCAGAGTTCTTGTTTTCTCCCCGGTTGTTTCTCCCTGGAGCATAGATTCTGCTCATCAGTATTCTGTCGGTTCGCTCGTGTTACATAAACCAGCGAGGCACTTGAGGACATGCTCACACTGAGAAGGAGAAAAAGGAGTAGAGGGAAGCAATGGAAGGAGGACAAGGAAGGGGGTGGGCAAGCACTGAACAAACAAACAAATCAATACTGCAGCTACAGCTAGGAGGACAGGACCCTGTGTCCTGCTGAACCTCTCGTCAGTCTGAGGAGTGAGAGACAAGAGTTGGTAAACAGGATTTTAAGTGCCTGAGTTTTTTTTTTGTGTGCACTCAGTATGTTGTTGAAGGCTTTTGTTAAAACAACCAACTGGAAAAGTATAGGATCCAGTTATTTTTTACACCTGCCTAAATCTGACCAATAATGCAGTGGACATCTGTTTGCTCATTTCTCTTTACATTCATCTTTCTATCCAACCAACCATCCAACCAATCTATTTACTGTTTTTCCCTCCATTCCCCTTACGTTTAAACCGTCCGTCCATCTCTTCATTCTCTCTGTTTCTTTTTGGGTTTGTTTTAAAACTCTAACAACAGCAGTAAATTAATAATAAACTTTTAATAACTATATTTCAAATGTGTCTCAAAGGTGGACTAAAAATTGCTCTTTTAGGTCTGAAAAGTGTGAAATTAGGACATTAAGATTGAATATGTGAACCCTTAATGGAGCCTTCAAGTTTTTAGTTAAAACTGGGGTTATTCAGTTATTTCTGATAGGAATGCTTTGCTGGCAAATTCATTTCTTGTCTTTGGGGTTTTTTCTTCAATGCAGATTCTACTGTGTAATAACAAAAAATAAAATAAATAAATAAAAATCTGAAAGATTCTGTACGTATATATAAAAAAGGCTTTATAAGACAACCGCAGACGCTGTGGTAAAAATAAGTGGAATGTCAGTTCGTTTGTAGCCTGTCTTTGTCGTTTCCCCTCAGCCCGGAGTGTGGAGCTGCTGCCTCACAGCACGGGAGGCTGAGAGGGTGGTTGACAACGGCGACTGATGGAAATAAAGACAGAGGAAGAGGCAGACAGACACACACACACACAGACAAGAAAAAAAAAACACAAGGAGAGAGACAGAGTGACAGCTTAGGCAGCTGAGGTTGGTGGCTCCCCTGGGATACAACGAGTGGGAGGAGAAGCAAGTGAGAGAGAGAGAAAGGAGTGGATCCATGTGAGGAGGCATGTGAGAGAAAGGTGGGGGCCGGTGGTGGAGGTGGGGGGGAGTGGGTGGCGTCTGCCGGGTGAGGGATTGGAGAGTGTCTGCTCGGTCCATGAGGAGACAGGGCAGGGGGTGCGGTTACATAACAGCATGCAGTAGCTGAGCCAGAGTCACGTGGAGCCTCACGTTCTTCCCTTCTACGCACTCTCTTCTCTGTTTGCTCTCTCCCTCATCGACGACTAGTCTCAGTTAGACGCATTGTCCTTGCTTCCAGCTTATTCCCTCCTATGTGGCTGCAGTCTCGTCCCACCCAGACCCTGACCCGAGTTTGCACAGACCACCGTTGGTTGGGCAACATGCGGTGCACATGTGCCGTCGTCCTGCTCAGTGCTTGTTTGAGCCGTCGGATAAGGGCTGCTGTGTATATGTTTGTGCTCCGACTTGCCCTGAAGATATCCAGGGTGTGAAGAGATTTCACGTAGAAGAAAATGATTGATATACACACCGATGCATGAGCCGAAAAAAACAAGACACATGTTTAGAGTTGAATAAAGAAGCCTTTATTTAAATTTGTTGCAATTTAAACGAGTAACATATATTTGAGATTTGTCAAGGATTAGGCTAAATCTTTGAATCGGACACTTTTTCCATTAGCAGCTGTGATTAGTGATCAGCAGTTCAAATGGGAAGGGACTTTTTTATGTCCAATATATTCAACCGAGTTTATTGTCATTGATCGTCACAAATTGTATGATTTTTCATCAAGCTTGACTAACAATTTCTGATCCTACTCTTCTTAGAAGCATCGAACTACATTCTCTAACTGTAGCAGCTTTATATTTTAAGGAATTAAAGCAATGCTAAAATGGTGACTTCCAAATCTGAACAATCTATCATTTCTATTAGCAGCTGAGAGAGAGGCCACACGGCCGGATGAGGAAACATCACTGTAAAACAGTTTTTTTTTAGACAATGCACTATTAAATGAACTCTTAATATTTCCAAGAGGAAATTATCATGTCTGAATCTAATGTGTTAAATGATAGCCAAAGGTTAAAAGAAAGAAATCAGTGAAACAATTTAGCTGCTCTCCATTTAGCCTTTCTGTTTTCTACTTAGTCTTGCTCTGTTGCAGCCTGAATGAACTCCGCAGACAATTCCCCTCTAACAAGTAACACCTGTTACGTTATCTAGCCTGCAGTTAGCTGCTTAACATGCATGATGTTACAGCCTTACACCTAATAAGAGATATTTGCTTACAGATTAATCTGGATGTGCAAAAAAAGGTGAGGGGTGGGGCGGTCAAACCAAATAGATGGTAGGAAATGTGTTCCCTTTTAAATGGCCACTTCCTAAATTTTGGGTACTTCTTGATTTCTGCAAGCACAGTACCAGTTGTAATATGTTTATTGTTGCCTTTACCCTTTTATGTACAATGCAAACATGAAAACATCCGTACTGCTCTCAATGAAATATATATTTAGATGTTTAGCTTTAAATACAGCTATGCCTTGTGCTGTCGTATTACAGTGCACGTCTTTTTGTTTACAATACATTGCAAAAGCTGCTTATGTAACATGTATCACTCTACTCTCACAGAATATCTTGTTCCTCTCCTCCATCTAACACTCTCCATCTCACACTCTCCGCTGCCATTCAAACACTGTTTGTCTCTTTGTCTCTGCGTCTGTCCCACTTCTGCTCTTGCCAGGTTTCACACCACCTTACCTAAAGGCAAAGCAGATTTACAGATTACCGCTATCTTGATGCTAAGTGCATCACATGCATGCATGCATGCATGTAGATGTAAAGGCTCACTCAAGCACATGTGATCCCGGCCAGGCAAGCGGGCCAACCTGACGTCTAATATGGCTGACTCAGCCTGCAAGGTGAAGTCAGAAAGGTCAAACTGGGGCATGTGATGGCTAAATCTGGAGCTGTAATGGAGTCGAAGCCTAGGAACCAGAAAGTCCTCAAAAGATGTTTAAAAATCAATTTCCCTCTTGGTGGTAAGATTTATTGCTGCTGTTTGATCAGAAGAGGTGGCATCTCCAACTTGCTGCTTCCCTCAATTTATTGGTTAGGTGTCTGTTGAGGGGGGGGTATGCCTGGGTGCATGTCTCCATGGTGATAAGGGATTAGCACATGTTGCTTGTCTGGTCTGGACGTGACTTTGCAAAAGAAGTCTAAATATTGAATGTAGAAATCCTCGCAGGGTATGCTTAAGGTCCTCTTCCCAGAACGGCTTCACAAAAAGTTTGTCAAATGTTTAAATCAGCAAAATATAGGTGCCTAATTTCTTCAAAATGAGGTCAAAACCATAAATCCTAAATTTGTAACTTGGATTTAAGATGTTTGTAATGAGCGACGTACATTCATTTAATTTACCGACAGTTCTCCTGTTTAATGAATGAAATTCATGCCTCTAATGCCTCTAATTTACATTTAAATTACATATTTAAATTACATTATAAGAATTACTTTGACACCTACTAGTTTATTTACAGATGATCTAGGTTAAACATCTTTCACAACATCATTTTTGGTTGTTCTCTGGTTGATATTTGATGTGTTTAAAAAAAAAACAACAACCACACCACTTAGATTGATTCTCTCAGTGATTGATTGATAAACCGTCCCGCGCCTTTTTACTATCAAGCCAAAAGTCCTAAAATGCACACACAAAAAAAGGAAAATGACATTCAAATAAACATTGGATGACATTAGGCCAGTTTGATTTTTTGGACCAATACTGACATGTAATGCATTCCCTAACATCAATCAACACTGATGATAATGCTGATATATCATGTATCCCTGGCATTAACCATTACCAATAGTTAAGAGTCGTGAAGTTCATCTTGCAGGTATTGTGGGATTTCATTTGTCGATTCTCAAGTTCCTGAACGTGTTAGGAAAGTATTTAAATTGACTTAATCCCCAGAGAAGGACAAAGAAATATGTTCTGACGCAAAGTATCACACAAACTAAAACATTCCCACCAGCCCTCTTTTAAAATCCTTAACCTGCTTGCAGGATTTTTTCTCCTCTGGCTTAACTACATAATCTGGTTTGAACTGAGCGATTCTGGCACCCCTGGTGATCCTCTCTGCTACCTGCCCGAGTTTTAAGACCATCCGAAGAAGCTGCTTGATTTTTAATTCAAGCTTCTCTCCTGTGTAGAGAAGATTCTCAGACGGCAGACTTATGTGAGAGGTTTCAAAGAACGGAGGGTGGATTAAAAAAAAACCCAAAACGTGCCATTGAGATGCCAACTGAAGGGAGTCGGCAGCTCATCCCCAGCTTGGATATCAGAACCGCAGTGTGGAGTGCCAGTGCACATTTTAAAACATCACGACGGTCTGCTTCCTTTTTTGGCCGTGTTTGCCCTTCCTCCTGTCTGTCTAACTTCTGTCTGCACTTTTACCTCCAACTCCCATCTTTCGTTCTCGTGGCTCTTACATCATCTGACTGGAGTTTTTCTCGTCAATGCAGCAGCAAGCAGATGAGTCAGGCTGGACTGACTCTCCTCTGTTCCCTCTATCGTGCCCTCCCTGTTCTCTCCCATCTTCCTGCGGTCGTTGCCAGAGGGAAGGAAAACAAGAGTAATCACCCTCACCTCCCTTTAACCATCTCCTGTTGGACCTTTTCTTTACTGCTGAGTATGCACACAGTCAGCAAAGGCTGGGAGGGGATCAAGTCAGATCATTCCTTAATTTGAAATCAATCATGTGCTCGATCATGATTGTTTAAATGGTAATTTTAGTGCAGTGTGAAAATTAGAGATACTGACTCAATGGATCATCCTCAACTATTCGTGTGGAGGTGTGTGTTTTTGAGGCTGCTCAGCCAGACAGTGCAGGCAGACAAGTGTCTGTGCTGACTGCAGATGAGATTGAGTGTTTACTGACACGCAGAGCATTGGCTTACACACGCTCTTCCTTTACGCCTGTTCATTTTTTGGGGGGGGGGGAAATAGCGATTCTTGCTTTTTGGAGCAGCTTGATTTCTGCCTCAAACTTGTCAAAACACTGATGCAGGAAGTTTTTTAGATTATTGTTGGAGTTCTTGAATTACTTTGGCTGACACGTAATAATTTAGTTGAGGTTGTTGCAAGTATGTGCAAAATAAGCATCGGTGTAAGACCGTGGATTAAATTGGCCCCTCAAATTACACTCATTAGCCGTATTTGTTGACCTTATTCTGAATTGGGAAAAATTCAATTCAAATCTCAAATCAGATAAAACCCATCATTTAACCTACATACACTATGCAGTATATAATGTAAAACTAAAATGTCACATAAGCGTTGCGACATATTGCGGTCAGAATGCGTTTCTTAGGAGGGACAGGAAGGATGGAACTAAACGGAGAGCAGTGTGGATAGAAGATCTAAATATTTTAATTTGGAGTTTGCTGTAACCCCAACCTGTAGCTCCAGCGAAAGGTGGGTCTTCTAAGTATTCATTTCTAAAAATAAAAAATGCACCCCTTTATTTTTATTTGTAAGAATTTATTCACTTTCAGTTTTACAGTAATCTACAGGTATGTGTAAATGTATACCATAATATATATTGTTTGTCGTTGTGACATGGAAAAACAGTAGGAGTATATTTGCAAGTTACTGGAGTTTCTCCATTGAGTTTTTGGTCTCCTCCAAGAAGGACGTCCCACTAAAATCTTCGACAATAAGGAAATTCTGATTTACTTGATTCAAACCCTTTTGATGCAGAGAAGCAGCAACTTTGTTCCGAGCTCCTTTCCTGGATGACGGTTAGTTGGCGTAAAGTAAAAATAAGTTTTGGTATCTTAGCATTTATATCTTGAGTGATGGAAGGACCAAACAGAGACAGGAATAATAATGTTATTATTCGTTTGCTCTTTGTCTTGGTGATGAAAGACGTACACCAAACGGTAAATAAATGATGTGGCTGAAATGTACGTCTGTACGTTTATATGGCCGAACAACCTTTGGCAACTTCACAGAATCACAAGCTGCGGTCTATAAGAGTTTTTCCTTGGTTACCCAATCGTTGTCTCCCTTAAACATTTTTCAGTGACGATCCCGTGGGGCTCCATCTTTTATCATTTTGTTCTACTCCTCTTTTTATGTGTCCATCTTCTGTGTTGCTATACATGTGTGTCCGAAACTAACCTGAATCCTATGCTAGAGTTTTGGCTGCACAGGGTATAACCGATGTTTTGTCATTTTAGTATTTTTTTTTTTACAAGTACATCCAGTTGTCAGTCATCCGCCCTCCTATCACGGAATCACAACTGACTGACCTGCAAATAAGGGGAAATAAATGGCCTCTGGTACAAACATTTTGCTACCATCGAAGAAAAATAATGACGTGCAGTGGATTGTTTTATACATGTACAGCAAATGGTCTTATTTATGCGGACGCCACCAACAAATGAGTGAGTTAAGTGTAGTCGCCCTGCATTTTCAAACCTCCCAAATTTAAAGTGTGATCAAAATATAATCTTTTTAGCACTTCAAACACAGTCTTAGCAAATACGAACTGCAAATTGTTGAATTAAAATGTGACAAAAATAAGCTCCATAAGAAATTCCTGAGCAAGACATTATATTTTGTTTTACTTTACTGTATTTACTTCTTTGTCAACCCTGCAGATTGTTTAATATATGTCCCATCATTAAAGGCGTACAGTTACTGAGGCTCTCCCTCAGTCTGATTTGTTTGTTGATAATAGTATTGCCTTGCAGTATGACAACACAACATATTTCTTACAACTGAGATGTATCGTGGAATAATAGCTATGATTAGCATCAAATGGATCAGGGTAAAATGTGCTGAGCAAACGCAGAAAATTTTAAATAAATGGATTTAATATGATGGTTTCTGTCTCCACAGGGAAATGAGCTAAGAAAGATTCTT
>JAVLVB010000502.1:4142523-4152993 GCA_032876305.1 Orestias chungarensis | reverse complement strand
CACCCAAATAAACTCAGCAGAAACTGAAATAGCTGTTCTCTGTAAGGGGGGGGGGGGGAAGCAGCTAACATGACAGCAGTCTGCATCTGAAGAGATCTCATATTAAGGAAACGTTGGAGGCATTTTTTTTAAATCCATTTACAGCAGTTTCTGAAGTGCTGTATACAGTAAATATGCATACTGTGTACGTATGCATGAAAACATTGGAGCAAAGGTATTCCTACCCCATGAAAAACAAAACAAATAAAGAATCTTTTTTTACTTTTATCATTTAAGTTTTGTTTTCAAACTTATTTAAAAGGGATTTTTGTATCACCATCTTAAAACTTTCAGAGTTTGTAAGTGCCTAGTTTGGCTTGTTCAAATACATTTTTCTCTCCGCTCATGTAAGAACTTAAGATATTGCAGGGTCTGATTTAATTTGCTGTGATCAAACAGTTAGGATTTGTGCAGCTTTAGGTTATACATGACAAACATTTAAGCTCTTTTAGAATTGCTCTCTGATTATTGAAGCAAAAGTTTAGCAGTTAGCGTTGCGTTTGCTGCAGAAATGCTATTTTGTTATCTCCTCCCATTATTTTAAAATCTCCTGTCATTGCTTTAAATACAGTATATAAGGCACGTGTTGAAATATTTAATATGTTCCATTGTGGTGTTAGCATAAGACCTTGAATTGAACTGAAAAAATATTTGGCCACTGTCCATTTGGTTTGATTGATTTATTGTCCTATTTGAAAGTAAAGGTCGTTCTTTACTTAACAAGTCTGCACCTTTATTCTGAATGTGTGACGTGGCTCTGATTTTTTTTATTTCACCTTCACTGCTAATAATTTGTCTTCAGTACGCAGAAGGTACCTGTGTTTGTTTGCAGATCTTTCATGCTTGAGTAAGAAAACTGAAAACCTTTGGTTCGAAACGTCTTGGTTTTAAACGTAGGTTTATTTGACGACAACAATTTCGTGAGAAATTTTTATACCATCAACTATCCTTCCCTATTTCCGGTAAATGCTTTGAACCAAATTTAACAAAAGTGGGTTTGTAAAAAAGTTGAAAAAAAACTACACAATAGGATTGGTTCATGTATGGATGTGTAGGCTAAGATATTGTAGTAAAAAAAATAGATAAATAAGAAAATGTAAAAATAACCTACCAGATAAATACATATATAAACACAAAGTGTTAAGAATAAATACATATTTTAACCTTCACACGCCGAGACATGTTTATACTTTTTAAAACATTATTCCGACACATTAAAAGTTGTATAATTTTGCAATGTTATGGTTTGTATCTTTCAAAGGTTCTGCCTTAATTGACTCTGACAAGGAAGGCAGGAGCATGGTGGAAATTCAGTGTCTCTTGGATAAGGTCGGGGCAACAGAGCTGGTTATCAACCTCATCATCAACACCAAGAGCGACAGAGTGTTCGTGGAGAGCATCTTGTTGGGCATCGCTCTTCTAAAGGGAGGAAACACAGAGATACAGGTGGGGGTCCGCAAATGTTCATGTCCGTTCTCTTCCAACGTCGTTTGTTGGGTGCGTGCCTTTACTATCGCTCTGCCTCACCTCCAGAACTCCTTCTACAACCAGTTGTACAAGCAGAAGAACTCTGAGAAGTTCTTCAAGGTTTTCTACGATCGCATGCACTTGGCGCAGCAGGAGATCCGATCCACGGTGTCTGTTAACATGTTTGATTTCAGCTACAGAAAAAGGGAAGACGACAGCAACAATTGCAGCACCAGGCTGAGAACAGGTAAAGCTGAGTAAGGATTTATTTAAACAGATTTTAATTGGTGAAGGGAGACATTTTGCTTTAATAAACAACATCAAATGAAAAGCTCACATTAAAGCCTGGCTGTTTTGTCTAGTACAGACTCAGTGACCTAAATTAATAAAGCTAAAACAAATACAGGCAAGGGACGGAATCATCAACATAAAATACCTCCTTTAAAAAATGGAATACAGATAATATTTCCGGCTACATTTTAGGTGGTGGTAGTATATTTATGTATTTTTTAGGAAGTAGAGGGAAGATAGTTATAGGTGAGCAGAAAACAGATTAACCTAAATGCAAAACAAAACTACCAGAAAGCCGGATGGAGACTGCAACACCCAAGGTTTTGACTCAGAAGACAAAAAAAAAAGCATTTGTTTGATTAGAGGATTAAAAACGTATTGATTATACACAATCACATGCTTCTGCATTTTGTTTCTCTCATACATTTGCAATAAAATATCTTTCAAAGTATGAAAAACTACAAGGTGTAGGAAGGAAACGACCTTTGGAATAATTCATCCATCTGCGATCTCAGTCAAGACAGGACCAAACAAGTCTCAATAACTTTGGTCCGAATTCTTGCTAAAGAAAACACCCACTTTTACAGGCGCCTTTTTCGCACCAATCACGGAACACAAACGTTACCAGGACTGCCAAACGTGCTTGTTTATGTGGAAAACTGAATCATTTAAGGCCGTTGCCTGACATCACCTAGTCATTGCCATGGAAACAATTCATTCTTTTACAATGTGTGAGGTCCTGAGGTTACACTCAGCCGTTTTTTTTTTTATAAATGAGTGTCGGATAAATCCTGAACGATTTTGGTTGCTCTGCTGACAGACTGTTGTTCCCAGTTCATACAGTCACATGTCAAAAGCCCGTGTGACGCCCCTCATCACAAGCTTTACAAAAGCTCATTGTATCTAGATTTGGTCACTGAACCCCAATTAATTTTGCCTCACTTGTCAAAAGGGTGCTTGTATAGTTCTCATTTTATTACTACTGTTATGATGTCTAAAAACATAAATGTTTGTTGTTTATATGTGTCAGTTTTCAAAATTTCATCCCCTGCCAAATGCCACCATGCTTTCCACCTACTTTCATCGCTTTGCAGGTAAAGACTTGAGCCTCTCTATGAGGGAAGAGATGCGGGGGCAGCTGAAGGAGGCCTCGTCGGCCACGTCTAAGGCCATTTCCTCCTACAGGCACGAGCTGGACCCTGATCTCGAGTGTCTCGGCCAGAGCAGTGATGCGGCAGGAGCCGACGAGGCTGAGGAGGAGCCTGAGATGAGCTGGTCGATCTCCATCATGAAACCTGTTCTTCGATACCTCCAGCTGCTCTGTGAAAACCACAATTCAGACCTGCAGGTGCTGGAACCAGTCTAGTGTTGGTAAACCAGCTGATACTCGAAACTTTTATTTATTTACTTATCCATTTTTGTCCCCGTCTTCAGAACTTTCTCCGCAATCAGAACAATAAGACTAACTACAATCTGGTGTGCGAGACCCTTCAGTTTTTGGATTGCATTTGTGGGAGCACCACCGGAGGCCTAGGGCTGCTGGGACTTTACATTAATGAGAACAATGTGGATCTGGTGCGGCAAACCCTAGAAACCATCACAGAGTACTGCCAGGGGCCCTGCCATGAAAACCAGGTAGGGCCTTGATATGTCTGTGTCGAAAAAACGAAAAACTTGTATAGTGTATAGCCTCAAAACCATAACAAAAGAGCCATGTTTTTACTCCAATTGTATCGAGTCAGTGACGCTATTTAATTTAGTACGATTGCTCGCATTTATCACTGCTTGGTTCACAAACTTCACATTAAATATCCAAGTATGGGACAGGTGCTTAAGATAGGGTTGTGGTACAGTCAGATGTAACCAGGACATTTACGGATCTTTCTGTGTTGCCAAGCAGTGAAAACCAAGTAAGTCCTACTTTTCTCCAAGCTCATTTTTGTACAATTAATTAACTTAGCATTGGCACATTTCGAACTGTGAATTATAATTTTTCAGCCATTTTGCAATCTAGTTGGTTTTAATGGGAAGAGAACACCTGCAAACATTCAAATGGCCAACTTTACCTCCAAGCTGCTCAGATGCTCCTGGTAAAGCATATATGTGTGGAAATTAAAATGACCAAGAAGGTGCATCTTACTCATGCGCACTGTAACTCACAATAAAACACTTTTATTGAATTTGTTGTAAATAACTAAGGTCAAGCATCTTTTCTGAAAAAGTTCAGAAAAAAACAAAATATCTTTTAAAAATTCTTTTACAGCAGCAATTTAGGTTTAAATTTCAGACATGAACCTGTTTTTTTCTTTTTCTCATTCCACATATATAAAATTAAAAAAAACGCCATTTCCTACCAAAACTAGTCCACATTCTGGTTTTGGTCCCTTCTGTGATTGACCACAATACTTCACCTGCAAAGACAATGCAAATAGTGTTTCACACCATAAAAGGACTTTAGACCACTTTGTAGCAGCCCAATCTTTTTCCTTCTTAGTCTAGGTAACACATTTCAGATGTTGTCTCCGGTTCAGGAAAGGCTTAATGCGACGGCTAGAGCACATGTCCTGGGATACATCTTTGTGTCCTGGCCCTTGAAACCATCAACTCCTGTCTTGTGAATCTCCTCTAAACTCTTTGTAACAGCTTTGTCTTAAGGTAGCAGCTATTAATGTTTTTCCTTCCAGTAAACGTCATGTAGTTTTGCATGGATATAACACACTATGAAGAAGCAGCTTTGTTAGTAGTGAGCTTTAGGCCTACTTTCATTGTGGAGGGTGTCAGTGAGTGTTTCCAAGACTTCTGTAAATTCTTTAAACTGCTCCATTCAGACTAATAAATAAAAACGTTTCTCAATGCTCCGTATGTGCTGGGGAAAAATATATATTTGATTTTTTATAAAATACGTCCTAGTATGATTTAACTTTGCCTTAACTACTGATATTTCTCTCCACCAGACATGCATAGCAAAACATGAGTCCAATGGCATTGACATTATAATAGCGTTGATTGTGAACTCCATTAACCCCCTTGGAGAGAATCGACTGGATCTGGTGCTGGGCCTCAAGGTGAGAAGCAGGATTCTTATGATCAGCCACAGATTTTATTATTCCAATGCTTTTGGTACTTTTTGTGTTTTGTTTGTTTGTTTGTTATTCGGACAAGATTTGAGTAATTTGTTTCAGCAAGTTAAAGCTGTATTTTGGGACAATCTTCTTGCAGAACAATGCTTCCAAGCTCCTGCTGGCCATCATGGAAAGCCGCCATGACAGCGAGAATGCAGAGAAGATCCTTTACAAGATGAGACCCACTGAGTTGGTGTGTGTTTGTGTTCGTCAACTTGGATTTGAAAATCAGTTGAAAGTAATTCCTCTGTGGTAACCAACAAACTTCTTTCAACACTCCTTCATTTTTAGGTGGACGTAATGAAGGAGGCTTACGCTCAGGGTTTTGAGGCCGAAGAAGACATGGACAGCGTTGGAGAGCTGATCAAATCGAGAGATGTTGGACACAACATTTACATCCTGGCCCATCAGGTTGTTAAAAATGCCAGAGCTGTCGTTTGTCTGGCACTTATCTTGTTTCCATCTGACCCTTCGCTAATCTCAAAGCCGTGTACTTCAGTTCTCTATTAATGATGGATGTTTCACTGTGAATTAACTTTTTCGACACCAAAATCAGTTTTCGTGATTTATGTCAATTAGAAAGAGCATGCTGAATCTAGCGGGTCATTCCGCCTCTGTTCATCTTACCGCCCACTACCAGATAGGGGATTTATTTTGCAACTATTTGAATATTCATCTACCTTTTCCTTCAATCAGTTCTTGTATTTAAACGTCAGAATTTCTGTGACGCAAGACAGAAATTTAAATAAAATTGATATCTTAGTCGGAGATTCCCCAAGCCAACCAGAGTTATGGAAGATAAAGGAGAAACTGTCTTATGCGCTTATGATGGTTTTTAGTTGATTGGCACACAGTTATGCACAAGAGTCTTCTTTAGAAACTAAACATGGGGTACATAAATCTGCTAATTTCATTAAACCATTTCAACATTTCAATAGATTGCCTTTAAACTCCTTGCTTATTAAGCAAATGTATCTTATCAATGATGTAAAGTAGCCGTAATTTTCCTTTTCCAGTTTTCCCACTCATCTAATTATTAACACAAATATTTAGTTTTATTTTATTCATTATATTTCATTATAAACTGCATATATCTGATAAAGACAGAAGATGAAAAATAATACTTCAGTAAAATTCTTGATGTTCATTTTTGGTAACATAAACAACAATTTAGGTCTCAACAGTCAAGTTATTGCGAAGGGTGGCAAAGCCAGAGGTGCAATTAAATGTTTTACTTAAGGCAGGGGTTGGTAGAAAAAATTTAAGAAAGCCTTAATAGCTTTTTAAAGGTCACCTAAAACCTGCTAAATGTTTTTTGTGTGTAAAGAAAATATTGATTTCTAAAATGTGGCAATATCTGCTATTTTATTTCTAAAGCATATTTACATTAACTAAAGTGCTTTATCTGATTAGAACTAATAAAACACTAGTTTAATCTTATTTTATCCATTTTTTTCTCTTGTTTTGCTTGTTCTGAATCTTCAATTACTGCATCTTCTAATTGAATTTCGTATCACCCAAATCTATTTGAAAGCATATAAAACTATATTCCCATTGTTTTAATACTGATGCAAATGTTCTAATAAGATGACTCCATAAGGCCTCTCTTTAAGAAATTGTTTGTACATTTACTCTTATTTTGTTTTATATTTTATGTCTCTTAAAATGGGGAAGGAGAGGAAGTGAACAGTCGCTGGGTCTGGCTCTGGCTCTCCTGATATTAGTCTTCTATTCTGTACATACACTTTCTTATATATACATATAATTTTCTCTAATTAGTTGGCCCGACACAATAAGATCTTGCAGCAGAGCCTCAGGCCTTGTTTGGGGCTGGATAATGATAAGGACGAAGCTCTTCACTACTACGCGAAACACACGGCACAGATAGAGGTAAACATTGACTTTATCCCGTCGGATTGTACTCCGGAAGCTTCAAAGCAAATCTGTTTCTCTCTTCAGATTGTGCGCCATGACCGCAGCATGGAGCAGATTGTGTTTCCAGTCCCAAACATCTGCGAGTACCTCACTGAGGAGTCCAAGACCCTGGTGTTCACCACCACGGAGAGAGACGACCAGGGCAGCAAGGTGAACGACTTTTTCCAGCAGTTCGACAACCTCTACAACGAGATGAGGTGGCAGAAGAAGATCCGCAGTAAGTTTTTTGGTTTTTTTCGTTTAATTGTGATTGTGCTTCATGGATAATATCCAACGTGTGTGAAGAAGAAACCTAAACTTGTTGTTCTCCTTTGCACAGAAAACAAGGCTCTGTTCTGGTTCTCGCGGCACATATCTCTTTGGGGGAGCATCTCTTTCTACTTGGCCTGTGTGCTCAATCTCACTGTGGGAGCTTTCTACCCATTTGGAGATGATGGAGATGAGGGTAAATGTTTTATTAGTTTTGTATTTCATCCTAAACCAAGATAAAGCCTGACAAATTAAGGTATCAGTTATATGTTAATATATGTTGATCATGGCCAGAAACATTGGTAATTTGTGCTTTTAAAGACGCCTTTAACTTTAACTTTGTTTTCCTGTTTAGTCTAGGTTCATATCATACATTATGTAACTTAAAAATTTAGGTTAAAATGAAACATTGACTTAAATATTTACTGAAAAATCCAGTAATATTTGATTAAATGGGTTTCAGCATCTTTAATTGCCTAATTTCTGTTGGATCTTTGACTTTTGTTTTCCACAATTGAGGCATATTTAATATTTAACCCCTTATGTAGAAATCTGGACATTTTGGATAAGTGAAAACACAAAGTAACTTTAAATTTATGGAGAAAATGAAGATTTACAAAACTAACATGAATCCCAAACCTATTTTTGTTTTTTGATAATTGTGGGCTAAGTTTCAAACAAAACACAAAAAAATTTACATTAGATTTAAAGGAAAATGTTTAATGCGACCGATAGCTCAGTTAACATATTATTGTCTGCACCTTTTTCCTTTTTATTTGAAACTGCTCCATCACAGCTTTTCAGTACATTTCATTCTTTCTTTTTTTTCTTTTTTTTTTTTTTGCAATACACTGTCCTCACCTTCACTGTGAAACATTTTTATGTTATCACAATTTAAGTTTGAGACGGGGATTCATCCTATTTTGTGTGTAAAACGTTGCTGGATATGAATCCATAAGCAGCTCCTACACATCTGCATACTTAATGTGAGTTTCAGCACCAACTCCTACAACTTTGTAGATTTGGTTGATTTGAGTCAAGGAATACATAATTATAAACTTAAACCGTCTCTTTTATTAATCCGTGGAGTGTTGCTGCAAAAAAAATAAAAGATTTATTCATCTCTATATTTTAACAGACTGTAAAGATTAATACCCAGAAGTGTTTCTGGATTTCAGAATTTTTTTTTAAAAAGCATCCATTATTCTTCCACGCCACTACATTTTATGACTGCTGTGAATTCACACCTGTTTAGATCACTGCACATTGCTTAGCAGTATTTCTATTATTAGTATTTCTAACAGTTTTGCATTTAAAATTTACAATAAATCTGCTTGTTAGATATATAAAGCACAATGAAGAAGTTTTTAAATGCTTACAATCCTACACCTAAATATAATCTGGACTCATTGAGAACTTTTGTGTTTAGATTTTTTATTTCATTCATTTATTTTTTGGGGGGGTTCTGGAGGCCTTGGTTGATATTGTTTGCACAAGATTGTAAAAGAAGATAATGTCTTATCAAAGTAGTTTTAATTTTGAATTGGGAGTTTTTAATTTCTAAGACGTTTACAAAGTTCAAGAAATGAGACCTAAAGACTTAAATTTAAATGTGGCTCCTTTATGGAAAATATACAGGCGTGTCAAGATGACCTATAAACAACTATTTGATACACAAATTATCGTTTTTCCATCACCAACATATTTACATTTACACAAAACGGGTCTAGTAAAGTCGAAAAAAAAGAAAGAAAACAGAGTTGTTTTGTTTCGATTTCTCAGTCACTCATCACAGCAGTTTCCAAGAAAACCTTAAGGATCGATTGTTTACGTTGTAATCTGCTGAAGAGATGCTTTTGTAAGCACTAATTTCCCCGTGGACTGTTGTTTGACATGTTTAAGTGTTGCCTTCACCACAGTGTGCCGATTCGAGCTCTGAGCTCGGGTAAATAATTTATCAATGAGCCACAATGACTTAAGCACGTAAAGTTTATTATTAAATTAAAGTTTTACTTATTTATGTTGTTTTTTATCCAGGCACCTTGTCCCCGTTCTGGAATATCTTCCTCTGGGTGGCTTTAGGAATCTCCACCGCCCTGCTCCCTGTCCTACCCAAGCAGTGGGGCATCGTGTCCTTCCTGCTCTCTCTGGTTCTGCGCGCCATTTACACTATGGGTCTCACGCCTGCCTTGTTTTTGCTGGGGTCTATAAATGTAATTCAAGGATGCTATAATCAAGGCTTCGTTGGGGTGGTGATCCATCATGTGTTCTCTTACATCACTTTCTTTTCCCCCTCAGCTTTTCAACAAGTTGGTGTTCCTTGTAAGTTTTGTGGGTAACCAGGGAACATTTGCTCGAGGCTACAAAGCAGTTGTGATGGACTTGCTGTTCATCTACCACTTGGGTTATGTCTTCATTTGTGTCCTGGGCCTCTTTGTTCATGAGTTCTTCTACAGCATTTTGGTAAGACATTCATTTTTTATTTTTCATTCGTTTTGTATTATAAATTACCATAATGTTTTTCTCTGATGTGGATCATTTTCTTTTCAGTTGTTCGATCTGGTTATTCGGGAGGAGACACTGCTGAATGTGATAAAGAGCGTTACGAGAAATGGTCGCTCAATCATCTTGACAGCCATTCTTGCACTCTTCCTTGTCTACTTTTTCTCTATCATTGGCTTCATCTTCTTTAAGCATGACTTTCGGATGGAGGTTGACCCGCTGCATACAGGTGAGTTGTTTTTTCAGGTGAGTTGTTTTTTTTAATAGGAATTTTAATGCATTTCTTTTTTTTTGTCTAATGTGATGTAAGTTACAAAGCTCCCCATTTAGTCCTGAATTTACTTCCTTTCTTTAATCTACAAAATATCTGATCTTGGCAGGTTTCTTCTGATGCAGAATGTAATTGGTATTTCTTGGATAAAGGCTAATAAACTCACATAATGTACTAATAATAATAACAAGGATAAAAAAGCTTCACTAATGTGGTTCCGTAAGACCGCAACAGACTGTAAGATGGAGGCCTTTTGTTCCAATAAAAACAAACGTGCTTGGCTTAATTCTTCTAAAATCTTGGCGATTGAGCTTTGATCTATTTAAACAAAACCACTTGGTAACATGACTAAAATGTGATTTTTTTTTTATTTATGTTTTTTGCCCTGATATAACACCATCTTTACGAGAAAGGTTAAAGCTTTAGGTCCTCCCCTTGTCATAGATTTGTGGAGATCTTTTCAAGGTGAAATTGTCAAATAGACTAAGCCATGCAAATAGACCTGTGCTAAATGTGACTTAATTATGCTTTTAAGTGAATCAAAGGGTGCTTGAACAGTGCAATTGTGAAGTATTGTGCACATCTAGACAAAAA
>JAVLVB010000502.1:4114492-4130741 GCA_032876305.1 Orestias chungarensis | reverse complement strand
CCCCCCCCCCCCCCCCCGAGTCAGAATCTGACAGAAATGTCCATCTCTGTATAAAATAGAGATGATGTAGGCCGGTAGTGAACGTGTGCATACATGAAGATTCCACTGAATATAAATTTTGTTCTAGTTTTGTAATATATACATTTTATCCAACACTTTCTTGTTTTCTGTAATTTTTTATGTTTCAGATTTTAAAAAAACGTTTTATTCTAATTAAGTCTATTTTTTTAATCAAGTCTATTGTAAACAACTTCAAGAATGATTAAAGTAGATGTCCACAAAAGGCAACCATTATCATTGTATCTTCCACCTAAGTGGGATAAATCATTGATCAAAGCGAAAAAACAAAACCAAATAGCCACCACATCTCATCCGCTGACTAAACTCCCCTCATGTCAGTTCTCAGCAGTTCACACCCTCATCCTTCCATCTCCCCCTACAGTCTATACTTATATAATAGTAGGTGGGAGCATACCTCACTCACTGCACCCAGTGGACTTATAGTGTTGCCAGTCAAATCAGCAGCTATCGGCGCCTTGTAAATTATTTTTATCAGCCAAGCCGACACACACCATTACATAACCGTCAGCTGATGACATCCGAATCGGTGACACCTATTTCACTTTGCACAAGAGCATGCATCTTGTTAAACGCATCCGCCAGGCCCGTTTCCAGCACTGGCACACGCCCACACAGACGCAGGCGCATTACATAATTCTATAGGTGTATTTTGCCCTACGCCATCTTAAAGCTTTGCTGCAGCTTGTTCGTTAACATTAAATTAAACGGCTGCACGTGAGCGTCCACACAAACACACTCGCCTATAGATTGCAACATACTTTAAATCCTGCTGTTGGTGGACAACAGTGACTCATCCCCACATCATTGTTGCGTGTGGGTGAGAATTGAAATGTCAGTTAATGTTTAGTGTGTTATTGCTGTATGCAGTAACCTGGAGACAACAGAGCCGTTTTATACATTCCACACGGAGCCTCTTCCATTCTGATGAGATGATTAGTCTTAAACCCTCTAACCAGTACTTCTATTTACTTTCCTCCTGCAGAATGACTTTGACCCTGAGACGCTCCCTGTGTAAATGCAAATCTGTTGCATCAGTGCCCTTGTTTGTCTGGGTTTGTATTCACCTTCGTCATGCATTTACTTTCTGCAGGAGAAAAACTTGGATTGGTTCCCTCGCATGAGAGCCATGTCTCTGTTGAGCAAAGAAGGAGACAACGAGCAGAATGAGATCCGGTCCTTGCAGGACAAACTGAACAACACCATCACTCTGATATCACAGCTCTCAAGCCAACTGTATGAACTCAAAGAACAGGTAAAGTGTCACTTCAGTGTGTATTTAGAGTCAGCCTGTATCTTAAGAAAGCCGAGCCACTGCTTAGGAGCTCTCAACCACATCTGATTTAATATGTTTTGAATATAAATTAGTACAAGGGCGTAAATATTTAAGTAATTCAGTAGAAAAGGGACATTTTTTTACGCACCTTTCAAGTAATGTATCAAGATTTAAGATCTGGTACAATGTGCGTTACACAATTTTCTGACTTATCTTGGTTTAAATAACGTTTAAACCATAACAATCAAAACTAACACAGAAAAGCACCTTAAACATTTTACAGCGTGTAATTAATCTAAATAATATGAGACTTACATTTTGAATTGAATAACTTGGCAAATGAACCTTTTGATGATGGTATAAAATATAAATAAATATATATCCTAATATTAAAGTATAAATAATAACTGCTTATAAATTCACTCTGTTTACAGATTTGAGAGTTTGAAATTCTTAAACTTATATTAACTTATATTGTGACTTTGTTGAAGACGGAAAAATTAATTGCTTGCAACTATAGGAAGGAAAGCTATTGTTCAATTGTTACTTTAGTAAGGACTAAATGCCATTTGATTTAATCATTATCACTTGTGCCTAATCAGAAGTCACATTTCTTCCATACTTGAACTTCAGACAATATGATAACTGTAGAAGCAATGCGTGAAAAAGTATGTATAATGATTTTATTGAGCCTGGTGGGTAACTGCGTGTAGGCCCACCAAATTAAGTTCTGCTTGGGGCATTGTAGAAAGTTGTGCAGGCCCTGCTAGGTTTAGGACGAATCAGCAGTGGATGGACAAGTGGACGTTGTGTCTTAAATCTGCTCTGAGCCAAACAAAGTGGATAGCTTCTATGAGACTCCGGCGGATAAACCGCGACAGGTGACTATCATGTCGACTTCCAAAACAACAGTCATTGTCCCTCCGCCTATCTGGATGACGCGCCGCACTGCCGCAGTGTGACCGATCACTCCCATCACCTGCTTATGCTGCATGTGATCCCATGCACAGGCCTGTCCTTGTTCCCCCTTCTGCCAGATGTGCGAAAACAGCTCCTGCTGTGGGAGGATCACACTCCAATAAACAAAATGCCTACCTCTGGCGACCTCGGTGGCTGCAAGCGCCGCTCGTATAACAACAAAGTTTCTGTGCTTCCAGAACCCCCTAGGGCAAACACAAAGGCTTTATCTTTATATCTGCTTTGAGGGCCAGTAGAGACGGTGTAACTTAAATCCAGCTATCATGCACTCCACACTGTTGTACCAGTAACATATATGTCCTACACCGAGCCCCAGTGATGAATCTGTTTATGCAGAAACGGACCTAA
The DNA here is from genome assembly GCA_032876305.1 of Orestias chungarensis. Lineage (NCBI taxonomy): Eukaryota > Metazoa > Chordata > Actinopteri > Cyprinodontiformes > Cyprinodontidae > Orestias > Orestias chungarensis. The sequence goes on along the minus strand of JAVLVB010000502.1, from coordinate 4,128,061 downwards.
ATAAAGCTGCAAGTCTGAGAAAGTTATCTTCCACCTTCTAACGTTTCACTTCTGCAGCATAAAGTAGCAGAGTCATATGATTGATTCGTGATAACTCTTCTTTTGCACTGCCCATGAGTAATCACATATTTGGATATTTTTAAAAATTTGGATACAAACCACAAATGTATTTTGTGCTGGTTCTTTGTTTTTGTTGTTTTTGCTTTCAACAGAGTTGGATTAACATTAACATTTATTTATTTTGGATCTTTTTAAAAATAAGGCGGGTTCAGATATACCAGACAGACCCATCTAATATTTGGTTAAATGTTCTTTAGCAAGTTGCACACTTCTTTTTTTTAATTTTAGGATTTATCAAGATGCAGGCGTTTTGACTTGAGATTTGACTTGGAGCTGTGTCGAAATATTACCCATCTGACCCGAAGTGTTATTCTGACATGAGATGATATCTACTATACTTGTTGTCAATGCAATATTAATGTTCAACACCGCCCACATTGAAACAAACTAAACATCAACCAAGATACCAAGATAGTGCCAACGATGAAAGCAGCTCCTGGTCTAAATACGACTAAATGGACAAGCTGATTATACTCTGAAGAAAATGTCTACATTTAGACCGATATTTAGCTTAAAATGATTAACATATACAGGCATATATACTGGTTAACTTCACCTCAGTTAGGCTTTAAGTAGGAGGATTAACCAAATCTCTGATCAGAGTTTGTTTTGGATAAAGAGGGAAGCAATAGCGTTTTAAAAAGGCCCAAATCTTTGCTTCAAAGTTAAAACATTGGTAATTTTATAATACTGGGGGAGAAATAGTAATTCCTATTAATGGCAAAGCTATTCTAAGGCTGCAAAGGTCAGTGGTTTCTCTACAAGTTAGGAAGTTATAACTCAGAACAGAATATTTTTTAAACGCATTACTTTTATTTGTTGGATCATTATTCTGCACTGACAGACACATATTCAAAAAATTATTAAAAGTCCCAAATCTTTGACATTTTTGCTAATAATTGGTGAATTTCCCTTTTAATCTTGTGATCATAACGAGGATTAATTAGCATATATCCCGCTGGAAGGCACCAATTATATGTGAGCCAAGGTGACTGTTCTGTTTTGCATGTTCAAGTAGCCACTTAAACAACCGTAAACTAAGCACAGGTTTGCATGTAATTTGTTTGTTCCAATGCAGAATCAAAAACCACTCTAGCGTAATTGTGCTTTATTTCTGTCTGCTCCCTAGATGACGGAGCAGCGGAAGAACAAGCAAAGACTTGGATTATTTGGTCCTTCCCAGCTCAACCATCACATCCAAACACTCTGAGGGGGTCGGATAAAACTGTGCAGCTGAAGCTTTTAGGAGCAGATGAAACTACACCAACTTTAGCCTTAAGAACAACACGCTCCCTTTGATGCAGTCCTGTAACCACCAGATTCGAAATGTGAGCAGCCAGCATAAAGGTTTCGGCACAATGCTTTGGTTATGAAACAAACACTGCCTCACTGGATACTAAATGTGCCTTATGAGCCTAGTCATCTGTAAGATGTTGTCTACATCTGTCACTATGGTGTTTGTATGCAAGATAAGTGGTCTGAGGAAACAGACCGGCGAGTCGATCAGTGGTGCAGAGGTCACTGATTGGTCTGCAGGAAAGAAAGGCGCGCACTCGTTTAGAGTATTTAGCCTTTAGGTTTCTTTTGGTATTTATGAGAACATTTTCCATTTATAACTGGAATATTAATTTTGATCTCTAATAAGAAATCCTGCTGCCTTAGTATTTGTTGTTTTGGTTTTTGTGTTATTTTTTTTTAACTGCACACTGCAATAGCTGTAAGTGCACTTTTCTTTTAATAAGGGAAATTGTTATGGTTGGAACTGGATGTACTGGTTTGGTCGGGATGTCACATTTAATCATTATATTTACTGTTGTGTCCAGATATGCATTCACTATACGACTTCAGTTGCCTTTTACAGATTTCTACAGTATGTAAATGTGAATAAAAATACTGTTAACCTGTGGCAAACTTACTTGAATTCTCCTAAATGTCATATTTTTGGCAAATAATTCAGAGAAACTGAATGTTTATCTTTCTTTTATTTGTTACATCCCCATATATCTCTATAAATGTGTCATTGTGTATAATATTTACAGTGTTTACTCTTATTATTTCTGTCATGTTTACCACTAGTCTCTGTTGGACTGCAGCTGATTCCTAATTGCTAAAGTTGTTTTAATCTTGCACAAGCTAACGGCACGACTGGATTGGTTTGATTGTGACTGTTCTGTCCTTTCACTGTAGAGAAAATCTATTTTATCTGCTCAGATGTTCTAATAAATTCATAAATGTTATTTGTTCAGGTGCCTTAATCTCTTCTCTTTATTCTAGTGGTTTAACATTTTTTAGCGGTTTCAAACACAAAATCAGATCTATTGATGTACCCAAAAGGTACTGCTCAGAAAACATGCTTTTGCTCAGTTCTTACATTACAAGTGCAGGTTTACCACTTCTCCCATCACACTTTACATATTTGAAATTCATAATCCCACCTGGATTTGTACAATGCAGTCAATATATTCAGGAAAATCTATGGAGGGAAAGGAAAAAAAAAGTTTAATACAGAATGAGTTATGGCAAAGTTACAGCCTGCATACAACGTAAAAAATAAAAAATAAACCCTACAGGAAATACTTTTCTCTTTATGATTGGCCACCTTTTAAAAAAATACTATAAATTCTCATTTACACTGTTACTATGTTTTGTAGACACAAGATAAGATCATCCTTTGAGTTTGAAATCTGCTCTGTGACTAAATGACTCATGCGTTAGGGTTAAGATGCAAACAAAGACTTTTTTTATTTATATAAAAGGATCAGGTATTGGACAAAAAGTAGCTAGCTCTGGTGAAATGAGCATTTCTCTCTGGTATTTTATTGATGAAATCAAATTTCCCAGGTGACATAATGCTCAATTACTCAAATTATTTTCTGTGCCAATTAATCGATTAATGGTTTGAGTTTTTGAGCATTTAGATGATTGAATGAATAAATCGGAGTTTAATCGTGCAACAAACAGTAAGATGCTTAAAAAAAATGATTGGTGCTTGACATAATATTTAAAGCAGCCAAAGTCCAAACAAAGATGTTCGAAAACCTTTACAAGGTTTACAGAAATAACGAGTTTTGAGTTTTTCATGCAAATTATGACACAAAAAGTATGGCTCAAAACTTTTGTTTGGTACTTTAAAAAAAGTATGACTTTCAAAATTTGATTGTAGAAGGTTAACACTTTAAACACTGCTGTGCACATTGACACTGCAGCTGCACGCATATCTGACGAGAAAAATGTTCTGTCTTGGATTTCTGCTGAAGAGCATTCGTCCACTGTAGAAATTCAGTTGGGTATCTCCTAACTGATTATCTGTACTCTGAAACGTCTGTTCCCTGTTTGAGGTGATAAACGAATCACAGGTAGCGAACTAACGTTTTATCCCGTCCCGTCATTTATCCTCTGCTGAGAGGAATTCGTCTTTGGCTCCGGGTTTGTTTTTTTTGTTTTTTTTATACTGGCAGGCCCGCATTCATTCCTGCTGCCGGTGACAGCCATTAAAATTAGTTCACGCCGTGCCATAATGGTGAGCAGCTGTCACTGCGTAGACATGAGGGGTAAAGTGCAGCATTACTGGAATGTGTTGCAGTTGGGGAGGGCGAGAGCGGGTAATATCAGGACCGTCATTACTGTCTGGCAGAGATATTTGCCATATTGAGATACTACTGTCAGTCTGAGTGGCTTCCCGAAGGTACCCTGCTCAATTTGACTGAATTTAGCTTTTTTTTTTTTTTCAAAAGAACATTTAACATTCTCAGTTTGGACATAGTTTATGAAGCAAGCCTCGGTATTGTTTTTGAACATCTTTCCAGCGAAACCGCAGTGAGAAGTCACATGCTTGGTCTCTGTGTATTCAGTGGAGAGAGAGGGAAAACGGGGTGAAAAATCACGAGATAACACAAACACCTCCGTGGCCGCAGGCCTTTTCACTGAGTCAGGTCTTTCACCAAAAACAGCGAGACCAGTGCATTGGGTGACAAACCCAAGTATCGTCTACCAGGAGAAATTTTTAATTATGAACAAAAATTTATTTAAGATGTTTGTCTTTGCAAATTTCGAGATGGTATTTGGTGTAGTTTTTGGTTAGCAGTGGGTTTGGTCTAGAAACTCTTAGACTCATAAATGTCCTCTCTGTCTCATTTCTTTCTTATTGTCGAGCAACAGAGACACTAGCCATTGCGGCTCTAGATGTTTTAAGATCTTTTGGACGAGTCATTGATGCATTCTTCAAATAACATTGGCAGATAAGCCAATTCTTGGATGCTTCAGCATTGGTCCATTTTGTTCACCTTCATTTCTTGAAATTGGCACTCACCAAAGTTTACTGAAGCCTTAGAAACTACTTAATACAATTGATATTCAAACATCTGAAATCAGTCGGATAATTTGAACCATTTACGGTTTACAAAGATTAACGTATATTTGTGGAAGGTCAAATATTTTTTTAAAGAATTGTAAATATTTGCCCCTTTAAAGTTATTGTTTTTCTCTTAAAAGGTCAACTGACCACGCCTAAAAGTCCCACTCGCACAGTCGCTCCTCAGCTGTCAGGGTTATAAATAAACTTGCCCCCGTGATGACTGGCATGTGACTTCCAGCGTCTGGCTGTAAACTTTGAGCCTTTGTGATCACATGACGCATTGACATCACAGCACAAAACAAGCACGTGAAACAAATGTGCCTGTAAATAGTTTCACCCTTAGCCAGGCTCGCTCTTTAAGGTGTGGCAGAAGTCAACACAGTACAAATGCATGTTAAGTAAAATAGTTAGAAAATTATTCTTGCTGTGAATGGGTTAATATCATGTTTCTGTTTCCTCAGTAGGGATGAATTTAATCCCGATGAAGAAAATTAGTTTAGGATTAGTTCTGATTTTACATAGTAATGATAAGAGTTTTCACAATTGGAAAAAAACTAAACTTTGAATTTTTTATCAGTTTGTATATAAAACAACATTGTTTCCCCTAATTCTCCAAACTATACCAACATTCCCTCCTTGTGTTTTGACATATTCCACTTTCAGTGACTGTTTGAATTGATTTAGCTAAAAATGCCCACACCCCATTTAGTCCCACCCCTATACGGCTTGATTTCACATTTTGAATAACTTCTAATGGCTTTCCTTCAACAATGGCTTTCGTCTTTTCACTTTTCCATTAAGACAAGGCAACAACTAATAGTTTTACTGTCAACAGATTCTCCCATGTAGGAAGGTCTAAGTTATTTTATTCCCTAGAAATAGATGTAACATCCCACGGGTTTCACTGCTGCATATTTCATCAGATTAGCTATAAAAGCATCATGAAGTTCTCATCCAAAGCCCTACATGCACGGTTTCCATAATGGTTCTGAGAGACATTATATATTTAAGCTAAAATTTATATCTTCTCCATCACAGTATTTCCTTCTTTTGGTATAAATAAACACGCACAAACTAAAAGGGTGGAAACTTCTGAAGTTATCTTAGTGCAGCTGCCAGTCTGAGTCCCCCTTTCCTCCCCCCAGCCTGCACCTTCTTCCCTTCCCTTTGTGGCTGCAGGAGTTTGCCTCCTACAGGCAGACTGACTCATGCTGGCTACTGGCTTGGCATCCACCTTTGCACGTTAGAGCTCTGTTTGGCTCTGCTTCCAGTCTCATGAAGGGTTGTGTGCCCAGACTGTATTGTTGGAGTCATGATAAGCTTTATTTTGCTGTTGCTGCGAACCCTTCAAATGTAAAAATAAAATTTAAAAAAATGTTTGCACCTGTTTTGGATTCTTTTGGTAATGCTTATTTGTCTTACATATTGCATATTTAACTTATTTTAAACAGCAACAACCTTTTAAATTATGCTTTGATTATTACTGGAATAAAGCTGTCCAGACCAGCTTTGCACTATGTTAAAATGGAAATGCACTCTTTGTAAAATCCCGACCTAACTCTAACTAACCACCTACACCCAGACCTGATTCCTGCTAGACCTTTAGTCAAAGTCTAAATCTAATCCAACTGACATGCTGTAACAAGACCTTAAAAAGCCAAACGCTCTTCACTCATTGTCAATTGTTGGAAAAACTTGACTGCAGTCAATGCTGCCAAGTTGGATTTATCCAGTTATTAGATTTAGGATACAGTTGGTTGGTTTAGATGTTTTGTTAAATCAGTTCAAGTTTAAAAAACGGATGATTTATATCTGGTTAAAGGATGTTCATGATCTAAACACCTTTAAAGGTTTTGAATCAGGAAATCTGAAAAATCGGGAAAGCATGCATTTTGACCATATTTGACAATTTTTATTCAGTGAAAGCTTTTTTTTTAAAGCTTGAGAAAGTTTTACATACACTTGAAAACACAGCATAATGATAACAGATCATAAGCATTAAACAATCTCCATCAGTTCCGCAGATGAAAACATGAGCACAGGCCAAAAGCATCACTGAAGCAATTGATCAGTGGTGGATCAGTAAACCCCAGCTACAACGAAGCCGAAGAAATCCTACTTATTGTCTTTGTTCTAAACTACAAAACAAACACTGCTTTTACTGACGTATCTGATATTACAGTTAGTGTACACGTCAAAAAAATGTCAACATATTTAGAAACAAAGCTAAATGTAAAATATTTTGGGAGTGCAAAATCTTAATTTGGCAACACTGGAAACTACAATTATATAAAGTTTTGTGCAAAACGCTAAGATAATAAGAGCACCACCAAACAACATTGGCTACAGAAGGATGACAAATTAGAGGACAATATTCGTCTCTAATGACGACTGAATGGGTCAAAGCAACGCTGTTCTGGTTAGTCAACTTTATCCAGTGATACAATCCTTTAACACCAAGAGATGCATCATCCCATTTAGACATTAAGGGAGGAACGTATTGACCTTGTGACCATGATGTGGATCATATTTCTTAATGTATTTTTTTTTATTTGCTTCTAATTGATGTTCTCAGCCGCAGTTATTTAGGACATGTTCATATTTATTAAATAATGTAGCATGTTTTGTGGAGAACTGTGATCTTCGACAGGAGAACCCACCCAAGAAAATATCCCTGTTATGAAGGAAATTCTCTCTGAAGACTTCCCTGACCTTTTGGACTAAAACATTCTGTTCGGTTGAACACTCTTTGTTTTGTTTTGGCCTTTCTGTTTGTCATCTTGTTTTATTTTCCATCACAACGTCGGTTATTGTCTGCTTAGGCTGGGGGAGTACGGACTTGGGGTTGCAAACAACATTAAAACTTTGTGATTCGTGCAGCTTCAATCAGCTGAGATCACATTACATCCTCCGTTTCCTGGATGTTACAAAAAAGGAAGAAAAGAAACAGAGAGAGGTTAACAGATTTTGAACCTTCACTGTACAGTGGTTGTATAAAGCAGCTGCAACACTTCAACAACACACTGTCGAGGAGAATCAGCACATGGCGGCAGATTTACCTTGTATCATAGTTAAAAGGCAGTTGGTGTGTATATTTAAAAGTTCCTGAAAAAGATTTAAAACTATTATAAAATAGAATTTTTCCTAAAATTTTTCTCCTGTCTGTAACTAACAGAAATGGAAGAAAGACATTAAGGCACACACCAAAAAGGCCCCTGTCCTACAGCGCTTAGGCACACAAGAGAATATATGACTTTGTTGTTACTTTGGCTGAGCAGAGACGTCCCCCACAAATGAAACATTTTGCCACTGCTGGGTGGAGGGAGATCCAATCTGCATCCCCGCAAAGAAGACCTGGTAACGATCCTTCCACATGACAAAGGCTCCAATGGCACAGACCAGGGCTTGGGCAAGGTTTAGCAGGATCTGGAGTAGGAAGTAAAACGTGAGGGTGCCGGTGATGGCCTCGCAGTCGCTGACCGCCTTGTAGTCAAACGTGCGAGCTATCGGGTCGCTCTCGTCCAGCACACACACGCAGCGTTCTCCCGCCTGCTGGCATCTGAGGCCGCTCGCCTGGGAGTGGTGGTGTCCAGCGAACGCAACAACCACCACCGAAATCACCAGGCCGGTGGTGCACAGGACGAAGTACAGGAGCTGGAGGCGGAAAGAGAGCAGAGACTTTTTATGTCACTGCCGTCACAGACCAAAACAGGGAAACTTCACCATAAATGGATAATGGATAAGCTCATTATGTAGCCTAGCAAGCACTATTGTTACAAAGATGTTTTGAGAATTAAATGTTTGGGGAATTTTGGGGATTTTTATTTATTTATTAGAAACCCTTCTGCCATAGGTTTATTGTAATCTTGGATTTACGAGAAGGAACACCCAAAATGTAAAGGACTAGGGCATTCAGACCACTGAGAAGACTACAACTTTTGTTTGTGAGCATTAATTTATGTCGATAACTTGTATATGTTATCGACATAAATAATAATAAATGTATATATTTAACTATGTTAGTACAATCCATCTGCATATTCCCGAGTATTAAGAATAAGGATAAACATTCCCTGTAAATGATTTTTGTTTATGTTTATTCACAATAATTAGCTGTAGCTGTTTGTTTCTCTGTATCTAAGCCAAAAAAAGGTGTTCCTATAGTGGTGTTAAACTCTTATGAGTAACAGACTAATTATGTTGAGAACATTTTGACCACTGCATTACTAAATATGACAAATGTAGAATTCTATACAACACAACAGTGAGGAGAAATTTGCAGACCCGTGCAGATATAAATTAGTAACAATGGTGGTCAGATCGAAGTAGAAATTATATCTGTCTGAATTCTGCCAGATTTTTACTTTTATGAGGGACTATGCTTTTAAACTCCTGCATAGGATGCTGGTTTACTAAGTCTCAAAGCCACCGCCTCTCCAAACCTATATTCCCATTTTTTCTCTTTTCTCTGTGTAAATGAAATATTCACTCTATGGAATAAAATACGGGTTGGTATCACTCTTTTTGATTTGAACAAAATGAGAGATGCCAAGTAAGTGAAAGTGCAATGAACCCCTGTTTTGGCTTCCGAGATGAAACACCATCAGTGGCAAATTTTGCTTTCGGCGGCTGGCTTTAACTTTTGCAAAGCATTTTTCTAAGTTTTAGACATAAGTTAATATAGGCAGTATGAGCTACATCCATGGGCACAACTTATAAGATGATATATTTGTAGAAAATTATGATTCATACCTGTTAGGTAAGTATAAAAAAAAGCTGAAGTCCTTTTATCACAATGTTTCCGACCTTTCAGATACAGAGTGGGTTTTTAATCTCCAGCTTTTTACAATCACATCTAATGTTGATCTAAACTTCAGTTTTTACAACATGAATGATGATGCACTAATCCTTTATACATTCATTTCTTAGCTGTATATTAATGGATGGTAAGGATTTTTTTATAAAAGGACAAACTGAACCAAACATTACTCCTGAACATAAATAAAGTCTGCCTTTTGCTCAACTCTGTTGCCACATGATCGCTCCAGTGCCAAAACCGTGGCTTAGAAACAGAAATTCTGGCTCAGTTACTGCTGAAAAAATCGGTTCAAAGAGATTACCCATTACTGCAGGGCGAGGTCTGGCCCTCAGGGTGGGAGCCCAGCTTTTAGCACAGAAGAGAAATGACACATTGGCAGCTAATGGATGTCCTGTGTCGGTATTCTGACCTGCAGAGATCGTCTAAAAATACATCGGTAAAATGTGACACAGGCTTTGTGTCCTTTATGTAATTGCTCGATCTCAATAACACTAAACCTTTCATCTTAATCCATCACTTATATAACAGGAGCCCTCATTCACCCGCACGTTTAAGCCTCCGTTGGGGAATCAGGAAAGCAAATGATGAGTAGAGCTTGGTTTGTAAAGCTGTTTATGCAAGTTTTGCAATAACAAATACAGATTTCAGAGTGCAAACTGCATGGATATGAGTGTAGGATTCTGAATTGACTAAAACCGTGGTAACAAAAGTGTGGAGTTACCCTTAAACTTTATGCCATTTTTTGAATGTAAAGACCAAATGTGGCATATTACCTCAAATAAAAGATGGATTTCTAAACATTTAAAACATTTCAATCATTCATTAAAAAAAGTAATGCCTTAAATATCTGATAACTTAAGTTTGCCTGTTTATTCCAACCTATCTAATATCATATGACACCCAGAAATACCTTCAGGACACTATAGGTGTATAATTTAAGTATAACTCCCACTGTTCTCTAAAAAAACCAAAAGGTTTGTTAAAAAACCTTTACAGATGGGTTTGATAGTTTAAGTTTATTAAAGGAAGAAACAAAAAACATTAATGGTAACTCTAAAGAAGCTAAAAGTTAGGAGGGAGAATTTATTATTTCCGCTCCCTACATAGAAGACATGCAAGAAGACAGACATTTTTTGAAACTATAAGGAATCAAATTCGTAGTGTTCCTTGTAGGCTACACAGCAGATATCCTGACTATGTTGCTTTGATCAGATGAGTCCAGAATTCAGCTTTCATGTCCTGCATTCCAGCATCCATTCCTGCATGTTTGACATCTGCCAAGAACAACTAAAATAAATAAGTGGGTTGCTTTAAAAGCAATACATTCTTAAGCAGGAAGGAAAATGATGAAGCTGTAGGAATAGACAGCATCAATAAATTGCAACACAATTGTTCCGAAGGCCATAAAAAATGACTCTGATATTGAAATAAACAGTGGAGTGTTGTGTTTGTGATATCAAGCTAATTTTTTTTTTTCTGGATCTCTCATTGCGGGACTATTCTATATACCATGTTGTGCTTAAAAAAAATGTATATTTAATAACGCAAATCAGGTTTAATTCTCATTTTTTTAGTGTTTAAGACAAATTTCTGCTAAACTTCAAAACCTCTATACATCCAACAGTATTTACATATCTGAGCATGGTGCACACAAGGGAGACTGACAAACAGGAAAAAAAAAAAAAAAGAGCAATCTCTCTTCTTCAGAAAAAAACAACAACAGTGGACTGATTTTAATTGCCTCGAAATTCCAGCCGCATGCATCGTGTGGGTAATTAAGCTGTACAATCAAGTCGCATTAACGAAAGTGCTCCTCTACTCGTAGAAATCCCTGTGGAGCACTTTCATACAGGAATGCAGTTACAATCCTTTGTGAGTGGGTAAAACAATTTGCTTGGCACAGATCATCTGCTTGGGGTCTGACACCTGATCAGACCTTTTTCTTTTCTTCCTGAGACTGACATCCTCCAGTGTCTTGTTGCATTTCAATGGGATTCTAATAGTTGGCCTGCAAAAACTCACCTTGACAATGAACTGTGTAGAGGTTCTCTCGTCTGGCTGGTAGGTGATGCAGTAGAGCAAGAACCCAACAATAGAAACCAAACAAAGCTGAAACGAGAAGAAAACTTTTTTTTAATTGTTTAATAATCTTTCGAAAACATTAAGAAAGCAGTTGCTTAGGAGGATATGGAAGTGTATGGCCGTTACATATTGCAATAAAGGCTCAGTAAAGAAAAACTAAAATCCTATCGTCTCTCTAAATATTGTATGATTCAGCAGTAAGCAGCTTTCTGGTTACATTGCTTTGCTTTTTTCCTCTCCTCTCTCTGAGACAAACACACACAGACTTAAATCCTATCTCCGCAGCTCAATTTGAGTCTTGTGACCAACGTGCCGCATCTTATTTCAATGTTTTTCCCAGGTTCTTAAGCACCCAAGATTCTCTGGAAAGTTCTCGATGACCTCAATGTTTTTCACTCAGCTGAATCTCGTGAGGATCTAACTCGGGATGTTGGTGTCGAGGGATGTTTTCCAGAGCCGATGGCATCTGTGATAGGCCGAATTACGGGACCGAACGGAGGAAAACATGTTTGCGTGACCTGAGGCCTTATGTAAACTGTATCTATTAAAAACAACACTTTCCAATATTTGTTACATTGCAGTCGCAGACTTTAATGTTCCTTCATTGGTTCTTATATAATATTTTAAAATAAAGCAGCACAATGACATTCAAACAATAATAATGCAAACCATACCTAAAACTACAGGCGAGAGGAAACAACTGGGGGAAGTTTAGGGTTACTTTTCAAACCTCCGTTCCCAGAGGTTTTGTTAAACGGTGATAAGTGGAAGTAAAAAGGCAGTGGGCAGGTGTAAGGATTCATATGCACATCCTGCAACTTTTGCCGGTTTCATTTTTTTTGCAATATAGCTGAAGCTCCGTCTGATTGCTTCATGTAAAGAGTCGGTGAACATAAAATGTCTCCCAGAGATTTTTTATCGGATTTAAGCCTTTACTTTTACTGGGCCATTGTAACATAAGCCTTTGCAAACCATTCCATTGTAGCTCTGGCTGTTTTCATGTTGGAAGGTGAACCTCTGCCCAAATCTTAACTCTTTTGCAGTTATCTTCCAATAATGCCCTACCTTGTGGTCAATTAATCTTTCCCCCAAGCGTCCCTGATTAATTTACTCATGATGGACATGTTCAAAGCTCTACACATTATTTTGAAAACCTAACTCTGCTTTAAGCTTCCCCACAGCTTTACCCCTTATGGCGGTTGTTCACTGATGACGTCTCAGTTGACTTCTAAAGTTGCTTTGATGCAATGGATTTCATTTAGGGGTGTCGGAGTAGATACAACTGAACACAAGACAGATTTCAGATTCCTGTGTGGGTCATTTTTCTTCCATTTCTCTGCTTTCCTGGTCACAGTTAGGGAAAATAATGCTTCAGTTTGAACTCTTTTAACGTGGGTGTTTTGGGGGTGATGCAGTCACGGTTCTGCATAGGATAAAGGAATTGCATGATATATATTCATATCAGCAGGTCACGACAAAGCAGGTGAAGGGATAGAAACTTGCAAAGCAAAGAACCACTGGGTTTCTGTTGCTACTAATGTGTTCATGAGCTGAGCTTGACGACAGCATGCTGGAATTGTATGTTTCGGCTTCTCTTGCCAAGATTCTTAAAGCTTCTTGAATTTCCAACTCATACAACAAAAAGTACAGATTCATGCGACTCAGAGGGATCAGAGGCACATAATCAGTCAGATGGAGGTTTTTTTTTTATGTGAGCACCCTGCTTATGGTGTTGGGAGACACTGTTATCATGCACTGTGAGTCATGCAGCAACGTTCATTACGGGAGACTTAAATATCATGCAAACAAGCAACTGATGGAAGAGGTTGTAGTTTTGAGCTTACAATGATCCCAGCCCAGTGTGGAGTCTCCCGTGCCATGAGCGAAGGGCTGACGGCCAACATGAGGAAGGCCACAGCTGTCACAGCCACCCCCAGCAGCAGCTGCAGCAGGGCGACGAGCAGAGGGAAACGACAGATTCTGCACTTTTTACCATTCTCTGGTCCTGGGCTGTCATCTCTACTCTTCTTGTCTGAGGAACCTTTCCGGCCCTGTCCCATTTTTTTTCTTCCTGCCTTCAAACTCTTTCCTTGTTTTTCTCCGAGACCCCCCCCCCCCCCTGTTAACAGTCTTTGGGTTGTGACGTGTTGCTCTGTTGCCTCCCCTTCCCCTCCCTGCTTGACTTTACCAAGCC
>JAVLVB010000502.1:4096853-4112443 GCA_032876305.1 Orestias chungarensis | reverse complement strand
CACACACACACACACACACACACACACACACACACACACACACACACACACACACACACACACACACACACACACACACACACACACACACACACACACACACACACACACACACACACCACACCCCACTAGATGTAACTTGAGGATCTTTTCTAATGTGCCACAGGTCAAATGTTCTGACACTTTATATTTCTATCTCTTTTAGGGGGGGAGCGCTCAATGAAACCCCCCATCCACGCTGATCTGGACGCCTTCCACTCGGGCTTCCAGACGTGCGCCAAGGAAGTCCTGCAGTACCTGAGCCAGGCTGAGAACTGGGCCGCCGGAGAGCAGAGAGGCGCGCAGCTCCTCAACCACCTCCACAAGGCGCTGACGCGGTTTCAGCCTGACGCGCCGCGGCTCCAGCATCGACCGGCCGCCGGGGACGCGCAGGACGCGCACAAGTCCGACTGCCACGCCAACTGCGTCCCGGTCATCCAGAGGACGCAGGTGGGGGAGCTCAACGAGAACGACACGGACACGGACAGCGGATACGGCGGCGAGGCGGAGAAGGGCGACGCCAAAGAGCCGGGATGCGAGCGCAGCCGAGTGGTGAAGATCAAACAGGAGTTTGGAGACGACAGAGCGGCCAAGAAGACTAAGACGTGCTGGTCTGGGAACGGGGAGCCGTCCAGCCCGGACGTGGCGTTCGTGAACTCTCTGATGGGACAGCAGACGCCGATCTGCATGCCTTTTTACTTCATCAACCCGTCGGCCGCGGCGTCCTACATGCCTTTTCTCGATAAGAACAACATTGAGAAGTACGCGTACCCGGCAGCGGCCGCGCTCGCGTCCCCGTTCCCCTGGTTGTACCCGGCGCACGCCTCGGCCGCGGCGGCGGCGGCGCTGGCGGCTTTCCCCGGCCTGTCCGCGCACCTCGCGGCCGCAGCTCAGCCCAAAGACTCCCAACACGTCCGTGACGAGATCGGATCACCGGAGGCCGAGGAGGAGAGTCTGGCGAGTGACGACGGGGAACGTGACGCTGACGACGCGTCTCAAGAGAGCAGGAGCGGCTCGCAGGTGCAGATCTCTGCCTGTTAGACGAGCTAATAAGTCTCCCTGAGTTTCTGTATTTACAATTTTTATTATTGTTAGTGTTATTTAGCGTATTTTTTAAAACGGGGAGGTTCTCGTGTTAAACAATATCTCGGGGCAGCGGGAGACAGGAGTATGGAAGCCCAAACCTGCCATGTTTGAGAATAACATGAGAAGTATGACGTTAAAACATTCATAGCTATGAGATACAAGTTTATTAAGAGCAGCAAGAAGAACATGGAGTTATCCATGTTCATGTGTGGGTGTCACTCTGAGTACTCCGGTTTCCTCCCACTAATTTAACAGTCAAACTCTCAACATTTAGTCCCAGTTTCAAGTCATACTTCGGACTTTTGGTATAAAATGTAACTTGTTGACTTATATACTGGAAAATTAGACACAAAGTAATAATTTGGAGTTTCCAAGTAATTCTAATTGATATATAATTGATGATATACATATAAAGAAAGATAAATATCTTGTCATTGCAAAAAGAAGTTATGAGATCGGAAGTTAAAATTTTGACTTTGGAAGGCCAAATTGTTACACAAGTTCCTATTTCTGAGTTTAAAAGTCAAAAATATGACCTCCAAATGCTCAACTATTTGAAAACTCCCAATTCTGACTCTAAGCAAGTCATAAATGAAAGATTTAATATCATGTTTTATGATGCACAACTAAAAGACTTCCCAACATAATTGTGAATCTAGAATCAGGACAGCTCTTTCGAGGACTTTGCATCCTACAATTAAGATATTAAATGTTGCATATATAAATCTGACAGTAGAAATTCTGAAGCTCATTTCCACGACCAGAACTTACAGTTTCGACATACCATGCATTGTTATTCTTAAAATGGTGCGATTGGGTGTCCATACAGTTGTAATTTTGTGTGCCTTTTTGCACTTCTGCTTGTTCCAAACAATCTGACTGACTATCGACAATGATTGACACTCTTTGATCAAATGTTTTGACATGGCAGCACTGGTGCCAAACTTTGAAGCAACCAACACAAACGGGTGCAACAGCCCAACCAATGATGTTCCTTATTTCTGCAAGGGTGCCTCCTGGACATTTTTTTTTAAGGGGGGGCTGTTGTGACTTTATGGTGACGCACTAACAACTAAAGAGAGAAGTCTTTTTTGAAGGTTCAACTGCGTAATGTAAAAAACGTCATCAGATTTTTCTAGGGCTTTTTTTAAAAATAAATACGTCTCACGTGTTGAGAAGCGTGCATAATAATACGAGAAGTCAGCTGACAACTTTAAGCTCTCTTGAAGACATTAATAACAGCAGACAAAAAAAAATAACCCCCCTGTCAGCCCCCCTTGATGGTGCCCCTGCTGATGTGGGAGCTAAAAATTACCTCTGCTTATAAACAACAATCAGGAACCCTCTGGCTGTAAATATTAGCCCCAACTGTAAATGTAAGCTACCGGGGCCTGGAGAAGACCTGCAGTCCTCATTACCTCACCTCAACTCTGCATGGGGCTTGTTGGAACGAACATTATCTGGCTCGTCGTGAAATAAACCGATGGTTCTCAACACGCCTGGCATACAAACCACCAACAAAGGACACAGATCAGTTTTGATAATCGATCTTTTGTTGCGGGATGACGGGTAACATGTTGATGCCGATTTCATTCATCTGATTGTAGGATAGCACCTTATAGATCGTTGATATTGAATGTATAAGTGCACTTTTTTCTGCTTTCAATCCCTTCTAAACAGTCACCTTATCATTCAGAAAGTCAATCACTTTTGTTCTCTGTTGTGAGTTTTTTCTATGATTTTTTGTTTTGTTTTTAAAAAACATTCAAGTTGTTTCTTATTCATTTTGGCTGTAAAGTGCTGGCTGTTTTTTTTTTTTTTCAGTTTTAGTTGAAGGTATGTCATGGGGGGGGGGGGATATTACATTTGGAAAAACCTGCTCCCTGCAATGCTTCAGGCAATCATTGTGTAAATCTGGGGAGAAAAGCATTGTTCATTGCCATGTTAAGAACTTTTTTCTGCTCTTCTTTTCTATTGTTACCAATACCTGCAAATGTAATATAGTTCTGTTTTTCTTTTCTTTTTTAAATAAAATAAAAATACGTGACTGAAGAGGCACAAACTCTGTTGTGCTTCACAAACATTCAAATGCTTTTGTAGTTCTTGCTCTGTTGGTTTTGCCTCCAAGCTCTTATCAGCATTACAAAATGGCATGTGTGTTTTTGTTGTACATAGTTTTTTTTTTTTTTTTCAAATATACCAATAAGTATACATGTTTGTCAATGTTGTAGAGGTCTTTAGATTTCTTCTTTCTTTTTTTTCTTTCTTTTTTTTATTGGAGCCACTGTTGCACATTTTGTTGGCGCTTTACACGTATGCTGTTCTAAATTATTGCTGATGAGTTGTAAAAATAAATATCAAAAAAAGGAAACTTTTCCAGTGTCTTCTCCTTGTATTTGCTCTTTTCCAGGTTTTACGGATAAAACAGGTTTAGGCCACTGAACACTTGAGAACTTTTGTGTTCAGCGTTCATAGTCTGACCCTAAATTAATAACGCTGGAAGTTCAGCAGACAAAGTGGGTTTGAACAAGCATCTCCCGGCAAAAAAATGTACAGTAAGCCGATGTCATGTGATAAGGGGCTGACGAAGGAAGGTTACAGTCTGTACAGTCAGATGGAAAAACAAGAGGCCTCCTATCGGCCTGTCAGAAACTTTAAGCAAGATCGAGACCGCTCTTTTGTTCTTGCTAATAACTGGCTCATTGTAACATTTCCAGCATGTTCTGTGTGTGTTTTCTCCCCAAATAAGTCAGATACAACTAATCAGCAAAAAGCTGTTAACAAAAGCATGTACTGTTGCTTTTGTTAACAGCTTTTTGTTTAGGGCTATTTAATTATAAATTTTTCTAGTAAATCAACCAACACTGCCAAAAGTAAACTAAAACTATGCAAAACAGCTTATTTTTTCACCAAAAAGATAAGATAAGATAAGATAAGATAGACTTTAATGATCCCGGAGGAAATTGTTTTGCCAGGGTTACAGAGTATCAATTAACAATTAACACGACACACTCATCTCACATACAACACAGTACAGTACACAATCAACATATAACAATAAATACAAAAAGTACTGAATCTTTCAGGCAAAAATATGTTAATATTGTGTACATTCATAACTAACATCATTGTATATTTGTAAGGTCTCTTGTGATAGATCAGCACAAAGTAATGCAAGACATACATTAAGATGTTTTTTTACATTCTCTTTATAAATAAAAACCAAAAAAGCGTAAGAAAGTAATTTTGTTGGACTAAAGGACTAAGGAGTAAATAGGACTGAGTTGTAATCCTATTTTGTTCATTGAACTAAAACTGAAACGTTTTTTTTTTCTGGCTTTGATTTTATTGGTCTGAATCAGAATTTTTAAATCCAACAGATCCTCAAATGGATTTAGGTCTGGCCTTTGATTAGGAGTTTCTTACACGTGAATATTCAGTTATCCACAAAGTACATCTTAGATCTGGCTGTTTAATGTGGCTATTGATGATAAACCACTGCTTGAGTCCAAAGATGGATCTTGTTTGATCAGAGCACCTTTTTCCACATGTTTACCGTCTACTCTTTTGCTGGTGTTAAACTAAAAACAAGACCTGAGCACCTGAGCTGTGGGGTTCTGCATCTCCTCCAGAGTTGTTATGAGCCTCATAAGCCTCTTAATGGCTTTTGCTTCAAATACTGTCCTTGTTAAAGATGCCAGTTTATGTAAATGTAAATGTTTTCTTAGGTTTATGCTTTTAATAAACTCTTGGAATACTTTTTTTTAACCTAACCCTGGTTAACTGATGTTTTCTATGCCTTTACAGACCAGACAGATTTATAATAAGATTAAATTAAAGAAAAATGGATAGGAATTATTATAAGTGACTTTTGAAGGGTGTTGGGTGTTGTCTGAGGCGCTAAGGATCTGGTGAAATATGAATGCATGCCACGATTTTCCTATTTGTAACTTGACAAAGTGTCAAAAAGTTCACACAACGTGAACAGTTTTGCAAGGCACTGAATTATTTGCGCTTCTCTCACATAGATCTTGAGAGAAAGAGAAAAAGGTCAATTTAAGATCACTGTGATTCAAAGTTTTCAAAGAATCTGAGATATATTTCTAAAATGTTGACATTTTCTCAGGATATTCTCATTGTATGTTAACTACAATCTATTATTCCTGTAGAAATGTCTCCCTCTGCTGGTCGACAGCTGAAAGTTTTGCTGTAGTGGACTAGTGCAGCAGAAAGAAGAATGAAAGCAGTTCATCTTTTAGTTTTAAGGTATTTGGTCTGGTCTTTATCATGTTTAAAAACTATTTCATTTCAACAGAACACATTTTGTTGGTCTTTATTATTTAGCAGGAATTTAAATTGAAAAGCAATGTTTCACATCTTTCTTCAAGAGCACGGAAAAGATCTTTGGCAGCAAAAAAAAAAAAAAATAATAATTCTGTGTAACAATTAGTCGCAACTAGTATAGAGGAGTATAGCAGAACATTTTATTTTGTTTAGTTTGATTAGCATTTGCTTCTTCACTGTACGCAAATGCCCATAAGACATTCGCTCTCCTTCTCAAGGTGGGCAACAAAGATTGATCTGGACAAGACATTTTATTCTTCATAAGAACCTCAGTGCAAACCAGGCGAAGATCTAGACAGTGTTGTAACTTTGCACACTTCAGTTTACTGACCAATCACAAAGTAGTTATGGGCCCCAGAGATTATTTCTCTTTGCATTTAGAATATGTCTAGATTTGTTAAGTCCCATTATAGCTATTCAGTTTGTTTGAGGTCATGACTTTGCCTTGTCAAGGTATTGTGGCGTTTAATTAGTTAGCAGTTTCTACAAGCATTGCATGGTCTGATTGCATAATCTGAGTTTGGTGTGGTCTTGCTTGGGACATCAGGCTTGGGAAAACAGGCATTGGCTTCCTTCCGTGATCCATTTCTTCCCTCGAGATTAATGTAAGCTTTTATGGATGTGATCATAGTTGCTTTTTATCAGATATCCATGTGCTTTAATTAACAGCATTTCTGCGATACTCTCCCTGTTAAATTTGACAAAAGCAGTATGGATGCACTATTACCAAACATACATTTTATTATTGGAATTTTAATGTAATAAATATTAACTGTATTGAATCTGCAGCAGGATCTTTGTATATTATGTCCTCAGTCATTATGGAAACAAAAAAAACCAACACCAGTCACACAGCGTGGATTTATTCAGATGGTTTATTGAACCATGCAATCATGTCATATCTGCATTCTGTTACAGCCATACACAACTGGCCACAATCTGCAGTAGATTAAGGCAAGAAAAAACCAAAACAAGTTATCTAAAGTTGACATCTTATTAGAGCTCTAGAAGACCACAACAAAGTGAAATTTTCCCATCAAAATTACAGTACACATGTTGGAAAAAAAAAAGAAAAAGAGAAACTATTAGAAACTCTGTTGCATGTAGTAATACAGCTACATTACAGAGACAAAGTACAGACGTTTCTCCTTTACTTTGAAAGTCCTACAAAACACTGAAAGAAATTGGTGGTTTGTTCTTCTCCCGTTGCATATCGGCACCGATTTCTACGTTTTTTTTCTGACCTCAACTATTTATGATTTTTCCTTCAGCTCCCTGCATAAAACCTCCTGTAAGCCGCATCTGGAAAACACCATTAACACGATGAGGATAAGGCACTTTGATGTGTTTAGCAGCTTATCTAACAACCTAAGCGAAGCTTCATAACTTGGCTATTCTGTCCCTCCCACACACAGGCAAATGTGTTGGATAATTGTCATATATGCAGACAAGACGAGTGCTTTAAACCTTCAAAAATATCTGAGCATGTGTGCGCGCATGCAAACAAATAAACACGGGCCACTTTAAAAACGGAGCCGCACACTTGCTTCACGTCGCAGCCGTAACTGTGAACTCTGTGACCAACGGCTTTGAGTGTTCTCTGCACATTCAAACATGGCCAACACAATCATGCAACAAGCTCAGTCTTTGGCCTCACATAATCCATTAGATAAACAAGCATAAAATACATTCAGAAAATATATATATATACTTTGTAGTCAATGAACAACAAAAATACAGCTAAAAAGGATAATTAACACTGCTTTAATACACAGTTATTAATGCAGGAATGCACATGTTCAGAGTACAATGCACTCACTGAATAAAGCTAAAAAAAGTACAAACATCTACAGTATGCCTTCATTTGGTGAGTACACACAGAAACGCATTCAGTAACAAAAAACATGAACCTTTGTGCATAGTTTTAAATTGAACCAATTGAGCACAGGGAGATTGTTCACAGTTTTACAACAGACACGAGGGGATCCTTCACTTTTTGTAAGCGCCAAAAACGTTTTTGCTGGAAAGAGAAACATACATATTCGAAGATTCTCATGGCCGCTTTCTGAAAGGCAAACAGATGAATACAAATCATTCAGCATGTAGTAAAGTGAAAGTACAATCAGTGGATATGTTAATGGACAAAGTCCTCAACAGCCAGATGTTTGGGAAAGAAATATGGAAAACAAGGACGCATCACTACTTAGGATGCAGTGTTTTTTCTGTTGTCCCTACCTGCCAACTGGTGGTTTGTTCCACTAAGTGCTCAAATATTCCCATTCAGAGATCTTATGCTCATCATATCTTTACACTTTATGCTAAAGGAAACCTTTAGGTTTAAAAACGACGAATGCATAGTCTTGAGCTTCTGAGACGTGCTGCTTCGGGCCAGTTCAGACATAGATCCCCTCTGGGTTCAGGCCGGAGTTAAGAGGGTTGGTGAGGACCCGGAGGTGGCTGGACACAGGCTGCGTTGACATGGGACGCTTCAGTGAACCAGTCAGTGCTGCCAAATCTGAGAAAGAGAATAAAGTGAAAATAAAGCTGCACTTTAGGTTTTAAATGAGCAGGGTTCTCTTGCTCCATATTGAGATGGAGACAGATCAATTCACGAGGAGAACTCTTTAAAATCCCATAATATTAAATTCTCAACTCCAACTTTTCCCCTCTGGGTGAACATCTTTACTCACAACTAGACCAAGTCTGTTAGTTTTGTTTTAACCAGCTGTTTCTTTTAACTTTACTAATATTCTTATCTTTAAATCCAAATACAATACAAAATATCCATAACTGCTTAATGAATTAATACAAAAAGTGGATGAAGACAAAAAAACAAAACAAAAACAGAGTGATGCATTGCACCACTTATTTGAAGCCACCAGGGGTCAAGGCTGAGCTTTGCAAAAGGAGAGCATTACATTTTCAGACAAGACTATTCATCATACTAGCAATTGTATGGAAGGTTATTAGAGGGTAATCATGCCCTTATTACTTTGCATGATGGAAACCAGTACTGTGGACGTGTCATTAAGAATCCCAAAGCAACTGTTTCACATAAGCAACACAAGAACTAGATTTAGAAACATTCCAGAACAGATGACATTAATGGTTTAGATCTAAATAATAATAATAATAAAAAAGACTAAATCTACGAGCCTATTATCCATTTCAATAACTTTTTTTTTTGGTTGATTTTTGCCCCTTGCAATACATTTGATGCAATAAATTTGCCCAATAACTTAAACGAAATAAAAATGCAATTTTTGTAATTGCCTTTTACAAATATGTTTAAAAGCTAAGACCACATAGGAAACGGTGTGTTTAAAAAAAAAATCAAAAACTTTATTATTGAGTCAAGTGTAATACAGGTTAAATCAATTGTTTTTTATTTATTTCACTATGAATCCAATTGCAAAAAAGAATATATTTCAATTTTACTAAAAATGTAATGAAATAAAAATACTTGTTAATAATAAATAATAATAACAGCAGTAAAAATAAAAGCAAACGGAAGTTGCCTAAAACGGTTTGAGAATCATGAAACTGTTTAAGTCTCTCATTTAAGTCTATTTAAAGGTCATTTCACAGCGATTCAATTCACAGCCTCCTGTCCTCAGTTTAGATGGAAGCAGCAGAAACTACCGGTGCAATAGTAAATCTTCTGTATGAATTACTGTGCTGTTGGGTCTAACAGGCCAGCAGGTGGACCTAAGAAGCTTCAAAGTATGTTCCTACCAGGGCCAATCCTGCTTGAATGTTGATTTGAAAAATATATTTTAGCTTTTCTCCCAAAAAGTTGTTTTTATTTAGCTCAGACATAAAAAAAAAAGATCCACAGGTCACATAATCCCTGTAAACAGTTTAAGAGCCAGTCTTTGCCATCCTCTTACCGAGCATCACCTTCACGAGGAGCATCCGCTCTTTGCTAGTAATTTAACAGACAGCAGAGCTGCTGCAGCTCTGCAGAACCGCCACTTACACAGGACTCAAGATCAGTACCGCATTTACTTTACTGCGATTTTCTCAGTTCGTGCACTAATGCATAGACACAGAACTGAGTCATTTTTCTCTCAGCAGGCTGTCAAGAACCAAAGATGTACAACTAAGTGCACCTTCATGAACAAAATGATTTCACTCCCACTTCAACTAAATATACTCAAACTTATTTTTAATAATTAACACACACCATGTGTTTTTAGGATTTTTAAGTCAAAAGAGCACAATCATTCTCAAATGGACTCAAGACTGATAAGAAGGATTTATCTCGGGTCAGAACTATTGAAATCACACTGCACTGACCAGTCAGTTTATCTCGTTTAGAGTACGATCTGAAATAATTGTTCCATGTGATAACGAGAAAGAGTTTCATTACCGATACTGGAACTGCTGTTGGTGCAGTCCTCCTCCGCCGGTTCAGCTGGCAGCACTGTGACCTTGGTTCCGGTCTGCTGGATGAACTGCTGCAGGTTCACCTGCCTCAGTTCCTTGGTTAGCTGCTCCAGCTCTTGCTGCATGTCCTGAAATGGCAACAAGGAGAACGACCATTCGGACTACTGAAAAAACAACAACAAGACAATCGACTCCTATGGCTTTTTTTTTTTTGCTGCTTAAAAGTGACATTTTCGGGACTGTGAAGATATTTTATCAGCTCAAGCAAGGTTATTTATACAGCACTAGATCACAAAAAAGCTCTAATGGCAAAGCACTTTATAAGAGAAACGGATCAAGTTTATACAGAGAAATTAAATTCATTTGTAATGCTAGTTCGTAATACTCCAGAGATGATTTCCATCTTGAGGAAAGAATAGGTTAATATGTTATGCCTTTAGTTGCTTGTCTTACCTTAACCTGTTCAACATCGACATGCGTTTTATAGGTTTTAGTGACCCAACAGTTTTTAAATCCCTTCATGAATTAAATTATAATAATAATAATAATAAAAAACAGTACACACTTAGTGTTGGGCTTATGCTTAACTTAGCAGTTTAGGTAAATTAAATATAATCTTTTAAAAACTATCATTTTGTTCTTTGGTTCCATCGTATGATTGAACAGGTTTTTCATTTCCCTCAACAAACTTTAAACCCTCCAAGTGACCAGAAGTTAATTCGGTTTTTTAACAAACAATCTTCTTCCAGCGTTTCCTATTTTCAGGAAGAGCTGATCCAATCTCAATTAAATCACAAAAGAATCGACAAAAGGGAAAAAAGCATGTACAAATCTAAAACCTTACCAACTTGGACTAAAGAAAATCTTAACATTAGAATAACTAAGGATTTAACTGAGATAAATTATTAAAGACCTTACAAGACTCTCTTTATTTATTTTCAGAGCCCAACTCTGATAATCGCAGCGTTAATACCAGTAATTCTCTGATCTTTAACCCTACAGTCGGACAGAAGCTAATCTTAAGTTTGACTAATTTTACCATCACATAGAACTGTAGGATTGCTGAAGTCTTACAGTGTTTGCTGGGCTTAAAATACCCAAAGTCTAATTTCATTGGTAGACATCTGTAAATCTAAAATGTTTTGATGCTTCTAGATTTGACATGCAAAGATGGTTAGTTCTAATGGCACAAGCGGCCAGGTAGGAGCTTACCATCACCAATGGGTGAATGCCTGAAGTGCTCTGTAGTCCTCTGGACTTGATGACGTGTTTTACAAGTCAAGGCAATTTAACATTTCTATAAAGAAATAAGGAGCAATACTTGATAGATGGAGAGCATGATGGGCAGAGGGAGGGATGGATAGAGCAAGATGTCAAAACGGGTTACTGAATGAAGCTCACCTGTAGTTTCTTACTGCTTTGACCGAGTGATCTGTCCACGGCCCTGCAGCTGCTCTCTAGCTGGATGGCCTGCCTCTCCTGGGCCTTCAACTCCGCCTTGACCCGGAGGACCTGAGCCCGAGCCTCAGCCTCACTGACCCACTGGGTCTCCTGGCGCTCTCTCTGCAGCTTCTCTTCTTCGAGACCTGCTTCTACTCCCTGAAAAGCACAAGAAAAGTCAATGCTGAGAAAATTAAAAGAAGACTTTCACTAAATTTAACACTATTGTAACGCTACCCTCACTCATCATAAACATCTACATCTACTCATCATACATCTAAGTTATTCTAAATTAGAATATACCTTTAACATAGCAAGCTTTTCTTCAATCTCCATCTCACATCCCTTCAGTCGTCCCTGCAGCTCCTGAAGTCTTTCCTCCAGCTGTCTCTCGCTCTCCATCTCAATCTGAAGCTCTGTGGCCCAAAACTCTTCTTCCTCCATCTCCACCTCATTCTTCCTAAGGTGCTTCTCCAGCCTCAGGATCTCCTCGAGCAACCCCCCACCTCGACCCGGATCTCCGGTGCACCCAGCACCTCGCCCCCCTCGGCCCTCAGACCAGGGATGCAGTTCGGCCTCGTAGGCCTCCAACTTGCTCTCCAGCACATTCAGAGTCTCTCTCTGCAGACTGACCAGTCTGACCAGATCCTCCATGCGACAGGTCCAAATGCCCGGGGGAGCCGTCCCAAAGGCCGGCCCCGCTTGGTGGTGATTCCCGCCATTTCCCAGGAGAAGTCTTCTTTTCCCCTCGCCCTCAGTGATTCGCCCTCCGCTCAGAATCTCCCTCAGGCTCCTCGGCGCACCGGTAAAGGTCAGAGACTTCCGGCGCGGTTCGCGGCGGCGAAGAGAGCCATCGTTGGGGTGACGAAGCTTTGCTAGAGGCGGCAGGCTTTGACGATGAAAACCGCGTTCGGGACCTCTAAGCGGGGGCCCCTCTGAAGGGGGGCGCTCAGTGAGTGAGGGGCCAGTGCGATGAAGGATTAGTTGAACGTCGCCGGCGTATTGACCCCAGGTGTTCAGGGAGGCGACAGGGCTCTCATGAGGGGCCAAGTGACGCTCTGTGTCTCGCCATTTCTCTACTAAAGTATATCTTCCAGTGCGGCCTGAAAACAACACGCACAATAAATCAGTTATTAGATAGCGTCACAGTACATCAAACATAACGTGGAACAGTAATAAAACTCTAACTCGGTGCTCCCTTCAAGTAGTAGCCAGTCCCTCCAGAAAAACACGATTCTACGATCACAGAAATAGAAACAGCAGAATTATGTAAATTCACCTCATTTTACTGATCCTGCATTTTTCACAGAAATTTAAAATAACTTATTATTTTCCTAATTTGGACTCACACTAACCCTACACCTGCTCCTAACCTTACACCTAACCCCCCCCCCCCAGTGAATTGTCCGGCGCATTGCGTAGTGACGTCATCACTCCGTGCGCCACCATAACAAACAAACGTTTTACAGCATACAGTAGACATATATGCGTAGATGCCTCATTGAGCAGGTTGGTCCGCTGCTGCGGCACGTCAGCGCTTCCTCCATATTGGATGTGGCACATCTGCTCCTTAAACTAATAAAAGCAAATGGACTGAACTTCATACAACGCATTACTACAGGGTGCTTTAGGTTAGTTGTACTTGGCTTAGTTGTTGGACATATTCTGTATTTTATAACTAAGCAATGTTCATACTAGGTTATAGAAATTGTGTCGGGGGGGGGGGGTCTGAGCAATATCAGAATATCAGAAGAGTTGCGTACACCTGTGCCACACAAGATTGTCATTTGAGGCTCTGTTCTAACAGAAACGTCTTTCATAGACAAATCAGGACAACTGTAATCTTAACAAGACAACATCCACGAGGGCTTTGGAAAGAGATCCGGCACAGATCTTCAGACTTCAGGTAGGATGTTCTGTTATAACTATGCAAACTGAAGTGCTCCGAAAAACCTGACACTTGAGTGGCACAAATCTTAAGGGAAAGACGCTCAATAAAGATGAGACCCAAAGTGACCTAAATGCAAAACGCCACATGTGCGGGCAGGACTCATGCTGTGCATCACCCCAAATGCATAATTCCCATGTTGAAACTTGGAAGCATCACGATTTTGCGGAGGCTTCTCTTCACTTTGCAGGAGAGGCAGGACAAAGTAAGTGAGCGATATAATTGTTTATCTTGAGCGGCAAGATAAAAAGTATGGCCAGGGCCGTACAATTTAATTGTCCATATCAAAACAAATTAATGAGCAAGAATGGCCAAGTCAAAGTTCAGTTGAGAGTTAAGTTGCTTTTCACAGAATCCAACCCTAAATGCATCACATACTTCTCAGATTTTACGTACTTTTGTTTCCTCCACATTTATGCTCTACTTTGTGTTAGTTTATCTGCATAAAGTATGCTAAAGTTTGTGGTTCGATAGGGGTGCGAATACTATCTGAAAGCGCTGCGTGCAGCAGAAAATGAAACAAACATAACTCTGGAGAGTAAAAAGTTTTTTTTTGCGGCTTCAGTAGTTCAGCAGCTTTTCCCATTTGGTTAATTGATCAGAACAGATTGCTTTACACTCCGACAATAAAAAAAACTACTAAAGTGCATGTACAGAAATGCTCAATAAACGTCAGAGGGCAACAAAAAAAAAAAAAATCAATATTTACATTTGATCTGTTAGCATGGTTTAGGCCTAGATGTGGGGAACGTTGAGAGGCAGAGGAGGGGGCTCAGAGAGAAGTGCTGCTTCCACAGTTTGGCAGGATACGAACAGGATGAGTCAGACTTTCCTTTCCTCGTCCTGTGCTTAGTGGGAAGTGATGTCAATACATTATGCTTAAGTGCCCCCATTTTTTGCAGCAGCCATATGGGGAAAGCGGAATGCATAAAGCCGAGAAAGCACCAATATAGCCCCCCGATTATGGCGCACCATGTCTCGGCAGGAGCTTAAAATGAAGGCGGGAGAGATGGGAGTTGTTTACCTCCTCTGTTTTCTTTTACTTCTAAAAACAACAGCTTGGCATTTTAAAGAAACGTACCCGATGATTATTGGAGAATGTTCCTGAAAGCGCGGAAGCACGCTTGTGCAGTAGTATGTCCGTTCATGTCGTCATGGCAGAGTCATAATATCATTCGGGGGAACAAACGCGTCGGACACAAGAACAGGACGAACAGAAGCAAAGAAATCCAGATCACCATCTAACTACAATCAGCATTTTCCAAGTTAGTTAGTTAGAGTCCAGTTTGTTTCAAAACAATGTTGCAGATTGATGAAATATGTGGGTCAGAAACAGCTGCAGAAGCTGAAGAAGACCATGATTAAAAAAGCTTGTTTTAAATAAGACAATCTTTCAGGATATCATATTTGTTTTAATATCTCCAAACAACGATATTACCAACCATTAAGATTCAGCACAATGTTACTGTATCCAACAAACCATTACACAAGAAAATATTTTTTTAAATATTAATCAAAAATGGATTAGTAAATTTTGACAATCGCACTTCCAATCCAAGCAATTCTCAACCACTTCTTGGACTAAACATTTTCAAAACCCGACCAAGTATTAATTTAAAGCAACACTAAGTAACTTCTCAACCTTCATAAGATATTTTTAAAACATTTGTGATTATACGTCGAGTTGCGGCTCGTTGCATGACCCCTCTGTCATGGCCGAGAGGGTTCGTAACGCTTCAACCGCCACTAAGCAACTTTTAAGGAGGGTGGCAGGAACCCCGCCACACAAAACAACTACAGATGGGCCGACTACACACAGCCATTGGAAACAGAAATGTACTTCAATGCGACCGGGAGATCGGGATTTTACGACGCTGTGCGCTGGTCCTCACGGGAGTTGCAGTCTTCCTTCAGGCAAAACACTACTGCTTTTGTCCACACTGGCCGCCAAAAACCAAAACTGAAGCTTCTTTAGTGTTACTTTAGGAGTCACTCAAGAAAGAGTGATCTGTTAAGTATTCTGTACGATATTTTTCAGTAAAAATTTGCCACTACTGCTAAGCTTGTGGCCCTTAAGAGTAACCCGACAGCTCTTTGTTGCAGGAAAAAGACAGCTGAAACACAAGTCCATACATTCTAAAATGACTGAAAACAAAGACATAAACCCATGGAGACGTTCAAGATTTTTTTCTGAACAG
This sequence comes from Orestias chungarensis, assembly GCA_032876305.1. NCBI lineage: Eukaryota > Metazoa > Chordata > Actinopteri > Cyprinodontiformes > Cyprinodontidae > Orestias > Orestias chungarensis. The sequence continues at coordinate 4,096,999 of JAVLVB010000502.1, read as the reverse complement.
TTTTGTCTGAACATGCTTAAACTTTTTTTTTGTTAAACTGAGTGGAGAAAGATCAGGATAGCTATCATTCTTCGAAGGTTAGTGATAGTAGTAGAAAAACAGAAATATTTACCTATTGCCTGGGCCAAGGCGATCACCACTTCCTG
>JAVLVB010000502.1:4044609-4096753 GCA_032876305.1 Orestias chungarensis | reverse complement strand
GGGGGGGGGGGGGGGGGGGGGGGGGGGGGGGGGGGGGGGAACAGGAAGCGGTTAGTCATGAAGCTCTCGTGCGGCCAGCGTTACAGAGCTCGTGTGACTGAAGCACTAGTGGGTGATTTAGCAACAAAAATATAGATCAACAAAAGAACACCAGGAGAAAATGATTACACGCGAGACGGTCCAAGCAGATTGCCTGGCCACCTGGCCTTAACACAGTTGTTTTGTTCCTCTCTATGAATAGGTACATGACTGTTGGGGTTTCAGGAAGAATCTGCCAGCAGACATTCCCAAGGCCAGATCCTGCTTTTGTACGGGGTACTAGATAGACGTAGGGATGACAGAAACACTACCTCCCAAAGTAACAGGGATTAAAAATGCAAGAAATGACTGGAAAAAAGATTTTCTTTAACATATTGCTAGGTTTTTTCTCCCCGTGCAAGGACAGTAAAAACCGGGCCAGAACGAACGTCCTACCGGTATCGCCCTCTATGAATCTAACCTTCATAGCACCAACACAGCTGTCTGAAAAGGGCCCTTTGTCCAGCAGCCCAGCAATTACACCTCCCCCAGCACAGGTATTCCTTGTCCACTTTCACAAAGTCATCCTCTCCAGTCAATACGTCCTAACCTCATCCAGCTGCTTTTCTACAACACCATTGGAGCCCTGCGAAATGATGAGTCTAGAAAAAAAAAAGGAAACAGTTTGCTCGGTCATTTGAAAAACATGGTTTTAGGCCAAGTCCATTAAAACTCTGCTTCTCATTTGCAGGAACAGGATTGTCGCCCACTCGCTTTGTTCTTGGCACACTCACGGCCGCTCAGAAAGAGCTTTTGTCCCTTTTTTGAGACAGCCCTTAAATGGCAGTGAAGCACTGAACGATGTAAAGGAGTTTAAAAACACTCCTAGTCAAGCAAACGGAGAGATGTTTAGATTCCATGACTTCCCAAAATAAATAATGGTTGGTTCTGGGGGCAAAAATGGCACTGTGTCTCAGCCAAAGAAAATGAAATGGATATACGAAAAGTATAAACAGGCTTTTATTGAAATATTGGGATTATAAGTGATACATTGAGAGATAATTAGTACTTTTGACCAGAAATATCAAATTTTCTTCCACAGATTCCCAACCAAATTTGGATCTGGACTTTGACTAGGCTATTATAATACGCGCATATACTCGATCTAAACCGTTCTATTGTAATTGTGATTGTATTTAGCTGCATCCATTGTTCCCATGAACTCTGACTGCATAATGCTGTCAACTAGGGTGATATGCAAAGTAGCAATTCTGTCACTTATAGTTTCACCCCCAAAATATATCCAAAAATCCTGTTTTTTGTCTCATCTTATTGGAGCACCTACCTGGGCAGGTATGTTGTTTCCCCTATATGGTTTACTAGGAGGTCTTGTGACTTTCTTCTAGCCACAGAAAGCCCTGATATTTTTGGAGAGCGTGATTAATAGCAGCCATTTGCATCTTGGCTACTTCTGTGTCTAATTTTGTTTATGCCCCTTCAGTTCAGGTAGATCACCATGGCTTGGCTAGCATAGACCTCAGTCAGGTTTAGCAGGTTTGGAATATTGTTTGAGAACCTACTTCTGCTTCAAACGTCTTTGCAATTTTATCTCAGTTCTGACTTTGCTGTTTGTTGGTCTTCATGACGCCCTTAGTGCACTTAGTCTTTAATAAACAGCTGGATTCAATCTTTGAATTACATAAGAGTAGGCGGAAAACAAATTGTGTCACACTTTCAGTTCAGTTTGTAGGAAAAGAGTGTAAAAGCTACGCATCATTGTCCTTCCACTACACAATTATCTGCTACTCTGGGTTGATTTATTGTATATTATTTCCACAAAAGTCTGTGGTTGCAACATGGCAAACTATGAAAGGAAATGTTTGCAAGCCAGTATTCTGTTAATAAATAAAAAGTAGTAGCAGTTCAGATTCAGACCTCCCTTCCTTGGCTTTTTATTTCTCAACATTAACACAGAAAACCCAACTAATGATAGAGGCACAGTGGCTCAGGGCAGAGTGCCATCCTGGGCTCTGCAAGGTCTGTTCTGTTGGCTCCGTCAAAGCTGCAGGCTGGGGGGATGCCCGCCTCCCGATTTGTGCAGTCTGCAGTTCGCCAGGAAAGCAATCCACGAGGCAGATGAGCTTTTGGACTTGTATCAAAAACTCAGGCGAGATGATAAACCTCTGCGAAATTCTTAAAAACCAGATGACCCGAGTGCCGGCTCTCGTTTGTTACAGTCGGGTGTTGAGCAACAATGATTGGACCTGCATTCTTGGCTGAGCAGAAAGGTGTGCGAGCAGCGCCGAACAGCCTGCTTCCCCGGGCTGCTGATGACAACTCTCCAGACCTACAGGAGCATACCAAGCTGGCAAGGAAAAGGCTTCAGCTGGCTGCTGGTGTAAACATTCTACCATATGCTCCCGTGGGTGCTACAACGCCACCAGTATGTCTAAGTAACGCATTAAACAAAGGGGAAAAAACATCAAGGGATGTTTAGCGCTGCAATTTATTTACAGAATTTACAAGCAGCTTATGATCAGAGATGGCCAGTTTATTGTGGAGCTTAGGACTTGGCTTGTGGCTTCAACAGAACATTTTTTAAATTAGATTTTTATCCCTTTCTTGCACAAGAGCAAAACTAGTTTGGATTTTAGCTTGATATCTTACAGAGAACAGGCTTTAAATATTGAGCTTGCAAACACCTGAGACTGGACGGATGGACAGATGGGCGGACATATAAGTGAAGAGACCGATGCACAGATGGATGATGGGCTAAGGAAATAAAGGATGATCGATCATTAAGTGGACGTGGACGATCCAAGGGACAGATGGAAGAATAGAGAAACTTTTTTTATCTCATTTAAAATGTTGGGGAACAGAGTCTAAATACTAAACATTTTGAATCTGAACTGTGACACACTGCAGTTTTTCACAAGGTGCAAGAAGCATGTATGCTGATCACAGGTGTTTTTGAGGAAAACAAAGCCAACATTCCTTACGTTGCGTAATAAAAAGCTTGAGCAAAACAATCTCACAGGAAAGACCCAACGTTCTAACACTTTCTGTCTCACAAACACACGCCGCTCTGCTTCCTGTCGACATTCAAAAACCCATTGTTTTCGCCAAAAAACCCCGAAGACAATACCTCCATACAAGCCAAGTGTTGAAAATTCTTCTCTGTAACTATCTGCAAAACCCAATTAGCGCTGTCAAAGTAATTAAAAATAAGACTCCCAGTTTAAAAGTCCCCAACACTGCTGTTAATTAAAGGCAGAGGGAAATTTCTGATAGACATAAGCAACATCAGAATAACGCCCCCCCTCTCTCTCTGTTGGTTACCGAACTTTAAGTCAAAACTGTGCACCCAGTACAGGAACATGTAATTACAAGCAATTTATATTGGCCTGTAATTGGTAGCAGCTCTGTTGTGAAATGGATCCCTGCGAGCAATCAGAGCCAGACGGCGCTTTTATTGTTGAGGCACCAGTGGCAGAAACCTCTTTCCGCTCTCTCGAGTAATCAACAAGTGCTGGGACAACGCAAACATGTTTAATTTATGGGACAAAAGAAACTAAGAAAAGATCGAGTAATGCGTGGTTAAGTGTCCGGCAAAGGTTTTTAGGCAGTCGAAGACATGCAATGCACCATACCGTGATAACCGATCAATCATTATGTTTTTTTATGAAGTCACTAGATTCTCATTTCGTAAACAACTACATGGAATCAAGCAAAGAGAACAACTTATGAGAATGCTGAAGCCAATAAGTCTAACAATCATGACAGACGATCACCTAAACGTGTTGTGAAACCAAAAATCGTAAAAACACACAGCAAAACTCAGCACTGTGTTCGATAATGAAAATAAGAGCATTATTAGGTTCTTAACAGCTGTGTAGCCTAAACGAAACCACTGATCAGTGAAGCTTCGGTTTTGTAGGGAGGATAAAGATTGGACTGTAGGACCAATGGAAGAAGATCATGTGGTCTAAGGTGTGAGCGCAGATTAACCTTGTACCAAAGCAGAGGTCAGTAACCTTTCTCCATTGAGAGAGCCACTTTTGCCCCGCTACTACAAAATAAAATTTGATAAAATAAAAACATGTTTATCGTGACAAACATCTATTTCAAGAATTTAGAACAAAACTATCTAATAAATCTATTACAACTATTTTATATAGCGATTCTTTACTATAAATATGGAAAATGATGAAAGATGGGTAGCAGAGTCTTAAGCTTGGTACTTTTAAAGGTCTTTTGCAGATATGACATGCAAAAGGACTGCAAAACACCCCTTTTTTGTGTCCATTATCAATGAAAAAATAACCTTAGTTTTTTTGTGTAGTATAAGAGCCACAGTGAAGTGACTAAAGAAACACACATGGTTCTGGAGCCACAGCTTTGAGACGCCTGTTCTAGAGGGATGGAAGGATTGGGGCATAAAGAAAAGAACAGAGGTGGAGTAAGCTATGCTCCCACCGTGAGGGCGGAGTTATGATTTGTGGCTCCTCCGACTGGTCAGGAAGAGTAAATCTATCAGTGCATTGCTTCTTCCAGGACGAGAAATCTTTTGAAAGAAGTTATCATTTTGTAAAGCATAGAGTCCAAACCTTAACCGTATCGCAACTTTTGAGGATGTGCTGGGACAGAGTTTGGGTGCTCCACCTCTCACATAGTCTCAAAAAAATAAAAAAACATAAAAATAATAAAAATAATAATAAATAATAATAATAATAATGTTTTCCCAGAAGCTTATCGTGGTGAAACTGGACGAGTATGACACGACTGAAAACCTCCAGGGACATGACTGCGCACCTAAAGTTACAGCGAAGGACAGCGTTAGTCAGAGAGGCAGAAGAAATTCAGAGCTCAGATGCACAACCCACAAATCCTTGTCGATGTTTAGCAAAGTCGCTTTTAAAAACAAAGCCAGTGCAAAGGTACGTCATGTGCACGGGGACACGACACATATGTGGGCAATTGGGCTCTCCGCCTTTTTTATTTTCACTTGCAAAATGCTTTAAAGGCCAAATTTGCTCGTGACAAATGGTGAATCAAAACGGACGAAGACTTTATCCCAACAACGCAACACATCCTGGCAGTAAGGAGTGAAGCATCAAGGGTCTCCCAGCTGTAGTGTCTTGGTTACGAACTTTCAAACAGTGTCAGCTTAGTGTGTGTACAATGAAACAGGCAGAGCACGGTAGAGACCGGAGGCAGGCCTTGATCCTAGCGGGTGGGGACTGATAACAACTGGAGGATGCATTCCTGCAGTGTGAGAAAGCAACCGGCCACTACAGCAAGATAAGAAAGTTATGGGTTCCTCTGTGCCAACAACAGACGCTGGATGCTCACCAGCAGCGGCGCTTTGACCTAGTGCATCCACTTTAATGTGCATTCATTTCAAAACGCTTCCCAAAGATTCCCTAGTGTTTAGCTGAAATGCTCACGTCTTTCAGTTGTTGAACTGTAAGATTAAACGCTGAATAAAAAGAGAAGCTTTACTAAATTATTCAGCAGCACCGAGTAGGATGAAACTGGGGTTTTTTTCATCCTAAAACTTAAAAAAAAAACTGTGTTGAAACTGAGCAGCACCAAAGCTACGCCTAAAAAAAAGAAGAAGAAGAAGAAGAAGAAGAAAAGCTAAAGGGAATAAGTAATGCCCAACACTAGCACAGAACTATTTAACTCTGCTTTTAAGACTAGGGAGTTTGGGATTTAACTCACATGCAGTCACGCTACACACAACACCCACAGGTCCTCGGAGCTGTTCAACACCCCACCCCCCCAACCCCGGAGCTATAGACTCCTCAGTCTGTGTCTGCCTGGTTGATATTAAACTAATAGAAGCTGAGGCGCCCCTCCTCCACCTCCTCCCCATTTTTTGGGAGGTCAATCCTGGCTGGATCTCCAACATCCGGACGGCACGTTCAGCCATCTATAATGCCGCCTTTGTTCCCCTGCCATATTCCCCTCCTCGCCAGGCAGCTTGGAGGGAGCAGCAGGCTGGAGGCTCATGCAGCGGGGCAGAGGAACAGCAGCAACTCAGCGGGGCTGCCGCAAGGCATCTGGCCAATTTAGACATGTTACCGAGGTTCGTAAAACATCATCTGGATTTGACTTCTTGGCGCTACTTATACAGAGCCAAACGGCCCGGAGAGGAGCCGCTGGGCTGGCCGCATTTATTTACTTTTTTAGGCGAGAAGAGGTCTCTTTTCAGGTGCCATCAAAATAAAAGAAAAAAGTGATAAGCCTGAAGTCTGGTCTGACCACAGACTGATCTTGCTGCGCTTTATGCCTTGTTAGGAAACAACACCGAACGAGTTCCATTGCAGATGTACCCACACCCTTTAAGATTTAAAAACAAAAGGGGACAAAATCTGTAAGGTGTGGTTTCCATTCGCATTATTGTCCTTTATTCTACCACCTCCAAGTAATGCAGTAGAAAAAACTATTAAGACATTTTATCATAGGTTAAAAATAAATAATAAAATAGGCAGAAATGCTTAGAAAATGGTGACCCAACGTATAAAAAAAAAACAGATCCCAACTAGAGGTTTAACTGCAGAATTTCAGGTTTGTATTCAAATGTGTGTCCTCTTCGTTAAAGGAGTGCAAATGGGTTTTGTAGTCCGATATGAGAAACTGAGATTTCTTTTAACTAGTTTTCTTATAATTTAGAATGTAACACAATGCTTAAAGGAATCATCTCGTTAGTTATTCTAAACATTTGTTTTAAGTTGAAACTGTACTGAGATAATCAAAATAGATTCATATAGAAACAGTTTTTGTTATGTGTGGTGTTTTTTAAACACTTTAAAAAAAAAAAAATAAGGCAGTTAATTGCCTTCAGAATCACCTGACTAAATAGATCCCATCTCTGAGGAATTTTACCTAAGATTGGAGATAAAGCTGTGAAGAAGTCTAAAAACTGGCTATAGTTATATCACAATATCATAAATGGTAAATCTCACAGACCACAGTTGTATCCAACCTCTATGAAAAACTCAAATTTAGCAAAACACGGCTGACATGCTGGGAAGGTTGAACATCGATCAGAGAAGCAGATAGCAAGAAGAAATCCATTCCTGAAATAAAGCTAAAGGAAATCCTAGTTAAAGGATTTTAAACAAGCTGTACAGATCCGATAAGGAGTGAACTGAAAACAAGCGTTGCACATTACCTTGACTACACCAAGACAACAATAAAACACGGTCGTGGCAGCGTCATGCTGCGGAGAGGCGACCTCTCAGAGAGTTCAGGAAAGCTGATTCCTTATGATGGAAGATGGATGAGGCTAAGAAACGATAAAATCCTGGCAGAGCCCATTAAAGCGCCTGGGACCGAGGTGAATCGAACGGAGCAGGAAGGAATCAAAGCGGGTTCATGAGTCAGAATGGTCCAGTCAAAGTCCAGGAAACTCACGATCACAAGTTCTTAACCTTCAATCAAATGCAGATTTTTTATATTTTTCCACCCCAAAGAACAATAGACAAACATTTTAAATTACAAAATAAAAAAAGGGTAAGTACCCATTTTCAAAAAGGGTGCTTCATTAATATTCATTCAGGAATAGAAATAAATGCACCAGAAACGTCTTAGATGTATAAAAACTAATAATAGTAATAATAATAATAATCATGTTGATGTTACCTTTGTGTAAAAAAAATCTTTTTAAAATATATTGAAATTTGAGTCTGGTTGTTTTTAAAAAGCATTTACAGATGAGGCTGAAAGAGTGAAGAGAAGCAGAAAAGAGGAGAAACTCTTGGCCTGCTGAGCAACAAACCAGGACAAATTTAATTAAATTAAAAAACTCATCATCATCAGATCACACGTGAAACAGTATATAGAATATATATACTTCTATAAAAAGTTAAACATGAAACAGCAGGACAAACAAAGACGCAGAAATGCTGCTGTGTGAGCCTCTGATGGCCTAAACTGGATCAGATCAGAGAGCAGCAGAAGTCCCAGTATGGAGACGTTTCCGCTGCTCTAGGCTGAGCTGCACAGCCAGCCTGCAGTAAACATCCTACCTGGAAGACACGCAGCGGCTCCAGCTCAGTCCTCTGTCTGTCTCCGTCTCTGCTGGGGAAGTTTGCATGAGAAAGAAAAGAAAAAAAACTAACAAACAGGTAAAAGCTCGGTTTCCCGTAAACAGTGTTTTTAAGAAACCTCCCGTTTCTCCATTCCCCAATAAATCACTTCCAAGGAAATGCGTCAAAATAGGAAGGACCGACCAGTAAAAAAAAAAAGATGACGGCGAGGACAGGGGGGGGTTTTTTTTAGGTGGAAATGTGGGAGGTTTGGTGATTCGGACCGCAGTGTGAAAGTTTGCGTCCTCTACGGTGTCGGGGCTGTAGGGGGAAGAGAAGGAAAAAGAAGAACCGCTCCTCTCTGTCCTGCCTCTCTCCTCTTTCCAGCTTCTCTCCTCCTGCTGGTGGAGGAGCCTCATCGCCTTGGAAGAACTGGGACACCGCAAGGCATTGTGGACCCTTTAAAGCTGCAACAGCACTCCAATCATCCGGGAGGATGCCTTCAACTTTTCCACGCACCGGCGCCGGACCCTCAAAACGGAGCAGCTGCCCTCTCCTGCTCCCCGTGCAACAACACGGAGGAGTCCGTGTCTTAAATATTTACATTCTTCACCGAGCTCCTTTAAGCGTCACAGAAACCCAGACAGCACATAGATGACATCTTCTACGGCTGTTAATGTAACTCTAAAAAAATGTGATGAATCTTCATGAGGATTAGATTATATGATAATTAAAAATACACCTTTACACCCACCTTCATGTTGGGTTCCCCTTAAAGCTGTAGTAGGTAACTTCAATTAAATCATGTATTTGTTAAAAATCTGTTTATTTATATATCGCCAATTTAAAACAGACGTCGTCTCAAGGTACTTTACAAGAAAATCAATTAAAATCAAAGATACATCTTAAAAAAATCAATTTGAAAAAGTTTCCAATCTAAGGAACCCCAGCCGATTGCATCGAGTCATTGACTTGCAGGATTCCCTCCTCTGGAATCAGCAGACCAAAACAATGGCTTGTGTTGTCGTTGACTTTACAGCAATCCCTCATACTGAGCATGCATGTAGCGACTGGAGAGGAAAAACTCCCCTTTAACAGGAAGAAACCTCCGGCTGAACCAGGCTCAGTACAAGCAGCCATCTGCCACGACCGACTGGGGGTTTGAAAAGACAGAAAACTAAATTAGATGCACAGGATACTGAAAAAAAAAAGAGAGTTTATAGCAGCAGTTGTAGAGCATCTTAATATGGACAGAAGAACACCAAGAGAAAACAAAAGGTTAACAAGGTTGAAATAACTGTAACTAAGCAGATTGGACAAAGGAAGAAAGTAGCAGAGAGAGAAGTGATCAGATTTTCCTCCAGCAGTCTAAGCATATAGCAGCATAACTACAGAAAAACTTAAATAATCTAACCCTATAGAGTGAGACATGAAGAAGGTAGAGTTAAGGAGAACCTTCTGTCAAGACTGAGTTCCTCTTACAGACCTGTTTTATATGGGACTTGAAAGACATTTCCTGATCAAAAATAACCCCAAGGTTCTTTACATTGTCACCAGACGCCAACCTGACTCTATCCAGGTCAAGTGGCTGACTAAGCAATTTCTTTTTTAGAGGTTCTGGTCCAAAGATAACAACTTCTGTCTTTTCAGAGTTCAAGAGCAGAAAGTTTAAAGTCATCCACATTTTTATGTTATCTAGACATGCCTGTAATCTACCAAACTGACTGGATTCATCAGGATTTATAGATAAATACAGTTGTGTATCATCAGGATAACAGTGGAAATTAACACCATGCTGTCTGATGATTTTACCAATAGGGAGCATGTATATAGTAAATAGAATTGGGCCAAGTACAGAACCCTGTGGTAGTCCACAAGTAAGCTTACAATGCGGAGAATATTTGTCATTTAGATGAACAAACAGGGATCTATCACACAAATACGATTTAAACCAGCCTAGTGCTGTTCCCTTAATCCCCACAGTGTGTTCGAGGCCTTTCAATGAGGATATTGTGATTGACTGTGTCAAAAGCAGCACTGAGATCTAACAGAACTAGAATAGACACGAGTTCATTGTCTGAGGCCATGAGAATATCATTTGTGACTTTAAGGAGAGCTGTCTCAGTGCTATGATGAGCTCTGACACCTGACTGAAATTCTTCAGATAGGTCATTATTCCTTAAATGCTCTCTCAGTTGATTAGCAACAATTTTTTCAAGGACTTTAGATAAAAACGGAAGATTAGATATGGGTCTGTAATTTATTAAGTCTTCTTGATCAAGAGAAGGTTTCTTAAGTAGGGGTTTTATACAGCTACCTTAAGAGCCACTGGTACATAACCATTAACTAATGACAAATTAATCATATCCAAAATGGGGGTAACAATAATAGGAATTACTTCTTTAAACAATTTTGTCGGGATTGGATCCAACTTACAAGTTGAAGGCTTAGATGAAGAAAATATTTTTGAACGCTCAGAAGGCTCAACTGGAGCAAAACACTTCAAACAGAGATCAGGCTCCAGAGCCACATTCAGTGCCTTGTTGCTTACTGAGGTAGTAGTTATATTTGGTAGGATGCCATCAATTTGAGTTTTTATTGATTCAATTTTATCAATAAAGAATTCCATAAAGTCATTACAGCTAAGAGTTGGAAGAATAGATGATATAACAGAGTTTTCATTTCTTGTAAGTTTAGCAACTGTATTAAAAAGAAACCTAGGATTGTTCTTATTCTCCTCTATTAATAATGTAAAATATGCAGATCTAGCTAGGCGTAGGATCCTTTTATACAGAAGCATGCTGTTTTTCGGGGATAAATAGGACTCCTCTAAAAGCGAAAACCGCCATTTCTTCTCCAATTCAGAGTAAGGACCTGGCGGATGATATAAAATAACAAACAGAAGTGGTTTAATTCTTTTAGAGGTTGGATGAGGAAGGCTAAGGGTAAACTATTATAACTATTAGTCGGCCTGGGATTAATTAATAAATCTGATTGAAAAATGCTTCCTACCTCTCCCAGTACCTCGAGGAATGTGAAAGTTTGAATTACACTGAGTTGATTTGTTGATACTAACATAATCCGCTTTGCTGTTTTTTTTTTTTTTTATAACAGTAAAAAAAAAATTCCTTGGTGTTTTTTTCGCTCTTTGGGTCTGAGAATAACACACAAACAACACTGATCAGCGGAGGAAGAGGAAGAGAGCAAATTGTATTTTTTTCTTATATCTATTAATATGCTTTACTTTTACTTTGCTAAATATGTCATAATTGTTATTTTTTTTTATTTTTTATAACATTAGTTCTTAACCTTTGTTGATACTCTCACCCCCATTTGTTTTAACATTGATTTTTCAAGGCGTCGGAAACATTCCCGTAAGATGATGGTTCATGTTGACATGATAGCATCACAGACTTTTCGTAAACCTAGTCGCTGGACGACCATAACACAAATCACCTGTTCCACTACATCCCAGATTTGCTCTTTAAGACTGAGATCAGGAGACCGTCAGTCTACTAAAGTAGTTTCAAAACCTTGTCATGTTCAAGAAACTGAGTTTGAGATGATTTGGACTTTGTGATCTCATCATCCCGCTGGATGTAGCAATTAGAAGATTAACGCTGCGGTCAAAACGAGATAAACATGGGCAGCAGAATCCCTCAGACATTACGGCTTCATGCTTACAGGGTATTTATGGCAATTACTGACCATTTGAATGTTGCAGGTGAAAATGATTCATTGGATCAGGCAGCATGTTTTTTTTTTCTGTCTCTTAACCGTCTGTTGAGTATTTAAAGATTGTAGCCTTAGTTTTTTTTTTTCTTTTTTTTTCACTACCAGGTATGGCACACAGTGTGGACTCCGCTGTGGACCACCTGCTTTAAGGTTCAGCATGTTGTGCATTTAAAGATGGCATTACTTATGCGTTGATTGAAACAAGCAACTATTTGAGATGCTTTTACCTCTGTCACCTTTCAGCTCATTTATTATTTTCCTGCAAGGTATTTTTTTATTCAAACAACTGCTTTAAAGTAATTATTTGCTGTTTTGGAGACATTCTCTGTAAACCTGAGCTGAAACTGCAAATCAGAGTATGGCAAATTTTTCTCAAACACTGCCTGCAAGGTACCAACAGCCATGCTATGTTTCACATTTGAATGTTTGGTTTAAACCTCAGCAAGCTTTAATCCCAATGTCTGAAAGTCATAAACGTAGTTGGCCGCTGACATGTGATTAGTTATTTTGCATGAACAGCCAGTTGAACAGCTGTTCCTAATGATGTGGCCAGTGAGAGTATAATGATAAACCAATGTCAACACAAACCAACACAACGGTGAAATAGTAATCTTTGTTTAACGTTATGACAGATTGTTTCTTTAAGTTAGCTTTTCTGTAGTTGCTGCCACATTAAAACACTCATTTTACATATCCTCTTTAAATAAATCCTCTTGTATATTTTATGCAGTGCAAAAACCAATAAAAATTGTCAAAACGAATAGAAAATTTGGTGAGTGTAAAACACATTGTTCTTTGGTAATTCCAGTTTGAGAAGCCTGAAAATTAAAGACATTTACACCAATACTGTATGTGATGTGGCATTTGATTGTCTGCCTACTACCATTAAGGTTCCTATAATGTCAAACACATTACTTTTAAAGAAATATATACATTCAAATTGTATGAAATCGCATAATATGTATAGCTTTATCTCTCTCTGTTGTCAAATTAATTGGAACAGCATCTTGCAAGCATTGAGACAAAAATCGTTCTGAAGTTATGATGAAAAAAATTTAAGCAGAATCTTTTACATTTCTATTATGTGTCACAGACTTATTTAGACTTTTATTTTTAACTATTACTTTCTGAAGCTTACAAGGCTACTACACTCATTTCAAGAGTTACCAATGCAACTTTGAAAATTTAAAAAGTAATCAGTACTTTCGGTTTTGAACACTTCAGTTCTTACAGTAACCCCCTGTTTTGCAACCATCAAGTGTGATAATGATCCCTAAATCTGCTTGAAATAGGAACAATAAACGCTTCAAACCTTCACAACTGAATAACTACCTCAGTAGAGACTCCTAACAATGTACTGGATTGGGTAATGACAAAAATACTGCAGAAAGAAATAAGTTACTAAAACACAGAAACTGATTTACATTTGCAATAAATTATTTTCAGTGTCCAATTTTGTGAAAGCGTACATGAATCACAATTTTCAAACAAATAAAAAAAGAACCTTTACAGAAATAGAATTTAAAATTGTTTTGACTAAACTTACTATAATCGCACTTGATTTCTGGCGACATTTTAAAGTCGAACAGATGGAGCAAAATTACATTTCTACCACGGTTCCCAGTTTAGAAGGTCTGAAAATATTATATATTATATTATATATATATATATATTTTGCAAAGTGCAGAAAAAACGATAATCAGGAATGAGCTCCTGAATCCAACCTATTGTTTCTTACTGAACTTCTTGAATTTTTTTTATTTTTTACATCGATTTATGTTTAAATAAGATTATTTATCTTTGATTGACCACATTAAAAACTGTATCTCACTGTTATGATCTGTGTTTTTGGTTTGGGTTCAGTTTCTTTATTGCAGTCTTGTTTTGTTATTATTATCATTATTTATATTATTAAGTTATTGTTTTCTTTAGGTTATTTTCTAGTTTGATTGAGTCTTAGTTTTTGTTTGTGTTCTGTAGTTTTTTCCTCCGCTCTCCATTCTCTCTTCCTCCCTGTGTGTGTGTGTTTATGTGTGTTTGTGTATTTCCTCATCTGTTTTCTCATGATCATTCAAATCTGTTCTCCTTCCTTCTCTCAGCTCCATCTCCTGCCGTTTCCCCATCCTGTCTTTCTAAGCCTTTTTCCCCTCTTGCTCGCTGATTCTCTGTGCTGGTTCTTTTCCCCATCATTATTCTCCTCTGGTCCCGTCCTAGTATTTACTTTTGGTTTTTTGTTTCCTTGTAGCCTCTGGTTTCCCGTGTTTCCTTCCCCATCTTTCTCTCCTCTGTTCCCCGTCTCATTTATTTTCCTTTATGGTTCTTTGTTCTTTTGTTTTTAGTTTTATTAGTTATTCCTCATAGTTTAGCTCCTTCGTCGTCTCCTGTTTCCTTGTGTTTATTATTATTGTTGTTATTTATTATTATTATACTTATTGTTATTATTCATTTTGTTAGTTTATTTCCCCTTCCCGTGTTCTCACGCTGGTTTGTTTATTTCGATTGTTTTGTTTATTCACGTTTGTAGTCCCCGCGTTTATGTCCTGTTCATTATTCATCTTAAAGTAAATCACTTTTCTCACACAATTCCCCTCTGCTCGAGTTGTTATCGCAAATCCTAACACTCACTACATTTTGGGCTTCAAATGTACATTGAAATTGGTCCTATTAGACTCCAAAACAATAATTAAAACTGCTATATATCAAAATATTTTAGAAACTTCACAAATAGTGCTTTAAATTGTTTGCATTGTTCATTCTGGCAGTCCATTCATCCATTATCCCATTATTTAAACCGGCTAATCCTTGCATTGTCAATTGGGACTGAATTATAGAAGTCATTGCATGAGAGGGGGATACTATACCCTGGACAGGTCTCCAGAATATGACACACTCAGGACTGTATCACATTCCTGGCAAATACAATAATTGCAGTTATTTTTTGTAATAACACTGGTCTAAGTAGGTCCAGATGGCAGCAAGCAGTCTAATGGCTGTATATACTGTGCAGAAATGAATAGTTGCAAAAATTTGGTTTTCTGACTTGTGGAACCTACTGACAGGACTACTCTTTAAACATTAAATATTTTGTACTTTAAATATATAGACATTTTAACACAATTACAGTAAAAACACAAGCTATATTATAAAGTCTGGAAAATAAGGCATTTTGAAATCAAATCTGTGTAGAAAACCCGGATTATTGATACTGTTTCTGTGAAAAAAGTCAATAAATTAAATATTCCCAAATACACTTTTTTAATATATGAAATAATCCGTTTAAGATACAAATTGGTAGAGAGCTGTCTCAAAAACAGCAGCTTACTGCCATCTTGTGACAGAAACAATTTTTTATCTTGTAATAAGTGTAAAAACTTTTTTTTTAGATGTTCAAAATTCGAAAGTGCTCTTACTAAATCTTACCGTAACTGGCAACCCTTTTTTAGATGGCAGTTACAGAGTATAGCTTCAAGGTTCCTTTTATTTTATCTTTTTGCATAAAGCGGGGCAATTACTATAATAACCACAATTTCTCATGACTCAGAAAACCCCAAAGAGAGGATACAAATTACTTTTTCCATAGCTGCGGAGCACAATGGCAAGTAATGTTGCTAATAATGACCTTGTCTAATAGTGAGCCCTTTTGTAACATGGCGGTGAGTCACTCTGGCTAAATGAAACATGCAGGCATTGTTAATGTTAGCAGGTTCACTGTAGTTTTCCCACCATGACTTGTACCGGTATTGAGCCAAGACAAAGTTATAGTTTTAAAGATCAGTTTATCATCATTTTCTTGTCAAGTTGGGTAGCTGTGTATAAAATTCAGCAATTTTGTATCCTCATCCTTCTACCAAGGACTGAGTGCTGGAGGAATTGGTAGAAGTGCTATCTTGAAGTAATAAGGTGGTGTGTTTAAATCCCAGCCTTGAGTCTTTTTGTGTATATAGTTTTCATGTTCTCCCTGTGCATGAAAGGCTTTTCTCCAGGTACTCCCACAGTCAAAAAATATACCAGTTAGGTTAATTGGTCTCTCGACATTGCCTTTACAAACTTGTTTGTTGCTCTTTGGTGGACTGTTTTCCCAATGACCACTAAAAGTACCCCCCCTTCCTAAGTATATGCAAGTAAATCTTCAGCTATAGATGATAGGTAGATTGTTTTCTTAAATTTTCTTCTAAACTAAAGGCTAACACTGAATTCTATGTGTAGGCATTGTTATGCTGTGTGGACGTGTTTCTTCAGCAATTACAAGAAAGTTGGGCAGAAGGGATTTCTTTAGAGCATATGAAGCAAATAGATGCCAATCCTGGAAGAAAGACTTTCAGAGGCTGCTAAAGATGTGAGCCTGGGGTGAAAGCAGGAAGCAGAAAGCTGACTAATCAGTGCCAATTTCTGATGGATGGTTCTCACTGATGTTTTTAGGTCGTTCATTACAGATTTTTTATTTATCATTCGGGTTTTATTGCAATCTAGCATTATTCTAGAGTGAAATAAGCGGACAGATGACTTTAAAATCTTTAGTAAGCAGCTAAAAAGAAGTGGCTCAAAATCGGGAGTTGAACCGGGGACCACAACACCAAGGAATGTTCTTTTACTGAAGTGTGTAGCACCCTCTAAAGGAATGCATTATAACTATTTTCAGATGTTTTTCTAGATTATGATCATCATTTTTATTTGATACTAAGTCTGTTAATGCTATCATTTATTTATGGCATTTTAAAAATATTGTTTGCAAGTAGTATATAGTTGTTGTATACATTATCATCCAGGTCACCATTGGAACATAGGGAGAGAGAGAACAAACAACCACTCAAACACACAGACACACTTACACGTAGGGTAAATTTATAGGATCTAGTCAACCTACCAGTCACTTATTTGAACTGTGGGAGGAAGCTGGACCACCCGGAGAGAAAATATATCTATCCAGGTCGCTAGTCCATCGCAGTTTGACAAATGGCCCCATACAGGGCCGGCCCAAGCCTCCATGGGGCCCTTAGCAGAATTTGATTTTGGGGCCCTCTATTTCAGTTAATGTTGCTTGTTGATCATTCACCCACCTACAATAAACTCAATGCAGCTCTATAAGTGTTGCTTACCTTCTATTGACAGCCTGACATGTCTTTACACACCTATGTGTTAAATTATCCCATTGCTTTATCTCTAAAGGTAAAATAATCCCATAAGTAATACCAATGGAATAATATTATTAATAATATTAATGAATGAATGATGAATCATGTCCAGGGTCCCACACACGGTGTGTGGCACCGTGTGTGGGACAACAAAAACATGCAACACATAGACATACAAAACAACAAAAACATGCAACATTTAGACATACAAAATAAAAAATTCAAGTGAACAAAAACAGAAAAGTTCTCCTTAATAGGCAGGGGCCCTCTCATCACATGCTCGGTCCTCTCTAAATCTGAAATAAAAGAAGGCCACTCAACTGATGGAGCTGATGATGATCCATGGTGAGAAGTGGACGTTATGATGAAGGTAACTGAGGAAGTAAACAAAGAAAAACAATGACTAAGAAACAACGACCAATAAGGACATTATATCACAGTTTTGGACAGAATTATTAATCTCAGAATGTTCAGAAGTACAATGTGCAATTAATTTACCAGGTAGATCAACTGCGGTTGCAGACAAAGTGGAGACAGTGGGCACACAGGATTGGGGAGTGAGTTCTAGAGAGGATGGAGATAGACCTAAGATGAAAAAACAACACCAAAAGCTAGCCATGTTAGATGTAATGTAATACTTGAACAGTTTAAAAAAATATTAAAAAATAAAACTGAATAAGATAATTTAACAATTGTAAATGGCGTTTTGCCGTTAACTTACCAGGTAGATTATCTGTGGTTGCAGACACGGGGGGAACAGTGGACACACATGATGGTGGAGCTGTATAGGCTGGAGATGGACCTAAGATGAAAAAACAACAACAAATGTAGGCCATGTACATACACACATATTAATGAGATACCTTAAAAAATTTCCCTTTGAATTCTGATACTTGGAAATTATATATACTGTATGGAGACTCTTTCCCTCACCTGATGGATTGCCCACAGTTACGTCTAAGGACTGGCATTGGATTGATTCTGTGCCACCGAAGTACTTTAGCAGTGCTCCTGCAAAGTTTCACAGAATTTATAAGTTGACGTAAAAAAAACGTCAAGACTCCCAATTTAACATGTTCGCTGCCAACCCAAGTACACCTCCCCCCTTTAGCGTCGACATTAACTTTTGCTATCAAACATTAGCAAAAAAAAGAAAAGAAAATACACGGAGCTCACCGAGAAGCAACTCAATAAAGGTTAAAGATACACAAATACCAACATGTTAAATGTGATTTAAGTTACTGTTAAGAAATGAACCTCTCTCGTTTTAAACTAGCATGCTAAAAACCCACAAACTAGCTTGCTAATTACTCGATAATCTCTTTGATAAACATTACCCTACCATGCAAGCCAGGATTCACACATACCTTTATCTCTGCATTTCTTCTCCTCTTCTTTTTTCTGTTCTCTGCCCCTGACGGATATGTCCTTTTCTGCGACATTGTTTCGCCTAACCACCTGTGTTTTTTTTAATTTATTTTACGTTTTCCACAATATTCATTCAATTTTATTTCAGGGGGATATTAATTTGTTTCACAAAATATTTATTTACTTAATTTTGAATGAAACGGCTTTCCATACAGGTGCAGCAAATCTTTTCTCCAGAGCAGAGGCAGTAAGAATCACTAGGTTTATACCAGCAGCACTCAGCTGAAATTGTTTTTGTACAATAATATATTTATATAGAAATAAAAAACTTTTTTAAAACTTCTCTTGGGGGCCCTAAGCCGCCACTTAGTTCCCTATGCCTTGGGCCGGCTCTGGCCCCATATTTCCTATAGTGAAAAAGACCCACTTCAAAATCATTAATAAAATATATCCTGTGTCCATGTTCCTTGAAAGACGATTTAAATTGGATGCTGATCCTTGTGTAAACCAGCATTTGACTCTCCGGACCATTCATTTCTTTCCCCGTGTCAAATTAACATTCTTTTGTTTGATGCTGATGCCATTTTATTTGATGTTGATAACCTAAATCCAGCTTTGTCTTTTAGCTAAATACCATGTTCACTGCAATAAATGGAGAGAAGGTAAGCCGTCTTTCTCCTGTGTTGTTTCCTGTCAACGAATTTAAAATGTATGTACATCGTTATGCAAGATAAACCCCCGTGAGAATCATCTCACAACAGATAGCAAAAAAGGTTTTGTTCTAAGTTTGTAAATATATGGCTCCTTCATTTTTTGTTTACCCCTAGCTTGTTATTTTCCACAAGAGTTTGTATTATGTTTGTACTATTATGAGTCTAATCTAAGTTCCTGTATTGTTAAATCTATCTATCCATCCATCTAACTATCTATCTATCTATCTGAGTCATTGAAACTTTGCTTCACATGCACCACACAAAAAATTGTTAGTATTATCTTTTATTTTTTAAATATTAGGTGTAATGTATTTCCTGTGTTCTAAGTTTGTAAGCATCGCCAGACTTTGGTCGCAGGTCTCACATGCTCTCATGCGCAGGTGTTGCGCAGCAGCAGCTCCAGTGAACACGCAGGAAGAGCGACTAAGAGTTAGCAAATCCCTCCCTCGCTCGGGAGTGACGTTCCTCCAGCCACATTCCAGTTATATTTAGAGCCTATAAATACTGGAGTCGCCCTCTAGGTTTTGTTGACTCCGCAGCAGACGGCAGCAGTGAGAGCGCTGCAGGGCATGAGCTCCAATCAAACACACATTATTACACAGCGAAAAAAAAGCGCACAAATATCTATGCAATAAACAACTAATCAAATACTTTTATGTTAATAAAATAATAAAACGGTACGTGAGAAAGCAGAGCGCATTAAAGGTCACATATTGCTACAGACACGGTTGACCGGTTCAAAATCTCCCTGCTAAGATTTGTGGGTAAAAAAAGCTCCCTGCTTGGTTTCCGCCCATATTCTGGTAGCAGCAGCAGCAGCAGCAGCAGCTAGGCCGCAGCGACGTAGGATCAGATGGAAACTTCATTTGATTGATTCCTTTACTCGTTTTTTCTTTTCTTTTCTTTAATTGATTTTTTTTTTTTTATTAATATCATTGCCTGCGTGTTATTATCGCCCGTTTCCACCAAAGCGACGTCGAGCCTACTGGAATGCGGGCGTCTCGGTGAGAAGCAGAAGTAGGAAATGCGGAGAGCGAGTGAAACGGGAGGATTATCTGCTTGACTTTCTTCAGACACGGAACTCGGCTTCGCTCAAAGGTAAAAAAAACAGCAGAGAACAACAGTTCTCACGCGGAGCCATTTTGACTTTTGCTTTAACTTGACGAATTGGTGACCTTGAAACGGCGACCTGGAACGTTCTAAACGGTTTAAATTCAGTTTTTTTAAAAGTCCAAACTACGCCCAGTTGTTAACCTGCCGTTTGGCCCTGTGGTGCAGACTCAGTTAGCCTCTCAATGGCGGCTTCCTTTCCCCCTTTGAATGAATGAGACGCCCTGTGTCCCGGACACATTAAGCACACGGCAACCTTTAACGCATTTTAACATGAAGAAAAATAAAAATGTCAGGACATAGGTACACTGGGTGTTGGATTGCTTTCAGTGCTGTGAACCAGTTCTTGTGCTAAGCTAACTAGCAGACAGGCAAGTTATCGCAGGGTTTGAATCCAATCCATTTCGACTTCAAACTCTAGAAAAAGTCCCAGTATCTGCCTGAAAGCCCAACTGTTTTTTTCTCTCCTCTAAAAAATGTTAAGTAGCTGGACCTAAAACAAGATCATGCTAATCAATAAGCCCCTCTGGTGTTGTCTGCTTTGTTAAAGTTATGGATCCGAATGAGAGTCTCACGATACAACCATTAGAAATAAACCAGATTCAAAGCTGTACAGTGATCCAGTTGGTCTGCTTTAAAACAAAACCCCACTGCTCTCACTGTTACCTGTGGATTTTTAGCTGTTGTGTATTAGCCACGCACAGCAACAACACATTTCCAGCCAGAGTTTATCAGAAAGTTTCGAGAAAATACTTTACCTTTATAAGAAAATGCATTTAACAGGTAAACCTCCAGTGTAACAACCTTATATCAGCTTATTATTATGTTCAGGAGGCCAGTCTACAGTCAGATGCTTAAAAGCCATGTTTAGCTGTAAAACTGCATTTCAAAACCCGTATTGGCTTAAAAAGAATTAGATCTGGAGCTCCTTTAGCTGCCAAACCATAGCTATCCATGGAAGTAAAATATTTGTCTTTGTGTAAAGAAAGTAACACGTTTGCTGTAGGTTTCAGCCTGCTGACTGGCAGTGGGAACAACAGGTTTTATTTGATGCATGGTAGAGCCAAAAAACAAACGATAGTTCTTCATCAAACCTCGTTAAAAAACGTACATTCAAGGACTGGCAAAAATTACTACAGATTAATTATAGTAATGGGGTGGCTTCAATGTTATTTTACATTTTTAAATTCTCTCAACCTTTCTTTAGTTGTGGACAGTCAAAAAACATGCAGTGGCTCTGGGTCTGTTTATCTTCCAAATCTGTGCCCATTCTTTGCCTTTTACTCTGATCTTTGTCTCATTCTGTATCAATGTCCTCAAACTATTGCTTATTATATTTCTCTTTGTTTTTGTTAACTCATTTTATTATTTGTGTTTTGTGAGAGTAGATCCCATATTAGTTTTTATGGCTGTACACCAAAATGTTAACTCTTCATGATTGTATTATTGCTTGCGTTAATATTTCATTTGTAAGTTTAGGGTGGGAAAAAATCATGCACTAAAGGCTGTACACATCTAAACTTCCCAAGAGTCGGATCGGAACAAATAAGTATTTTAAAAAGCAAACTTGTTATTGCGTCAGGAAGCCGTTCAATAAATAAGGTAGAAATGTTAAACTTTTGTGTTGCTTCTAGTGTAAAAATATGTAAGCAATTAAGTAAATCTGGTCTGACCTTAAACAAACAAACAAATAAAAAAAAAATTGAATTTCTACAATCGTGTTTCAACAGACTTAATCAATCACCTTTTTTGCCCTTTAAACACTCTTTACTTTAAACAAACAGTTTTAAAGGTCTCTAAACCCAGTTAAACAAAACTTTTGCTGTATTTAAATGTATTTTTTTAACAAATTGTAGTAATTGAAAGGTCATAAAATAATTTTTTATCACATCTTTTCTCATTTTATACTGGTTTATTCTCGATTTGGGTTTGATGGCCCACATAACCCAAAGTAATATCCTACTGGTAAGTTATTCGCATTCATGTGATCTTTATTTCCTAGCGTTAACAATGTTTACAAGATGGAAAGCTAATCAAAATCCCCAGTTGTCAAAAAAAAAAGCGTTATGATTACGGCTGATCATCATAAAATTGTCTGTGGCAGAGTTCACCGCCCCTTTTACGTCTCTATTTATTATTTAATCAACGCCTCTGCCATCTGTCTTTCGCCCTCGACTTTGATCGAGTGCATAGATGAAAGGCGATAGTCTTCACAAAAGCACACCAAACGTGTCAGAAAGAAATCCTCTCCGATCCGTTTAAAATAAGCCCCTACCTTACGTCACTGGTCACAAGTAGAAACGTCTGACATGCTGATCACAATTTTAGCAGCTAAAATGTGTGGAATAACACACACTCACACCTTCAAAACCAGTCTGTGTTTTTAACGTTCATTCCATCATGTCTTTTAGTATTAAGTCGAATTCAACCCTGACTGCCGGCTGTGTCGGCTTTCGGCAGTGTACACTGTAACTCTTGTAAAGGCCAGCCCGCCTCTATTGACGGATGTTGATCCACAAAGCAGCCAGACAGCAGACTTTCCCGGTTGCTTTTCAATTTTTGAGCTTTAATGTAATGTCATAGATTTCTGCCTGGGGTTAGTTTCTGTTATTGGTTTGCCACAATCCAAGTTTTTTTTTGATAAGGAATTATTCCTTTTGTTATGTGCAAGTTTTTTAACCTCTAGATTGTTAATTTACTTTAATAGTAATCATTTTCCAAGACACTTCAACTGGGTTCTTAGTCGAGCATTTACATTTAACAAATCTGGGATATTACATCTTAGTGCATTTAGCTTTTTTACATCTTATGATGTCATAAAATCGTTTTATATTGCTCTACTGACTCTGAAGGCTGCTTTCTGTACCATGATGCATAAAAAACTATAAAAAAAATTTTAATGGAAAGATCCAGAAAATCAACTCTCTAGACGTATAAGGTTCTTAAATTTCATGTAGCTTTTTTTGTTGACCACTAAAATAATGCTACAAAACTGAACAAAGTAGAGTGTTAGGTTTCCAATGATTCAGCAATGTTTTTCCCCTTAATGCTTTCAAAGAGGTCAGACAAAAACGACCAATAGAAGTAGGAAAGGGTGTAAAAGGGTTTTAACACTAGAATAAAAGTTCGGATGAATCTTATTGTCTGTTTCTGTGTAAACTTGATAAAATACATGATTTGTTTTTTTTTCTTTCCCAGGTAAATCATGACAGAATATAAGCTGGTTGTGGTGGGAGCTGGTGGCGTTGGCAAGAGCGCTCTTACGATTCAGCTCATCCAGAATCATTTCGTGGATGAATACGACCCAACAATTGAGGTAAAGTACAAAAAAAATAAATAAATGTTGCATTTCTATATTTGTTTTCAGCAAAAGCTTCCCAACTATCCGAGTAGTTTAGCATATTAGTCAGGATACATGGGTACCGGATAACCCTAAAAAAACTAATAATTAATATCTGCAACAGGCTGGACTGGTTTGGAGCTAAGCAAGGATGCCGAGCAGGTTTAAAATGACTTTCCTTGTCTGGCTCCATGCCCGGTATTTTTGCGTGCCAACCTTTCCGTTGCGAACCTTCCCCTCATGCTTTCAATCAATAATTGATGCGGCGTAGCAGGTTTGACCATGCCTATAGATTACTTGGATACAAGATAGCATCTAAGGGGATTGATGCTCACGGGAACAGTTGGTAATTATTCCTGGTGCATCTGACTGACTGCGGCCATCGATGTGATGGAGAACAATGTGTCACTGAAACGTTGTGGTAATTCGAACCGTTGCACAAAATGCGGTGCAAATATAGAGCAGGATGAACAAATCTCAATGGATCAGGAAATGGCATAATTTGTGGATATAGATTTGCGACCGTTGTCTTTGTTTTTCATGACGTTGTTTGTTTAAACACAAATTCTGATCGGTTTCTGGCTCCTCCAACTCCTTTGTCATCCAGGACTCCTACAGAAAGCAGGTGGTGATCGATGGAGAGACGTGTCTGCTGGACATCCTGGACACTGCAGGTCAGGAGGAGTACAGCGCCATGAGGGATCAGTACATGAGGACGGGGGAGGGGTTCCTCTGTGTCTTTGCCATCAACAACACCAAGTCCTTTGAAGACATTCACCATTATAGGTGAGTTAGGAGATCAAATGGGCTGCAGTCTGTAGACCTGCTGCTGGATAAGCTTAATGCTGCGTTCACACCAAAAGCGTCTGGAGCGTCCAAAACGCACGCACATTTTGAGCGCTTTTTAGGGTCAGACTCTTCAAACGCGCTTGACGTGCGTCAAGCATCCCCACTTCCAGTTTTCTCCGATTGGACTTTAGGTTGAAATTATGAGAAACTGAGAGAGCGGTTTGGCTTTATTTAATAAAAAAGCAAGAAAACGTTTTTGTGGGGTGCCTCGGCGCTGTATCTGTAAGTACCGGAATAAAATCAGCCGTGTTCGGAGTTCAGTGATTTTTCTCCCCCTAATCCTGCAGCTGCGCTGACGAGGCTGTTGATTTCCGCCTAAGTTTCGTCTCGCTCCAATTAGCGAAAACAGCGACAATAAATCTATCAGCCATTATCCCGTCCGAATCGTCTGGCCGTTGGAAAGTTTGTCAGTACATCACATATAAGGCCCTCTCTGAATGGTCGAAAGTTCAATTTACCAACTTGAGCGTTTAGGGCGTTGAGGCGCTTAAATCGCGTCTGACGCTCTTAACGTTCTAGACGCCTAAAACGCTCCTAACGCTCTGGTCTGGCTGCGCGTAACGCGTGTTTACATAGATAATTGATACTAATAAATAATTTAGGTAATTGAGCTTGTCAGCATAGAGATGTAGATGTTGCCAAACTATTAAAACGTTTAAGCATCTTGTATTATTTTTGTACATGAATATAGAGAAAAATACTTCTGGAAATAAAAACATTGTTTCAACAATTGTTTTAGGCCATATCTAACTCCTCATGCGACACAACTCTAGTTCAGACCTTGGTCATTTCCCGCCTTGACTACTGCAACGCCGTCCTAACAGGTCTTCCAGCCTGTGCTTTGATACCGCTACGGATGATCCAGAATGCTGAAGCTCGCTTGGGTTTTCAACCAGCCAAAGCGATCGCATGTCACACCCCTTTTCACTGAACTCCATTGGCGTCCCCTAGCTGCACGCATCAAATTCAAATCACTAATGCTGGAATACAGAGTGTTTTATGGATCAACGCCCATCTACCTCAACACCCTCTTAAAGCCTCACGTCACTGCCCGCCCGCTATGTTCCTCCAAGGAGCGACAACTAACGCAACCAAGTCCAGTTCCAGGTCAATCTAAACTCTTCTCATTTGCGGTTCCTCGCTGGTTGAACGACCTTATGTGCACTATCAGAGCGTCAAATTCTCTTTCCACCTTCAAGAAATTCTTGAAGACCCAGCTCTTCCGAGAGTATCTATTGCCCTGAAAGATCTAAAAGCACTTATTACCCCCCCTTGATATTAGTTAGCACTCAGTATATGGTATTTGGGCCTTCTGTGTTTACCTAAATGGTGTAAATGAGTGTCATCATAAATGTAAATCCTCTCCTAGCATATTGCAGGTAAATTGCGTCGTAGTTCAATGTTAAACCCTCTTTTCGTAAGTCGCTTTGGATAAAAGCGTCTGCCAAATGCATAAATGTAAATTTAATCTCTGTGCTGATGCTGAGTCGAGTCCAAGAGAAGATGCTGGAGTGGTGGATATTCTGCTAATCGTTTACAAATTCGTATATTTAGCCGAACCTCATTGCGACTGGTTAGTTTAAATTGCAGGTTTTTAAGTCATGATGCACTGAAAAATACTTAACTGACCTGTAACTTTTAAGGATATGAGTGGCTTGAAATTTGTTTTCCCCCATTTTAATTATTATTATTACTATTTTTTAAATAAAGTTTTGATTATATATGTGTGATGTAGCTTTCCTAATCTAGCATTTTAGCCGCCTTGACCAGCAGTGTGCGGTGGGTTGCTTCACTCTGTTCCATATGCCTGAAGACATTTGTGGTTGTAAAATTTAAACTTTTAAAAGCTAATGGAGTCTTAAGCGATTGTGTTCAAGATGCTGAAGATCACCAAGTGTGAAGCATCATGATGACAGATGACAGAGAAGTGTGGATTCATTGCAGCTTCTCAAATAAACTAAACACGATATCTTGATTTCTTTTGTTCGTGAGAGTAAAAAAAAAAGACATACTTGTGGACGAAAGGATTTTCTTTGTCACTACCAATACATTCAAATGTTATCTTTAAGGTCTACACTGGTTAACGGCCTTCCTAATGGGAAATAATTGGAGTTTTGAACCCAAGACACCTGGCCCTGTATGCAGTCATTGATAATATTGATAATACAATAGGTATTGCAGTTTAATATATTTTACGGCTCTATTTTTCCCCAATTTAATGTTATTTTGCAATTATTTACGATTAGTTCCATGATAAAATAAATGACGTGTTAAAAATAACATATCAATCGAGAAGAAAATCATTTTATTTTCAATCATACGTACATTAATACATGTTTGGCAAATTAGTTTAACATTTTCCAATTTGAGGAGACTCATCAGACTGGGTGGAATTGTGGCCCTGCAGCGTTCTCCCACCTAATTAAAACTCAGCTCGTCAGTGGAACGTTTAAATGTTTTTGTCCCCATCGCATAGCAGCCCTAAAAGTAAATATTTTCAGTTTTTTTTTTTTTTTACCCAGAGAACAAATTAAGCGGGTGAAGGACTCCGAAGACGTACCTATGGTGCTGGTGGGCAACAAGTGTGACCTCCCGTCCCGAACAGTGGATACAAAGCAGGCTCAGGACTTAGCACGCAGCTACGGCATTCCTTTTATTGAGACCTCAGCCAAAACAAGACAGGTAGGTTTCCACCCAGGACCTCTGTATGATTCCACTGGAAGTCACGTCTTTGTAAACTCACAAAAACCATTGCAGTCCAGCTCTATGAGTCAAATTTGGCAAGAAATGTGACTTTGTTGTTTATTTGTGCCACTTTCTCTGTCTGTCTCTAATGGTCCTTTGGTAATAATGTTGCTTGGAAATTTACCAGCTAATGTTCAAGCCTTATTAAATCCTTTTTGGGTAATTTATCTTTTTTATTTTTTATTTATTTACGGGTGATAACGTGATCATTGCATGCCACTCTCTCACAGATATGTGAATTATATCTTCATTAAGACTGCGTGCAAAGGTCCCCTCAGTAATGAATAATCAGCAAATCAGTTAATTTGTGTGGAGGTGTCTGCATGAAAGGACAAACTGTCAGTAATTACTTGGAGGGGTTTAATGATTCTGCTTACCGGTCAGTGTCACTGGGTGTTGGGAGATTTGCTGTCTAGGCGCTGTGTGTTTTTGAGCATGGCCTCAGGAAATCGGCTGGCTGATCGTGATCTACAAACACATTTTTTCCTGGTCTCCAATCCTGGCTAAATCACGGTTCCCTCTGGTGGGGGGGGCGAAATAATGCCACAGTGAATAATTGATGCTTTGGCCACCTATCTCTCCTGTATGTGCTGGTAATTTTCTGTCCACATGGTGTTGATCCTGTCTGACAGGCTGCTGTTTCTTTCTCAAGACATTTCGTTTTACTATTCCGGTGAAAAGATGTCATGTTTTACACAACACACACTTGTTATAAGACTTAAAGGTGGGTTTATTTTTTCTAAAGATTCCAGTGCAAGACCAGGACTGATGCTAGCACTTAACTGGTTCTGTGAAAGATTGCAGCCAGTTGGCGTTATTAAACCACATTATTACATTGATTTAAGTCTCTGTACCTTTTAAATACGTTATCCCTCTCGTTGATTTCTGTACATGAGATCAGAATTTTAGGTTTCAAAATGACGTTTGAAGTTGTGGATAAGGAATCAAGATATCGTTCCATTTAGACTTAAATGCAGAAGGCTAATCTACAATAAATAAAAACATTGCCAGACCTTTTAATGTCATACTTTTCATTGTGGTCTCATTTCTAATATCTGCAGACTCTATAAAAGCCTCTATGACAACACTGTTGAAAGTTCCTGTATAATGGGGCCCATAGCTGCTTCATTATCATTGAGTAGTGCTTGAGCTATTTTCTTTAACAGTGGGAATTTACAAAAAAAAAAACTGCTAGTACTGATTTAGCACTGGAATCATCATTTTATCTACTGCAGGCTTGGAAAAGTTTTTTTTTACAATTGTATCCAATATTTGATTGGTCTGTAGAACTGTGGTAGACCGTGCGCACCTGTAATCAGCAGAAAGTAGACCTGTTGCTCAGCAGATATCTATGATGAGGCTAGTTTCCGGTCGACTTGGTGGTAAAACCATTTATTTATTTATTTACAACTGTAAATATGTACGTTTTTTTTAATATTCCTAAGATTATTAATGGCATTTTTGTGTTGAATGAATACAGGTAAGAGGATGCATTCTTACAAGCTTCTGTATTTTTAAATCCAAACTTAGAAATAGTTCCGAGTCTAGAGTTGTATAGACTACATTGCTTTTTCTTTGAGGCGTTTATGTTTCAGACATTTTAACATATCATCAACCATTTGAAGTGTTTAACACTGTTCCATAATCTTTATTGCACTAAAGGTGCACTTCAGGGAAACAATTCCAGGACACAGGTTCCTGTTAAATTATGTTCTAAAATGTAGTTGTGCAATTATCATTATGCAACATGTAGGAAAAAAATCTTTTCTCGTAATCCGTGGGAAATTATTTGAGTTAGTTTCAGTAATTTTATTTTACAATATATAATTGAGCTAAATCAAAATGGGTTAAATATCAGAAATCATAAACGTTTAGTTATAAATGTTAGATTTCTGAATTCAAAATCTGATCAATAGGAATGAATATTTTTACATTTTTCTGGGAACTTGCAATCAGTGGATCTCAGTTTGAGTTAGTTTGAATGCCAGCTTTATAAAACTAATCCAATGTGGTTACTTGATTCTTAGAACACAAACGTTTTAATACGTAGAGTTTTGTTTGGTTTCTGCTCATATAAAAATGTATCACTGCTTTCCAAGTCTGCAGAAGGTAAAACGTTCATAATGAAAGTGATTGTAAAGAAAAGCTATTTATCGCAACACACACACACACACACACACACACATGAAACGCACCAGGCGACTGTAGTTTGTAACACATGCATCCATACAGCATTGTTGCCATGCCTTCCTCTGCATTGAGGGAAGTTGTGTCTTGTACTGCAGAGAGTGGAGGATGCCTTTTACACTCTGGTACGGGAGATCAGGCTGTACCGGCTCAATAAGATCAGCAAGGAAGAAAAGACTCCGAAGTGTGTCAAGCTTAAAAAGTGTGTTGTGATGTGAGTGGGGTAAGTGTAAGCGGCCGCGCACCCACCAGCTCTGTTTGTGTTAGCGGGGGAGTCGCGGAGGAGCCGGGGAACGGCGGTGCTTAGCGCGTTTTTGAAGCTTTTGCTGCTTGGTTTCTGTGAGGGCTGTGGTGACGGAAGGCTGAAACGGACAATTTCCTCTCCTTTTAGTGTCTTGTTTGCATCGTAGGGTAATCTCACCCAGGGCCATTTTCACACTGAATGTTATCACGTTTGTAGAAATCCAATTCACTCCAAGTAATGATGCATCTGTATGAATATTTAGGAATATAATCAATATCTCCTAATATTGTATATATTTTAGACACAAACTCACTAACGTTGCTTCTCTGCCTCAGTTCAACTCTTCATAATCCCATGGGCAAGAGTGAAGTTTCTTTCATTTTCCCACCAAAAACACATAGTGGAAATAAACGTTGCTTATCAGCCCAGTTTTACTTTTTGGGACCAAAACTGAGCTAATGGAAATAAACTACCATCGACTGAGACCAGCGTCGCTGGAGATGAATTGTTCATCCCTAATTTAAACACAATCTAAAAACAGAAGATTTCTTTTTTACATTTTTCTCTTTTAATGAAGGTTGCATTAGTTAAATCCTGTTTTTGTAACCGAATCAAATTGGATGACAATTAGATTGGTTGAAGCTACTCCTATGTTGTGGGGGAACAAGCCTTCTTAAGATGATCAAACATCCAGTGAGAAAGTGGCTCAGTGGGCTCAGAGGGGGGGGCAAAGGGGTTTTGGGCTGGTCACTGAGGAAGTTACTGCTATAGTGGGACTAAATCATGCTGAAAAATGGAATGACATAATAATCGTTGTCAACAAATAATGTTGCTATTAGAGGGCTGAGCTGGTATAAAGCTCTTCACTCAATTTTTTTTTTTAGGGCGGTCACATTCGGTACACCTCCTGTTCTATACTCACACTTGCAGACACTAGCTGCAGTAACACTGTTCCTTATTTTCACCTCAGTGATCCCCCTGGCCTTAAAATCATGAAGCTCAGACGTGGGAGTCTAAACGTAGCGAAAGTCTCCCTTCAGCTGTTACCAAAGCAATGACTTACCGGTTCGCTGGAATGTGGAAAGACTATTGGCGATTATAAAGAGCAAACTGGTTCGGTTGGGTCATTGTGGTCCAACAGTAGAAATGAGGGAAATTGGCTCGTGTCACTGCCGCCACTGTCTGTGCCGTTGGTGGCAATGGAGGTGGTAACATTGTGCATTGCCTGGCAGAAGTATTCAAACCACTTAAACTTTTCACATGTGATCAAACTATAACGAGAAAATTAAATGTTTTCAGCCAAAAAAATACCTACAGGCACTTGTTAAACTAAAGGAAAATAAATAAAGGTTTGCAAATATAGACATGAAGTGTGATTTGCATTTTATTCACACCATGTTGCTCTTCATAATATATCATTAATATATCTTTGCAACATCAGTGCAGTGGTTATATCGCAAATGGAACGCTTGGTAGCGTGTTTTGAGCAAAATCTAACGGTAGACACAAATGTGTTTTTTGAAAACGCGAGAGGATCAATCCAGTAGAAAACACAATACGGTCAGAGGAAAAACAACGGCGCAGATAACACACCTGACCTTGTAATTGGGATATTCTAAATGCTATTCTAGGCATCATATGAGAAGGGAAGGGAAGGGAAGTGAACAAAGCTTCAAATGTACAAAGACACGACGGTCCACCAAAGCTGAATGGAAATATTAAAAAAATAAATAAATAAGATGTTGATGGGATTTTTGGAGGAGCTCCGGAGATCTGTAGATCATTTGGGGGTAACTTGCTGACAGGAGAACGAGTTCTGTTCCCCGTTAACCGTGCAAGAAGTATGAGAAGGTTCTCATCCTAATCAATCCGCACCACAACTATTAATACAAAACTGGACTTTTCTTCTTTTTTTTTTTTACGGTAAACTAGACTTTATGGAAGCGTTGAAAGAAGAAGTCATGATTGCAGTTTGCTGAGTGGAATCTGCAATCATGTATTAGACCATAAAGAACCTTTTTAGACGGCATGTAAAATGTTGTGGGGCAGAAAACTGAAGCTCTATTACCCATCCTAAACACATCCCGCTCCTACTTTGGACTTTGTTGGTGGCAGCATCATGCTTTAAGGTTGCCCTTTTTTAGCATGAACCTGTTTGGAGCGAAGTTCAGGACAAAAACAAGACAAAAGCGAAACATAAATACAAACCACACTTTTGAGGTTTTAACATCTGAAGACCATGTTGGGATTTATTTTCCACTTAAAATTATGCGTAATTTACTTTTTTCTGTCCACACGAATCCTCCTAAATTTGCGGCTTTTCTGGAAAACAAATGTGAAAAGGCTTAAGGGGTGTGCATACTTTTACAATGTCCAGTATCGGTGTCTCATTTGTAGCTTCCTAAGAAAGCCTCTAATGTTTGTTTTCTTGTTTGTTTTCTTCCAGGGAGTTGACGATGCCTTTTACACATTAGTCAGAGAAATCCGAAAGCATAAGGAGAAGATGAGCAAGGAGGGCAAAAAGAAGAAAAAGAAGTCCAAGACAAAGTGTATACTCATGTGAACATTCACCCCTTTTTTTCCAAGACAGACTAAAACAACAACAAACAAAAAAAACACAACAATGTTGAAAAGGTTAAAGTAATAACATTTTGTACATTACACTAAATTATTAGCCTTCTTTTTTTTTTTTTTTTTGTTCAAGCCTTTCTTAAGAAATACTAACCCCACTTGATTCTTGACATCAATAAGCTTCATTTCCAGTGTAGTGCCAGATGCTGACCTGTAAGAAGCAGACGAGCCAGATTTTATTATCGTTTTCTTTTGTTCAATATAGCGATTATATAGTAGTTGACGTTTCCGAGTTTTGCCCACCAAAAAGAAAAATGCATTATCCAACATTTGACATACAATCTATTGTGATTCAGTTGTTTTTTATAGTAATGCCACTGCTTAGGTTCGTATGGGATGCCAAAGAATTAAAATCTCATCCCGTTGGTGTGTATATATAAACCACATCTGAGGAAGGACCAGTACTCTCTCCAGTAAGGTCCCAAATGTCCCAGTCACTGTGGAGCCTCCCCTTCTCTCATCTTTTGCTAACTTCATTTTTGTTGCTGATGCATGCAGAATCCTAATCCCACCCCCCAAAAAAAATCTTTATTACCCTACTTAGCCATTAATTATTTTAAAAATTGTCATTGCTTTGTATTGTGTGGGGAGTGATTTCATGCCTAAGTGATAAGATTCTGTTTCTTTGCATGCAATGTGTCCTTATTGACATGGGGATTACAGACTGCCTCTGTTTGATGCATTTAGGAGCCAGCTACGGGGAACTCGGACTTTAATTTTCAGGTTTTTTAAATAAAAAGTGTTCAGTAATTTCTTTTGTTGGAATATTTTTTTTTTTTTTTTTTTGTGAAAAGTTTTTCAAAGATCCATTTTGAATATTATTTTTTTTTAACCAACGTCCTGTTTTATGTTGCCTTGTTTAATAAAATTCTTACAAACAGATGGAAACCATTTCATTTTTAGTTGTAAGCTGAGTTTAACTGTTGGCTTAGATGTCATTTTATTTTGCAGAATAGAAACTTTTAAAGTTGTAAGGAAAATCTGACTGGAGTCCCGGAGGTTGTTAAAACAGTAAAAAAAAAAAAAAGAGAAATGTGTGAAGGCGCTTGGTATTGGCTCCATAATTGGAATGAATGTTTTCAAAACGAGGCCCAAATTGCCATGAAATAGGTTTTTATACATAAATGTTCAAGTCGATCCAAACAATTAATCCTAGTTTCTCTCAGGTCACCCCGTGTCTCCTTGGTGGTCGTATTTACAGACCGTCTGAGCATTTTTTATTTGCCTTTGATCATCATTTTAGGTGCTACGTTTAGACATTTTATTTGAGTTGCACCTAAAGAAATGCACAAATGAGTTTTAGGGGTAAAATGCTTTTGTCACATATAATTGGAATCTCGCATTTGGGATTAATGAATTTTGACCTTACTATATTATTACCTCCATTTTCTTCTTCCATGAAGTAGATAAATACTTATTGATGCAACTTTCATAATGAGATCCTCTAAGAAGGATGTTTTAAATTTTGCTTTTACTGTAACGTTTAAGATGATCCTCCTTTCATTGCGTGCCAACAGCTGATTTCTGACATGTATCGTTTGTACCTGGATCGTATTTTAACAGCCTTTGTATAGTTGTGACACCGAAAGGTCTAATTTTTTGTAAATTGGGCTTTTGTTTTGTGTCGTTCGGTGTGTCTTTAAATGAATGTTGCTTTAATGGAGTTGTGCTCCGCTCTGTTTGCGACTGGAGCGATTGTTTGGGTCCAGGTCTGCCGGGGGGAACGAATGAGCTCTCTACAGCGTACCTGTTATGGGGCAAGGTAGAGTGGTGATGTAATCTAATTTTTTTTTTTTTTTTTTTGCAATGAATCTTACCACTTCTATTTAATGTGTAATAAAGTACAAAGTAAACCGAAAAGGAGCCTGTTAAGTCTCTCATTGTGTTTATTTACCATCTATTCAGCTTGTTTGGAGATAACAGTTCAACTCGCACTTGTATATTCCTTTGTTTACATTCCTTCTTTCCTTCCTTTTGTCCTACCTCTGTTTTTCCTCTCCTTTCTGTACCTTCATTCTTCCTTCCACCTGGTGATGCGTTCTTTTCAGACTTCACATGTGAAGCGTACCAGATGTCTAAATCAGTACTTATGTCAAATTGAACAAGAAATTCTGATACACCAGAAAGTTTATGCTGGAATAATGTTCACTTGCACATGTCCCGACCGCCAAAAAAAGAAATAAAAATTAACAGATTTAAATATGATTTTTTTGAACACAAAACCAAAAATGTCATGTGAAGTGGAATTTTTACATTTATGGGTCATTTTTGTTACATCAGGAATTCTTGCAACCGGATTTTTCTATTATATGTAAATGATTATGAATACAAAATATTTTCAATAGATGGTTATTTCTTCTATACAGAGAGAAAAAAAATCTCACTTATCACAAATAAATCCACTTAACAGCTTGATTTAATCAAAATTCTTACTACAAAATACTTACAAAATTACGCTTTTCAAAGATGTTTTATATACCTATATATATTTTTACTTTAAAAAAAATGTGCATCTAGAACAAGCTTAGACTGGAAAAAAATCACATGCTAAGTGCAGTATAAGAGCCTCGGCTGGTAACAAGAAAGCAGTGTGGAGGCCATAGGCTTAATCATTTTTTAATACCTTGTTCTGTTAAATCATCATCATCTTTCCCTATCAAACACAAACAGCAAAAGAAACAAGCATAACTTTAAATGTAAAGGTATGCTTATTTCTTTCAGGTCTTTGTGTGGCCCAGAAGGTGGTGCTGTTTATCTATTACTGAATCATGTACATGTGTTCAGTTTGGCCCTTCCAAACTGTCCTTAGCACGAGTATCACAGGGTAATGTGTTCTCTGTAACCATTTGATGGATGGGTGACCTGTCTGGCGACCTCGCTCATTTACTTATTGGGATCGCCTTAGTTTAATCCTACATGGTTTAAGTGTCTATAGCTAAGGGGGTTTTGGTTGCACAGATGTTTGGTTCTAACTACAAAGCTTAAAGTTGCTATGAAGTTTCTACTCTGGTGTTAGAATATGTTTATTTAAAATATCAGTTAAACCTTTTATTTAAGTAGTGCTGTAAAAGGTGACATTATTAGATATCAATACATCTTTAAAAGACAGTTCTTAAGTGTAAGTCCAGAGCAGGAACCGATCTAATCCTTACAACAGTCTTGACAAACGTTTATGCCAAATAAAATTTGTCTAAATGCAACAAAACGTAATATAATGTCTTTTATTTTATTTTATAAACAACTGACTTTAGAAAGGTTATTTACTGGAAACAGAATGAGTTCTGTCGGGTAAATCTGCATAATATACATTTGTGACAGATTCATACAGAGTTGCATGAAAGTGAAAACGAAGAGAGATTTTTGGTGAATTAAAAAAAAATCACATTTCTTTCTGTTGTGCTTTTTTCTTCTTTCCAAACTGCATTGGGACCGTGATTAAAAGTTCCTTATAATAAAAAATGAAAAGGGAAAAAAAAAAACGTAATAAAGAAAAATAAAGTTTAAGTTGAATAATATAAAATGACAAAAGTGGTTTTTATTGTACCATTATTTTCGTTCTGTTGTGAAAATAAAAGTCTAGATATTTTTCTGTCACCGTTGTTATGAGGCATCACAGGGTGGCTGTAGAGCCACATGTTCCAGACTCACGGTCTGGAACATGTGGCTGTAGAGCCACAGGTTCCAGACTCACGGTCTGAGCTCTTCAGGGCAGAACAATGGAGTGGTGCTTAGCCCTGTTGTCTTCTCTGTCTACTCTTTTTACACTTTCCCTGGTCTGTCTGGAACTATCTGAGTTTTTTTTTCCATGCTCCAAATACCATGCATATTTTTGTACCTTTAAATGAAAATGATGAAATGAAATGAAAATGAAAATGAAATGACATGAAAATTGTGCAATTTTCACTCATTAATTCACTGCAGCATAACATGCTGCAGTGAATTAATTTTTTTGGATCTCTGCAAACGCATTGTGCACAACATGAAACAAACAATTTTCATACTCCTTGAACTGCTTAAGACTCTATCACACTGCAAATACCAACTTCTAACGTATTTTATTGGAATTTTATGTGGCGGGCTAACACAAATGATCAGAGGAAACAAAAGGGTAAATGAAACAGAGGGGAAAAAAACGTTTTTTATAAAGCTTCTATAAATATGCATCCCGCTTCGATCTGAACCCTATAAATGAAATATCGTGGAAACTAATGAAAATTACATACCTTTCGGTGACCATCTAATTGGAAAAGCGAGTTCAGCTGTTCAGCTGTTCTATGAATCCCTTCACGGGTTTGCTGGGGAACTTCAGTTAATGAACAGCATCATTAAAAATCAAGGAACACAACAGACATGTGAGCAGTGTGATTTATGAAGTACTTTCAACAAAGCACCTGAAAACGCAAAATGACACAACCAAAAACTACCAAAATAAGGTTTTCCAGCTAGATAGAATAAAAGGCAAGGTTAGCCTTATAAAGACAGCTTTGGAGGAGCTGCAAGGGATTCTCAGCTGAGGCGAAAGCATCTGTTATAACTCAGTTACTACCAATCTGGAATTATCTAAGAGTGGAGAAAAGAAACCAGAAATTGGAATAATCATTAGGCTTCTTTTCATTACAACAAACAAAGTTTTTCCTTTGACCTGTGATAAGATGACAAAATGTCCACACTTAAAGGGACATAATTGATTGTCAAATCATATCCTTATAAAAGTATGACTTTACCCTATGCAGAAATTAATATTTTTTATACACTGCTTGCCAAGAAATCATCAAAGACAGCAGATGTAGTGTTTGAAGGCTCTTTTGTAGAGATTTTTCCTTTGCTATAACTCTGTTTTTTTTAAATCAGGGACATCATTAAAATATCTGATTTGGAACAACTTTATATTAAGTATGTACAACTTCTCAAGCTCCTTTATTCCTGTTTCGTTTTAAACAACACAGCAAACAACTCTGAAGATGTTTAATTTAGCTACAACCGTTAATTCACGACTCCAAAGGAGACGCTGTGGATTTTTTTTTTCTTTCCTGTTGGATCAGAATACTAATATGAAGCTGTAAAATTGAAAGAAATTCAGCTTGGTCCCAATTTAAAGTGTAAAGCCTTGCTTCTGATTTTCCATATCGGTAGGAGTTTCCCTAAGGCCTGTTTCGTTTAAATTGCAAGTTCAGTTCCCTCATAAAAAAAAAAAACACTCAAGTCTGCACAGTGTTTGCATTATGTCCTTTCTGTCAATGAAAACAGAACTGATCAATCTTCAGATTGGCTGTGTTTGCAAGAACTGAATGAGCAGGGCAAAGAAAAAAAAGATACATATACCAAAGTGATTGTGTCTTATTTGAAAATCCATCCAACAACAACAACAACAAAAAAATGTTGAAAAATGTTTAGAGATGCCACAGCCTTTCCATGCAGGGTGGAACAGAGGTCAACATTACACTCTGCATATTTTCCTCAAAACTCTCGTCCGTATTTACAGCACAGTAACAGAATCTGCCCTACGGCTTCAACCTGCAAGATTGCATGCACAGGGATGTGCTTGTTTAGTCAGATTTTATAAAGGGGGATGTCATGTAGCGTTTTAAGATGAGATGTTTTTCGCTGCAGATTCCCAAGAAGTAAAATGCCAGCCAGATCATGACAACAGACAGCAGGCAATACTGCTGTAATTAGCTGCAAAACAGTATTTCGTGAAAGCAGGCTCTGTCGCCACAGTATCCCTGAAAAGTTTACATAGACTCATCTTGGGCATGAATGTCACATTAAATTTGGTGTTTTTAACGATGCATTTGCCAGGGCGAAAGTATCAGACGTACCTACTTACCTATCTGACCCTCCATCTGTCCATTCATCTGGTCATATACAGTCTATGGTAGGCATGAGCCTTGGTAGTTCCTGACTTATGGCTGACAATTTCTTTTTCATCTGAGTGACAGGTTTGGTCAGATGTATATAACATTGGCAAAGGTCGATCCCCAACACACTCTTAAAATAGTTAAGTCTATCAAAAATCTGTGGACCAACCAGTTTACATAAACATTACCATTTCAGATTGTAGTGGAATATTAGTGGAAAGCCATGTAGAATCAACCATTAAAGTTTATTGTCTGATTCCTCTTTGAAAATTAACACGGCATTTGTGCTCGAGTGCATGTTAGTTCCATGGTTGTCGCCGGTGCAGCCCAAATCCTGCTTAACGGACCCTTTTCCTATAGATAAAAATAAAAATAAAAAAAGAATGTTTTACTATGCTTTGATTCGATGGGCCTTTTGTATAGCTTGTTTCTTTGGGAGTTAATTTGTTTCCAAAACTGTTGCCGTGAACAATAAACTACGTTAACGTATTGTGACAAGCTCCATTACTCTGTCTTCCAAAACAATGGAGCTCTGGTGCCTGCCAAACACCAGCCAGAGTGAATAAGAGAGGAGATCTAATGAATTATGCAGAGAGAGCTTTCTCTCAGCTTGACAGTCTGAAACCTGCCTGGAGAAAATTGTAAGAGAAGTACAAGTCAGTGCAGCCATCACAAATCCCCCTCCCACCACCCCAAGGGACCATCACGGCCAAGGCCTGTCAGTCAAGCACCCTCTTCCTAAACTATAATCTGGGGACAGCACTTAGAAACCTGCAGGTCTGATAAAGGAACTCAAAAGATAGCCAGAGAAACCATTGGAACTGTGGGCAGCCGACTGGGGAGAAAGTTGGTGGTGAATAGACACGAAGCAAGTGTTCCCAAACTACCGAAAGCAAATCTGTCTGGAAAAGCAGCCGTGTCCAAAAGTATGCAAAGACAGCTCATTCATCATCGCTAATTCCGAACATGCGCAGAAGATACAACTCACAATCATCAGACTGCCTCACCTCTGCCTTGTTGGAACAAGAGAATTTCCTTTTTGTTTTAATGAAATGTGGCTTTCCTCCCTGGCAGGCGGCTGAACGTAGGGCAGCAAGTGTGCAGTCTGGTAATGAGAGGCCAGAAGGTTTAGGTGTCTTCAAAACTTAATACAGGTGCTTAATACAGTCTTGTTTTCACTGGCCCCTTGAGGGAAACGGAGGGCTGGATGAATATTCATAGTGCGGTGATGAATTGTGTTGCCTACAGCATCGTGCCTTTCTAAAAGCCCTCATGCTGCTTCTTTTATCACAGGAGGTCCTTTGAGCTGAACCTTGCGGGCCGCAACGCAGCGCCTCAGCATCCAGAAACCAATTATCATCTGAGATCATTAACTTGTTATGTTGACACAAACACTGCAATTTCAGATGCCCCTCTTTATTCAAATGACCCTGTTCATGAGGAGTGCCTGGTTGAGTTGATTGGATTTTTTCCCCCCTCATCTAATTCCTCTGCGTGTCTCACAATCACTCCACAACTTATGGTTGGACACAAAATTAATGAACCGCGTGCAATATTTTGAACTGCGCGCATGCTATGTTTGAGGATGGTTCACAGGCCTTATAATGTCTTTCGAAGGGTGCATCAGCATAAATTGATACAGTAATGGCAGGGTGCTCACTTGGTTACCCTGCTCTATTTTTATTTTTACATTTTGTCATGTCATGACAACAAATCAGAAGTTTATGTTTAAATGAACAAGATGGCAATGGCCAACCAACTGGACTATGACCATTAGTCAGCAGAAGACAGCGGCTGTAAATTATGTGATTGATGTGGCCATGCCAAATGATAGAAACAGGAACACACAAAACTAGATGTCATCCCAAGACACAAGAAAATGAATTCAAATCATAGATACATCACAACAAATCACTATAAAATGTTTTCCAATCTAAGGAAAAAGCAGATTTTATCAAGTTGACTTGCAGAATTCACTCCTCTGGAATCAGCAGACCAAAACAATGGCTTATGTTGTCGTGGACTTTGCAGCAATCCCTCATACTGAGCATGCCTGTACAGCAGTGGAGAGGAAAAATTCCCCTTTAACAGGAAGAAACCTCCAGCAGAACCTGGCTCAGTACAAGCGTCCGTCTTCCACAACCGACTGTGGGTTTGAGGAGACAGTAGAATAGAAAATAGATACAGAGGAAACGGAAATAAACAGAGAGTTTACAACAGCAGTTGTAAAACCTCACTGGCAGCATCTCAGCCTCCTCCAAGAAGCTGTCACAGCTAACAGAACGCCTGACCAGGTGTGGCTACTATGGAGAAAAGAACATTAAGAGAAAACAACAGGTTAATAAGTTTGAAACAAAAGCGAAGAAAGTAGCAGAGTGAGAAGTGGTCAGATTGTTCTCCAGCAGTCTAAGCCTATAGCAGCATAACTATAGAAATATAGTGAGACATGAAGGAGGTAGAGCAAAGAAGAACCGTCTGTCTATACAGCTATCAAAGGAAACTGGAGAAGTAGTTAGTTATATTAGACATCTCAGCTGACATAAGTGCAGTCCTGGAAAATACTGTAGTACTGCAAAGAGCCTCTAAAGCAACCAACGATCTGCTACAGGACCTGAGCTTGATATGAAAAGCCACCTGCCACACCCAAGGAACTAACAGGTGGGATTAGTGAGGTTTGGTGCCCTGGACAAGTGCCCTTATGTGTTGATATAAATCACTGCATGATGTAACCACTTTATAAAACAATTAAACCTCTAACCCAGTCATATGTCTTCAACGCCTTTGCTCATCAAAAGACAGGACATCTTTGAGGTCAGTAGTCAGATTGGATTATGACTATATGCTGGTATGCGTTTTAAGTAACAAATGAGGAGTTGTAATTAGAGCCGTGCTAACATTTTAACACATGAGCATGTGTTGATCTCAACAACTGCAATGTAGTTGTTTAATTACAGCAATTATCCTGCTGATAGGCTTTCTACCCTCTTCTGTAGAATAACCACCATCAGTTAGGAGGAATATCTCATGGTGACACACAGTGTTGGTTTTCCTCCACAAACAGTGAATGAAACATTAAGGGAAGCAATTTTTGGGGGGCAAAACCACCTTCTTCCACATGTTGGGAAATTCAGAAAACAAGCAGTAAATGTTTGGGCTTTCTGTTCTTCACTGAGGGACACATTTATGGCGTACCCAAGTATTAGTTGTCCTGTCAGCGGATTCCTCCTCCCATATCAAGACACTGCTCTCCATGAGAGCAGTGTCTTGATATGTTCTCAGTTATGTCATTCTCTTTCCATTCACAAATGATGAATTAAACTTTGCCTAGCAGGATATGTAAGATATGTAAGAGTTTGGGATATTGTTTTCGTAAACCGAACCCTACATCCAACTGCTCCACAACCTCCTCCCTGACCTTTATGTTTCCTTGGTTTTTCATGATGTTCGTTCTGTAACAAACGTATCAGGTCTGCAAAGAACAGCTGAATTCAATAAATGAGACAGAAGTAGATTTTAATTCCTAATTAGATAAATTGCAGTTGGTTGCACCTGGTTTGTCTAGAAATGTCTAGGTAAAAGGGGCTAAACACTCTTTTGATTTGTATTTACTAAACCCTTGGAAAATCAACCTGTGTTGTTCTATCAAAAAAACATAAAAATAAAAAAGCCTTTGTTATAAGATGGCAAACTTTACAAAAGTTAAACATTAATTGCTTTTCCAAGACTTGCACTCTGAATTCTCTTCATGGTGATGGTATGTCAGAGGGTATGGCCATAAAAAGAAAGCAGGGACTGAGGATGAGTTGGGTGGCTGGGTGGACGACCTAGGGATTGAGCAGCGTCCTGTTCCCTCGGCCCCAGACGGGTGATTCATACGAGCTTCATCACTGGCAACAGGCAGGACATCCAGACCTTTATTACCTCCATCCATCACCATCACTTCATCAATCTGAGCTGCTGTGATCTTGTTCCTCAAGCAGTCCCCAAACACCCATCGAAACATGCTGCTGGACAGAGATTTACACCCACCCACTAGCATCCTCTGCGTCTGCCGCTCGCTTTAGCTCACACAAAACAAGAGAAATGAGCTTATGTGTCAACTTCGGACATGCACACACTGGTGCAGAGTCAGACACAAAGAAGAGGACTGTGTGTGTGTGTGAGTGTGTGTGTGTGTGTGTGTGTGTGTGTGTGTGTGTGTGTGTGTGTGTGTGTGTGTGTGTGTGTGTATGTGTGTGTGTGTGTGTGTGTGTGTGTGTGAGTGTAAAGGCCATTCTGCATAGTGTGAAACTGCTCCCCTAAGGGCGTCTGGCTGACAGGCTATCCTGCATTGTGAAAGCCACTTACACTCCAGCCACATCACACCACCTGCTGCTGCTGACCACTGTGTCGGAGAGCCGTATAATGATGGATACACTAAACTGTGGGAGAATTCATTAAATCAATCCCACTGCTTGCACCATTAAAAAAAATCACTCGCGCACACGCACAACACAAGACTTAATTTTCCCTTTAGCAGGACACTTTTACTGTCTAATTCGATCAATACTGGAGTCCCACAATATACGCTTCCTTGAGGCTGTCAGGAAGGCAGAACACAATACTTTATGTCTTAACAGGCAAAGCTGGCCTCATTTTGCATTCATAGTTTTGAAAGGGTAATACATTAATGCCCACACTCTCCTGACAATTTAAAGGCTCAATAGTCTAAATAGTTATAAAGATGTTAAATGGTTTAAAAACTTAATAAGTGTTCCTTTAATCTAAACGATAATTAAATAAAATTAAATATTGATACCACATCTTTAGGATATCATTAGGGAAATAAATACAATCTTGACCTCCTTTCCCGAAATGATCCCTGAAGCTGTAAACAAATTTGAAAATCATATTCTTCTCACTAATTTAAATGGAAATCTCTCTAGAAGGAACCACACAACCAGGGAGGTGAAATGTCGTTTTGCATTATGTTTACATACCTGATTGTTTATCGATAGGACTTGAAAACTTAATGTTGCTCTCGGGTAAAAATGGCATAAAACTAACAGATATTGTAGATTAAGTTTGTTCCTGATAGGAAATGAGCCAGCCGACTCTCAAAAGATTAAAAAAAAACATCTAAATGAAAGGTTGAAATAATTTTTGCCTGTGTTACTTTTATTGCAAATGATCACCTCCTTGTTGTTACTTTAATCTTTAGTTCCCTCCACAAATTCTTTGGCAATAAAAGACAATGAACATCTGATATAATAACATTTCTACAGGTGGATGCCCAGCAATATACAACAGAAAGACTTGAAGACAGAATATGTAAACAAAACCTGTCACTCGACTAGAATCATGATAGTTAGCGTTAACTTGCAACAGGACAGTCTGGAGTTTGAATCCTGGTCTTGCGGTAGTTGTCTTGTATGGGATTTAGATATTCTCTTTGTGTACATGTAGACTCCCACTAGATACAGTAGCCTTCGTTTACAGTCCCAAAATCATACACAACCAGTTAATTGGTCTTTTTTAGATTTTACATAGGAGAGAGTGTTTGTGTAAATGCATTGTTGTCTTACCTTTGTGTTTTTTTAATGGCCTGCCAATCTATTAAGGATATACCCTGCTTACCCAATTACCACCCTCGAGAAAGGCAGCCACCTTCCCAGAAGGATTATGGACAATGGATGGATAGATACAGAAGTATTTGCAAAAGACTTGAGGCAGTTATAGCTACCATCTGCTTTTACTTGTAAATCATAGTGAAGTAGATGTCTCAATATTGTTGCCCTAAATAGAGGCAAACAAAGATTGGAAGCCATTTAAGTTAAAGATTTTTTTCAAGCTGTTAAAAAAAGAAAAAGCACAATATCTCAACACTGAATTTAGAATTAATTGCATTTCTCGGAATTTAAAAACCGGAGATCAATTCATTCAGGATTTGTAAAGTAAAAAACAATCAGCTAATGGAAAATTTAAAAGCTGGAGAAACAAAACAGTGTCAAATGTTTTGTATCGTTAGAATATCCTTGGGATATACACACACACACGTTACGTTTCTTTATTCTTGTGGGGACTTCCTATTGACTTCTAGTCATTTGTGATGAATTTCCGCAGCCTAACTTTGACCCTGACTCTAAACCTAACCATTACCAGTAAATGCCTAAGCATGAATCCAACCCTGACTCAATTTATGCCATAGCCTCATACCCAACCCCTAACTCGAAAAACAAGGTTTGTCGCTCCGCATAAGAACAGTATTTGTTAAACAGTGGTACCAAGAATGTAGTAAAATACATGGCTACACATATAGACACACACACAATATTTCCCTCTATCTTTACAAAAACTTTGTATTGAATTCTACTCAAATTTCATTATTATCTATTTCCTTTCCTCGATCTTCACCAACACATTATCTTAGTGTAAATTTAGTCCTAAACCTTACAACTGGCCCATAAACAGCCCATTAGGATCAGTGGCTCCTCATAGCATTATACTAGTCAGAAAAA
The DNA here is from genome assembly GCA_032876305.1 of Orestias chungarensis. NCBI lineage: Eukaryota > Metazoa > Chordata > Actinopteri > Cyprinodontiformes > Cyprinodontidae > Orestias > Orestias chungarensis. The sequence continues at coordinate 4,052,290 of JAVLVB010000502.1, read as the reverse complement.
TATGCTAAAACACAGAAACTATATTGTATTGTTTCATTAGTAACATTTTATTATCTTGCAGAGTTATTGATATGTAACTCTTCTGCTTCAATCTATCCATCCATTATCTAAACCTATTTATTTTCCAAGGATTGTAGAGGAACTGTACCTTTTGCTTTATTTGTTATTTGGCAAGAGGGGAGATCACAAGGGTAACAAGTGGATGTTATGTGGAAACACAGCACCAAGAACCAAGCAAGCTCTAAAACGTCCAACTTAACTGTCTAATTTAAGGATAATATGCATATCCTGCACAAGTACAAAATGCAAATTCCACGAAGGAAAATTGGGATTTGAACTCAGGAACTCCTTGCTGAAAGACAACAGTGCTACCAACTGCATCACTGTGCAGCCTTCTCTGCTCTGTTTATAACAGATATTTCTCTGATATCTTCCCTGTCTGTCCTTCAGAATCCCCTGCCGAACAGTCAGTACAAACTATTGGCTGATGAAAAACGTTTTCCCTGAATCCTCATTTATGTTAAAAAGGGGATGTAAAGGACAAGCTCTTCCGGACTTTGTGCCATATTGCTTTACAGTTTCCATTATACACTCCCATACCTGCTTCATACACTTTTTTTCACAAACCTTTGTCATACTGTACAATGTGACCCAAAGGACCTCATCGGAGAGTATGAATATGGCCAAGTTGTGGGAGATAAATGAGTGTTCACAGGGAAACATTTCACTCTCAACCTTGTTGATTTATTGATTTACGCTGCACATTGTGTTCCACCAGTAGCTTTTCATTGTATACAAAAGGTGTGCCTCCTCTTTCACAAGATGCAATTGTAGTGTAGAGAACACCTCATATTGACTTACCTTTAATAATGGCTTTTCTACAGATAAGCTCAATGCAATTTGTATTCCTTTTTCTCCAAAATTTGACGGTTTTCATAACATTAAAATGTTTTGCTCAGAGTTTTTCTAAATGAGTGGCAATATACATCTATTTATTCAATTAATTGTTTTTAAACAGTACAAACTTGCAACTAGTTATCATCATTAACAGATTACAAGAAAGTGATACAAAAGCCAAATGAAATATATGGATATATTATGAGTTTGAAACAACAAGTTGATAAGCCATTCAAGTTTCATGTATTCAACACAAGCCTGCAACTTACTACTAGAGTAACACAAAACTTCTATATCATATAAATATTATGTATTCCACGCAGGAATGTACATATATATATATATTTACACACACACACACACACACACACACACACACACACACACACACACACACACACACACACACACACACACACACACACACATATATATATATATATGCTATGTTTATTGGCAAGTACTAGCTGTAGAATTAACATTTGCTTGTTTCTTTGTTCTTTCATATTCAGCTAAGCTTTGTGTGGTCAAAGTATCTAAATCCTTACTAATGATCTTCATTGTCATTTTTTGGGAAACATTTCTTGCAATCTGTTCCTTTTATTTGAATCATTAGTGTCTTACATTTGAAAGTAAATACATCTCTATTTTGTAAGAACGATTACCTAATTGGATGAGTAAATTCAGCATTCATTTTAATAGTCTGTGAGATTAATGAAGAGCTTGGTTCATTAATATGCATTGACTTAAATTCAATACAGCAACACAATACTTGGTGGGAAGAAAGGAAAAACAAACAAACAAAAAAAAAACTTATTGTGGGAGAAACAGATCTTCTCAGAGATGTTTACCTGCTTGGCCACAAGATGATAAGTGATGACAGGCAAGAGAGATGAAAGTGGGGGGCTTATCCGGGGGAGAGAAGGGAAGACACTTAATATAAGTGTCCATCAGAGTGAGGATGTTTGGGCAGTAGTGGTTTCCTTGGTGACAAAGTGAACAGCAAATACAGCGAGAGACAGAGATGTTTTATGCTTTTTGGAGCACAAGTTGGGAATCTGGCTCAACAAACATCACTTTGAACATTTTATATAGAATAATCCACAGTGTTTTGTTCAGAGTCTTTTAGCATACGCATGTGTTTTTGTGTGTGTGTGTGTCTAAAAAAATGCATTCGATCTCCCCCATGTGACTGTGTGTGGGCTTATGTGCACCAGGATATAGGATATTAAATTCACACCCTCACAGGCGGATATAAATAGGCACGCCGGAATAACGGGGGAAACTGGAAAATAATTTGTTTCGCTGGCAGCTATTCAAACTTACAGTCTGTCAAACTAGTGTTATGCAGAGCAAGCAGAACACGCAATCTCGGAGCAGATGAGTGTTTGCGGTGCAATAAATCACATTCGGCGCACCGTTTGCTCATGCCAAGGAGATGTATTGTGGAACTGATTGGAGATCATGACACAAATCATCAAATTTTACCTGGCATCTGTTTTGTCTTTGAGATCTGTACCCGTTCTAGGGATTGCATTTACTCATCCACTTGTGACAGAAAAAAAAAAGAGTGAATGTGCATAATTCTGCTGCTGCCGTGCTTATCCGTTTAACACTTACAGTGTATGTGTATGTGTTTGTGTGTGTGTGTGTGTGGGGCAGTGCTATCCTCTTCCTCATTCAAGTCATGTCACAGGCCAGACACTTCATTGTCAGGAGAGGCTTTCATCGGCTGACTTTAGATGTGCCCGTCATCGAGTCCAATTATACAGAGAGAAATAGGTATTGTTACACTCAAGGGATTAATTCAAGACAAAATAGAAAACTGGAGAGAGGACTATGGAGCCGTCTACATTTATGCGGGGCTTGCTCGAAGTTGAACACACACACATACCCAGCTTGAGAAATCACATGGACGAGCAACTTCAATATCTGAGAGATAACAAATCTTCACAGGGTAACGCGGCCCCACTTGTGCCTGCAGTGGAAGGTGTCTGGCAGGTGGGTTACAGTAATTTGAAATGGTGAAGGATGGAGTGGGGCACATCCACCGCAGCCTCCCCGTCGGGTTGATAGAACTTCTTTTTATGGAGATAACTGCAGGTTGATGGAGCAGCTGAGCAGTACCGGGCTTAACGATGACTTCAAGCTGCTGTCGAGAGCAGCTCAGAACCACTCGAGAATCAGTCTACGCCGCTGACGCCAAAAGTCTTTCTTCTTCTTCTTCTTCAACACTTACTCCTTCCTGCTTGTTTGAGTCTCCACACCCCTCTAACACCAGATCCAGAGTGGGTGTCAAGGACCGCCACTTACATCCAGCCATTCATGGGGAACAGTTCCCGTGTGTGTAATACCAGTCCTGGCTCCACACTCGCGGGATGCTGTGCTGGCCTGTTAATCATCATTAAAGATTTAGAAAGCGTAGGGAAAAGATAAGAAGCTGAGTGTACTATTGTATTCTTTTCTTGTGCTGCACCAACAAAATAGTTTCACAGCAAATTTGTTCACATTCCGTGAACCTTTGCAATGTGTTTGTCATGTTTCATCTGCAAACAACTCTGGTTATTATGTCTGAGCAAAAACAAATAACTACCAAGCGATACAGTGGAAGAGAACTGTTACATACATAGTTTTGCAGAATAACCTGTCTGCATTCGCAGATGCATGTCTTTCGAAGGGTCTCTAAGAGCTTTGCACATCTGAAAACAGCTGTCTGCTTACTTTCCTGCTAGTATTCATTAGGAGTGGATGGAGTGCATCGATGATCATCAGCTTTCCATTACTCTGAAAGATTTTTACAATTCGTATGAGTTTTGGCCTCTGTCATTCATACACATACGATTTAAACAAATCTAAAGCATCCCATTGTAGTTCCGGGTGTATTTTCGTAGTTATTTTATGTTGGAATGTGAACCTTTCCCTAAAAACAATTTGTTTTTGTTAGTTGACACAGGTTTCTTCTATAAATGTTTGCAGCCATTATTCTTACTGATTTTGACCAGGATCCATGTCCTCCAGCATGATTCTACCACCATCCGCATTTAAAGGGGGCTTTGTTAATTTTACTTCAGTTAAAACTTAAATATTTTCTTCCCAGGCCCAAAAAAAAAAAAAAAAAGATTTGGTTTTCTTGTGACTGGGGACATTTCTAGTTTTTTTCTTAAATTTTTTAAAAAGACCAAATTTGTTAAGGGAAACTAAAGCAGATTAATTGTCCTGCCGTCAGTTTCTGCTTTCTTTACATTTTCAGGTGATCAGTTGACTAGTGATCTATGAAATAATAAAAGCTTTGGATTGCTGTTATATTACCAAACCCTGCTTTAAACTCTATATCTACCCTGAACACCCAATTTAAACAGAGTTGAAACAACACACATATGTAGTGCAGTGGGTTTGATTCTAGAGCATAAGATCAAAAATGGTTGAATACATGTGCATATGAAATTTTTTTTTTGTAAAGCATTCTTAAACCATCTATGCTTTTTGTGTTGCAGCTATGCAGTATCTTTTGTTGTTCTATTACATCAAATCTAAAACAAAACATTAAAGTTTAGAAAGGTAACATGAAAGAAGTCTAAATAATTTTGTGAATACTTTTGCAAGGCACTGAAAATTTCCATGAAACTGCCAATAGGTGAGCCTGAAAGACTGTATCGCCTACTCCATTCTTTAATTAAGGTTTGTCAGATGTAACTTAGTTTATATGCAAGAATTGTGACAGCTCAACATGGCAGATGTCTCAGTTTGGACAATCCCCTTATGCGTAGTCAACCCAGCGGTTTGGCAGAGCCTCCAGTGTCCTAGCTCGTGAATCAGACCCACTGATGTGGAACTCAGCTGGCTGAGATGCTGGAGGGCATGGGGAGAAGGGATTTGCTTCTCGGCTTAGTCGTTTCTCTGTGCAGATTCCTACTGGGCCAACAGAGGAGATTTAAACTTAGATACACTTTCAAATGGGGGCGAAACCACTTACACTCACACACAGTTTTTTTAAATTTTTTATTTCTTATAAGATTTACAGTGAAACAATTCTTTCTCCTTTTTTTACCTAGCATCGAAAAATAAATAAAAGGACTTGCGAGCATTTTACTTAAAAACACTGAAAATAATGTTTCTCTCTGTGCTACACAATCAAAAACATACATATAAAATGCGGGTGGGTGTTCTTTGTACAACATTAAAATTTACAGTTTGGAGGAAAGGATATTGGTAGGAAATCTTGTGTTTTATTCATTCCATCTTAGTTAATATCTGTGGATGAAACATGTTAACTTTTTTCTCTTATTTGTTCAATTACAATCAAATACTTCCAGGAGTTTTATGTAGAGAACGAATTCAAATAAATGTTTAATTAGGATATAAAGTAAAAATAATCCCAAAAAAATTTTTGTTGCATGTTTCTTAGTGTTTCACATCTAGAGAGTGTTTTTTTGTTTGCTCATTCTTCAATAAAGTTCGTTCTGTGACTAAAATGTTAATGTCAGCCCAACTGTTAGTAATTCCAAAAGTACTTTCTGTTTACTTTGAAATAAGAGTCTCAAACTAATATACATCCCGCAAAGCGTAAATCACTCATTGATAGCAATACTCACCAGAAAATGCTCACAACAACCGGATAGTTCTTTATTAAACTCTTCACCTTTACTACTAACATATTAGAATTTCATTATCTCCTAGTAAGTACACCTGCAAAGGCTCAAATGAAGTGATAAAATTGCAAACACATACACTGACTAAAACAGCCTAAAAGTATATTCCAATTTATTTAGACTCATTCAAAGTTCCGAGCCCTAAAGTTTTGCCGAATCAAAAAACAACTTTGGCACCCATTAGAGGGATTTGTCCCCACAAAGTTAGTCCCAAATAACAGAACAAAAAAGGTTTAGAAGCACACAACGCTCACATATCTGCCTCCCTACCATCAATCTCTAAACTCCACTTAGGTTGTTTTGAAAGTGATAAATTCAGCCATTTAATGTCCATAATTAATAATTTATTACACGCAGTGCACCGCAGATTCGGTAGTATTTTATCTAGTTGATAGTTGGAGCCTCCAAGGTCACTCCCAATGCTTTTCATTATCAAATCTCAATGCAGCTGCTCACTGACTAAACTCCCATTAGACTGAACGACTGCGTCTGTGGGGGACGGAATAGGACGCAACCTCCTGAGCAATGCTCTGTGATGCTTGTTTACTATGTTTTTTGTCTAATTATTTCATGTGTGAGGACTGCCATACGGTATCAGACAGAATATTTTCTCATGGTTGGTAAAAATCCAGATCAGAGAGAGGCGAAAATCTATTTAAAAAGGTGTTAAACGGTGCCGTTGCTTATCACCAAGAGAGACAGAAATGAGCTCCAGCTGAGTCTTTGTTCTGAAAATAAAATTAATAAAATAGCAATAAACTGCCCACCCCCACACTTGACACATAACAACATCTATAAACAATTAAACATATATATTTGGAAAAATTAGCACCTTCTAATTTTAGTAGTGTGAGCTGTTCTGAAGCCAAACAACAAAAGTTAAGCAACTTAGAGACCATTTACCCTAAAACAACAATAGTAAAGACATCCCTTGGTTTAAAAAACGGACTCAGGTGTACTTTTATTCCCTTTTTTCTTGTTTTCAGCGAATAAATGTAAGTTAACCAAGTTATCTTGCTGTCATCCCCCCCTCCTCTTATTTTCCTCCCCACGCCTGTCTTTTTTTTCCCTCCGTGTGTGTCTCTGAAATACACACAGACTCCCTCGCACAAAAGAGGAAAAGTGTCACTATGGAAACAAGGAGGCGAGAATCTAAAAGCTACCTCTTGAGACGAGAGTTAAGACAACAAAAGGAGTCCACTGCGTGAGTGGCAGAAAAGCGACAATGCACACAGTATCCATACTTCTCCTCCCTTGTTCTGACGCTGGGTGTACCACCATTAGGCTGCCTTGTTGAATGTTTTACCTACAATCCTGCTGATTTTAGTCTTTACAAGACTGCACGCATTCTCCTGCATCGCATTATAGTTTTATTTGCCTCCCCTGCAGTTGTAAGCATGTCGCACCGTGGGGGACCCTGTGTGTATGTGTGTGTGTGTGGGTTGGGTTGAATGTAATATGCACCACACATTTCTTTAATAGGGCTAATCCATTTTAATCCCACCTGCCACAGTTACCTTACAATGATGAATGTAAGCCTAAATGAGTTACGACACGGAGAAATGCCCGTGGGAGCCAAAGGAGGAGCCTGCGAGGCAGATTTGTGTCTCAAATACGTGAGTGTGGTTTTTGTCTTCAGAACGTGTGTGAAGTTGTGTCTTGAGACCCCCCCAGACACACACACACTCTGTTGAAGGCTATTTTCTCCGGGTCTGCACGGTCACTGCTGTCCTTAGTGATGTCTCCTTCAGCTGTAATCAGCACCACGGACAGCAACACCAATCTCTACGGATGCAGGCACCACAGCAGGCATCCATCTCAATACGCTTAAAAGTGGTTTCTTCTCTTTTTTTTTTGCAATTCCTGCTGATCTAAAAGAATTGGATAGGTGAAACTGGGCTAGCCATTAGGATCTGAGAGGCGATTGCAGTGATAAGGTAGAGGAATAATACAAAAAATCTTAATGTAAAACTCTTGACAGGTACATTTTTTATAGAGTTTTATAATAAGCGGCAAAGAAAAAGACATTTGACTGAAATTAATAGTGTTTCCCCTGTGAGGCTCTTCTTGCTCTGCATAGAACCACAGTTTTAGTGTTGGGTCATTCACCTGTGGTGGCTTTGAAAAATAGAAGC
>JAVLVB010000502.1:4002757-4044509 GCA_032876305.1 Orestias chungarensis | reverse complement strand
CACACACACACACACACACACACACACACACACACACACACACACACACACACACACACACAGAGCTTGCAGATAGCGGGAGGGGAAAACCTCCTCTCCTGAAAGGGATGATGTCAGTCTCTGCAGCTGAGCCCCAGTACCCGACTCTCTCTGGCTCCTGAAAAACGTACTGGCAGACTGATCCACAAAGAGGAGGAGGACGGGGCAAACTTTGAGGGGAGAACACGGAGACTGAAAACCCCACAGGTACGTATGCTACATTATCACCCATCAGTTAGTGCGATCAATTCACTCTTGTTTTCGTCGCCTGCCGTTATGATTTTATGCTGCGGCGAGCAGCTCACCTCTTCAGGGTGCTATCACTGTTTTCACAAGGTGTCAGAGCAAACCTCCAAATGGGGATGCGTTTATTGTAGACCTCAGCATCTCAGTGAGAATCTGTGCCGGTTTGTATTTGTTATATTTGTTGTATTTCATCAGAGGTGCAGTAAGTTTTTTTTGGTTTTTTTTTAATGTGCAAACATCAATTTGTGGAAAGTTTTTTTTTCTTTGAGAGGAAGAACTCCCAGATGGGTAAAGAATTCCCAAGAGGGGAATGTATTGTAAAGAGCCAAAAAACAAAACTGTCCAACGTTTTTTTTTTACAGAGTTCTTTGCATTGGAGATTTGTTTGGTAAAACGATGCCTCTGAGAAAGCGGTGGTCAGACAGGTGACATTGCTGTGGTGAGTCATCCTCTAACATCTGTCACTGACACCTCTGATTCCCACTTTGTTTAAAGGATGATATTATACTGTAATTAAAGTATCCAGTCAGACACTCTCAGGCAGTCCAAAGCATGTGTTGTTTACTGCAACAGCAAAATTGATTTCCTGTGCCTGGGATTACCTATGAATGTAACAAGAAAGACAGACAACAATGTTTGCAGGGTCAAAATATTACTACAAAAACAACAGCAAAAAAAAAATATATAATTGATAAACGATGGGTATTATTTCTTGCCTTTTCATTGGATCGGGTGCCTTTTTTGGCCATCTGAATAAAAAAAAAGCAGGTCCAAATAGTTCTCTATTTACACACTTGGGTTGTTGACACGTCACTCAATTAGTCACAGTGTGGATTACACTCTGCGAGGAGCTTGAGGGGAAAATCACAGTGGAAATCCAATTTTGTGCCACCACAAATCTCCGGTTAGTCACCTTAGATTCTCTGTGATGAATACAGACGGCTGTGGAAGAAGATGAGGGAGTGCGTCTCTTGGGAGAGGCGGGTGAAGGTCATAGAAGAAAAAGGAATCAGGGTAAGATTTGATAAGGTGAAGAGAGTATTTAATGTTGGCAATTGGGTTCGGCATCCCAGGTATCATTGGGTTATTGAACATGAAACCAAACAACAACCTTATGTCAGCTGCCACCTCAAATTTTGTGTTGCTCATCTGTTTGTCAAAACATTTAAGAATTGGGACCCCTGTGTTGAATACAATGATAAATTGTGGCCTTGCACCTAAGCTTGCTAATGACAAGTGGAAGGCTGAACCTAATGCAAAACCAGGGGGACAGTTTAAAGAAATACAATTGTATTTCATTATCTTTATTTAAATATTGAAAAAAGCTTTTAAAGGTACCACAGGAATTGAATTGTTTTACACTAAAAGTAAGTGCTCGGAAATGCTAAAATACTATAAAAAGAGGAATGTGTTTGAAAGCAGGATTATGTGAGCTATACTGGCATATATGTGGGGTGGGGTACCATCTCCAAGATGTGCCTGGTCCATATTAGTGAATGTTTCTTTCTTTATCCTAATAAAATAGTACATTTAGAAATATTAAGAAATACAAGCTTTGTTATTCTACTTGTACATTGCAAAGTCATAATAAAAAGAGGGTACAATGTTTGCAAATAGATCTTGTGAAAAATAAATCAATCTGAGTGGTGCAAATTTCTTATTAAACAGTAGCATGTCCTCTGAAGCCAGCAGCTCTGTACACACCTTCTGGTGTTTGCCGGGTCGCGTTCATGCTAAAAGCCTTTCATTTGTTTGCGCAGCCCCTTGCAAAACCACACCATTTATTTCTGTAAACCAGGAACATCGACACAGGTACTTTTAGCTATGTACAACCTGTTCCTCCCCTGGCGCTGACTAAAATGACTAAAATGGCAAATGGTTGAGTTGATAAAGCCTCTGATGGCAGGAAGAGACCACGACTTCCTGGAGAGAGGCCATTCATTGGAGAATCCAGAGCCGGGTTTAGCTTAATTTCTTTTTTTCTTTTTTGCATACAAACAGGAGGTGGGTTAGGAGGTTGAGGGGCACTATCAATCTATGATTGCCAGACTAAAACCCACAGCACAGTTTTAGGGGTTTTAATTAGATATCTCGCTTTATGTTGAAAAGTATATTTGAACAAGATGAAACATGTCTTCTTTTTTCTTTAAATGTTAATTTGATTTAATGTTTTCAATTAACTTTATGCAAAATATAAACTGTTTTCAATCTGATTTTAAAGCCTGTAAGTTACCGTTAATATAAGTTACATTGTCAGTTCTAGTGCCAGAGGCACAATAAAGGAAAAAAAAAAGTTTCTATGAGTGTAAATACATTAATATAGGCTGCAACTCAGTGAAGTCTGTCCTTTTATACCATAAATTCATGCCTATAAACTGCATGGATATACACTTTGGTCCTCTCTTGGAAGCCCCTAGCCTTAGCAGGTAATTTCCGTTCTTGCAATCAACAGTTGTTGATTTAATTCATATCGTAGGTCCAGGGGGGTTAAGAGTATTTTATTAGAATAGCTCAGGATTAAAGGAAATGTTTTTTTCATTTGTGCACAAAAATTGTGTACGGAATCCTTTAAAAGGAATATTTCCATCTCCACCAAACTATCAAACTGGTTTTGCACATGACGGCCTATTTGCGGGTCATGTATTTCAGTAAATATTCTCCAAATCATACAACTCTACCAGAAATTAGCATGTCTCACAGCATTAAAGAAACAATGCTGCCCTGACCCCAAGGATTTTTATGCATAATTATTGGTTAACATTACCATGCTGAACATAAATGATTATAGACAACAACCCAAAACAAAATCTATCATGATTGTTTCCACCTCCACCCCATGTGTGTGGATAATAGGATGCTCACTCATGCCTCTTGTTTTGTGCAACAAATTCTTCCCAATCCTTCAATATGGTTATCTCTAGGCAATGGCTAAAGCCTCAAATTCCCAAGAGAGGGGACCTGAGTGGCCTCTAAGCCCACGTGTCATTACCGCTGACCAGCAGCCCATCTCTATCTTCCCCTGATCTCATGACCTCCCTGAGAAGCACCCAGCAGCACGATCCAAAGCGCAACAGAAGGATAAAAAAAATTAGGGAATGGAGGTAGATGCAGAGAAATAGGTGGATGTCAGGAGAAAGAGGGGAAACATTGAAAAATAGCTGTTTTACTGAGATAAAGGGAGGCAGAACATAATGGGGAGAGGCACGGGGAAAAACGGGAAGTGGGGGGTGATACAGAAATGGAAATTTATGGTGAGGAGGCAAGAAAAGTGAGGGAGAAGGGAAGAGCGAGAAAATGAGGGTGGCGGCTGAAAAAAATAGATGCGAGAGAAAAACGGCAGGGAGGGAGAGAGAGAGAGAGAGAGAAAGAGAGAGAAACAGAGAGAGATGAGATGGTATTTCAAGACCATACTCACTGATAATGTCACTCTACTTCAAAGTGCAAAGCGTTCCTGTCATGCTCCTGCATATCTGTGCCTCTGGAGAATTTCTCTCATAGATCAGAAGATAAAAAGAAGTAAAAAGACGGCTGACAGTGGGGTGTGTGGGGCTCCCACTCACTTTGTGTGACACATTCTGGGCAAAACTTTGACAAAACATACTGAAGTCTATTCTTTAATTCTTTCTTAATCAGCCACCGCTTCTGACCAGAGGGCCCTGAAGGGATTTTCACTCCCGGATAAGAAGCAGCGTGGGATGAGGTTCAGGTAAAAACAAGGTGAATAAACAACAAAATCTATAAAAACAAAGTGATTTTGTTCATTCCTAAAATTTATTATAGATGATAATGGGAAGATAGATAAAAATGGTAAACCTTTCCATACAGTTTCACATTGTGACATATTAATCACTGAGATGCAGCTTGCAATTCCTGATGGCTCTGACGTCACTAAAGTCATCAATCATGCAGCCTTCAGGGCACTGTGCTCATGAATGAATCCTTGACTTGCCAAAATTCCTGTGGTGTGATGTATTTTAATCCCGTCTTGAATAAAAAATTAACTAAGCATCCTTGGAGGAAGCAACTAAACCTTTAGTTCACATAAACACAGAAACTGGCAACACGTCGTACTTTATTCTGTGTATTTTTGGATACATTACTATCGACACAGAACATGTTGATCAAGCTGTTGAGTAGACACTCACACTGATCAGACGGAGATAAAGCTCCTTTCTGTGTTATGTTTATTTATATTCCTTATTTGTGCAATCACGCTAAGACTTATTTTCTAATTATGGTTTATAAAACTGTATACAAATGAGGGTATCTATTTGCAGCAGCAGCAACTATAGATATTTATCCATGCTTCACCTCCGACCCTTCCATTCAAGCTGCCAGGGATTTAAAAACTGGTTATACTGAAGACATGGACTGACAACTAAACAACTGAACATTTGATGTTTTTGTTGCAAAGCAGAGCAGTTGTCTCATAATGCATCAACAGATTTACGGCTACATGTCTGCTAACATCAACTGAAAATCAACAAGGTATGTCAAAGTAATCAGGGAAGGCACCACAAAAAAGATTTTTCGTAATTATTGCAGTGTCAATCAAAGTCTGATCACCCAATTAGACGCCTGCAGGCTGCAAGTGTTTGTGTGTAGGGAGACTAAAGTAAATTTGATCAATTACTGATTATAACATTTTTAGGCTGCATGATTTGTGACAATGCTTCCTCATTTTAGAAAAAATCCCCACAAGGCGTCTTTGTGAGTTTAAAATTATAGGAGATAAAACCTAAGCATTTATCGCTTTTTTTCTAGATTAATGATAAATTATAAATTGGTGCTAAGCACAACATTCACGGTGGAAGGCCCTGTTAAAGAGTGAAAGAGCCTCTATATCTATTTTCAGTATCAGTGAGATTTTCTGATGTTATAGAAAGCTCAGAAATGTACAAAGCAAAATCATAATAAACAGTTTAAGTCTCAAGATTTTCGGCTTTGGAAATCTCAGAATTAAGGTAAAGGTTCAATTCTCTCTAGAATACACAGGGACACTGCCCCTTTAGTAATTCCTGCCTCATTTAATTGCTAATATTAGATATTATGTTTTGTAGTAAATTTCTTATTTCTTGACATCTTCAAAACACGGTTTTACAGTGATTACTCTCACAGACACTGTGTGACTTCACTTCTGTGTAATAAATTGCTTTTTTCAACATAACTCTGCTAAAGTCAACATCAGTACTTCGGCCTAAGAAGGCAAAGTGTAAATTTATATCTTTGGCATGCTGCTCATGACTTTTACTGGGTCGTAACAAAAAGGTCAAAATGTAACATATCTGCCAACATTCGGTTGAGAATTTCAATTCAACCCACCTGGAGCAACTTTCATAGCATATAAAACTCTGCAGAGGAGCAGACCGGTATCCAGATTTGTAATTCCCTCCAAAAATGTTAGGCTTGTTTTATTTCCTGCTGTCACCGAGTCCAGAAATATGGTGTTTGTGGCAGCTGCCAAACCACTATTCCCACTAAATTAATTAAAGAGTTATTTCTGCAGCAGTGTGTTTTCGCCGCACTGACTTTCAATCAAGAGCCAGACGGATTGCTATGCATACACAAAACAGCACACTGGTAAAAACACAAATGAGTGCACAAACTAAAATAATAGCAACTATATATTTTTTGTATCATTCGGCTGTTGGTGTATCTGATGATGATTCTTGCACTGCAGATCCTAATTTCTTTTTTGACCACATGTTTACAATATTGTTATCCAAACCTAAGTTTGAGCTGAAGTCCTTACTTTAGAATGTTTAAAACATTTGATATCACTGAAAATATATTATAAATAGTAAATGAATTACTTTCTAAAGAAAAAGATCCATTAATTTGTACTGTTTTTCTAGATAAATGTATTCAGAAAGCAACTTATTTTTTTCTATTTTGTTCTTTCTCCTATCTTTTTAAGGTGTTGTGGTAATTCAAGTAGAGGATGAGAGAGCACTTCCTTACTTCTCCAAGTTTGTGTTCTACAAGCAAGCCATGGTGTAATATGGCTTTTTATTCCTATGTGATGATGAAAAATATTCATGTAGGAATAGAAGCTATTTTACATGTGGTGAGAGAGCAGCACGACGCAAGCGAGAGCCGCTGGCCACTCACGGAGACAGACGCATGGCTGGAAAAAATGCATCTGTCTTCTGTTAAATGCTTCCCTGTAGTAAAAAGGTACCTTTATGCTCATCTTTCAAATGATGAGTGAACTCACTGATGTGCTCATCTGAGAGAGGGAGAAAGAGAAAAGGAGGGGAAAAAATCAAGTCAGACTTTGTTTTGTGTGCACCTGTTTCTTGCCTCTAGGCACATGCTGGTTCCCCTGCTTCGGTTGTTTGATGAATTTGGTGGCAGATGCCGACCGTGGGGAAGCAGGAAACATTTGCAAAACATCCCAAGTACAAAGTAGGAAAAGAGCAATGAGAGACCAATACAGATCTTTAATAAAAAACTGTAAAACAGGCACTTAGTGAACCACTTTACAACCTGCAAGAGGCCCGTAGTTTCCCTTTGTTTTCAATGTTATTCATGTTGCACATTATTAAAATAAAACTTTGTCGTAAAGCATTACATCAAACATTATCCTACCTACAATACTATACAAAGAAGGTACATACAGTATAAACAAGATAAAGCACCTCTGTTGTCCAAGTTAATACCATCAATAATTAAACATTTGGAGTTAAAGACACAGATAAATGAGTTTGTCATTTGTGTGTGGTATTATCAGTGCATCTCTAAAGATCTCTAAATACAGGTCCTGGGAATGTGGTGTCCTTGTGAGCACCTGAGTTTACATATACACCAGAAGCTGTTATAAGTTGTGAGTTTTATCTGTCTACATATGAATGACTTGGTTTATACACTATGTTTAATGGTGTAGAAAACAGTCAGATTTATATGCTGTTAACTGCTACAGGTCTCCTGTTCCCTTCTGAGGACATGGGCATTCACATTACATTTAAACAACATGTAGCACCAAGGTGTTTATACAAAAGCTTTGTAATAATGAATGTCAACTTAGTACAGTAAGGTGTAAGGAAAATGAATAGTTTGGAAGCGTGAACTCAAGGTGCACAAATTTCCAAGTAAGGTACGGCACGCTTTGGTCCATAAGCAAAAAAGACAAAAATTATATTGTAACTTCTGTATAAACGGAGATGCATTATTAAAAGGAACCTATTTTACTTTGTTTTCAAGTATACCTTTAAAACAATCTCTTATTTAAATGATATTTAAGCCCCAACTGGAATATTCAGTTCATATCTGTCATTAGTCCTCACATTTGTGTATTAAAAAACATGTACATAAGAAGACATAAAGTGACTATGGAAGTAATTAAGGATAGTATTTCACAGAAAACCGCTGTGCAATTTCATTCACCATAATGAGTTGTCATAAAAAGTTATAGCTGTGAAAATTTACAGACTTTTATTCACAGATTCCCGACCCTCTCCGTCAGTTTATAGATTCTGATGTGTCCTTCCTGAAAGGAATTTTAAAGCTGGTGAGTTTTTGACCGAACAGCTGACTCAGAATGTGGTTCTGAGACTCTGCTGTCCGGTAAGGGTTACTTTCAACTGTCCTGACCCCCATCTTTGGCCTTGTTTTATTTAAAGAATTGTTCACTGGAACGGAAGGCCCTTTAGAAACAGGAGAATGTGCAGTTCTCCCAAGAGGTCCCCTTTTGGCTTTATATTCCACATTTTGAGGTGTTATGGTGTCGAGTTTCTTTGGTGCGCAGCTTTCAAGCAAACCTCTCCTTGTATGTAAGCTCAGGTTTACATTCTTGCATCTGGAAATTATTTTGTTGCCAACAACATCATCTCGAACAGAGGAAAGCACGGGATACTCATTGGCTCCATCAGACTTCCTTTGCAGGGAGGGATTTGCACACTTGCTTGGACGAAACTTATTTTTGGGTTTAGAATCAACACCAAAGTTCTCTTGGGTTACAGGTGAGGAAACCCTCTGCATAATGTTTGAGGATTTCATGTCCTTCCTTTTCTTCTGTTGTTTCACCGAGTCCTTGTCGTCACTTGTAGTCAATCCTGGAAAGCTAGCTTTGGATGGGAGTGATTGAACTGCTTCCATTGCCTTTGCACAACCTACTCCAGTGCTGGTTTTAGTGTTTTCTGGTGTTGTTGGTGGGGCAGCATTATTTTTATTCTGACTACCACTATCTTGTTCAGCACCATGAGATAATGCCTGCTGTTTAGCATCATTACTAAAAAATGTGCAATCCTTTTGCTCATCACCTCCCTGCTGGTTTAACTCATCAACAGCTAATTCTACAGAGCCAGGTGTATTCAGCAAAATTTTATTTTCTGTTGAACAGATAGAAGAGTTCTTAAAAACTGCTGGAGGTAAATCTGTGATATCTTTAACTACCTCTTTTTCCTTTGCCATGCTACTTTCTTTAGATGCTGTCCATGACGTTCCCTCTGCTCTAATGCAAACTGATTCATCCTCTTCTTTTACATCACATGATTCAGTAATCAACTTTCCTTCGCCCTCTCTAAAAACGTTAGGTAACAATGTATGATCAAGTTCCTCTTTCTTTGATGATGTAGATCCAGATGAACTTAGATGCATACAGTTTTTTATGTTTTCAAGAAGCTGAGAACAGTCTGCAGTAATATCCTCTGTTTTTACAGTTGCATTGCTTGAGTTGTCATGGTATTCATTTGGGACGGTCTGCGTGGAGTCATCGGCTGTGGACCCGCAGGGCTTTGAAGACTGTGTGTCAGCATTCTGATTTAAGTGTAGTGAGCTCAAACTATCAATGCCACTGTCTGAGCTGTTTTCTGGCAGACTGTCAGACAGAAGCCTCTTTTTCTTACTGGCTGGTGAATCACATTCATTTTCTTTGGAGGCAGATGCTTTGACAGGTCTGAGGACGCCCCTGAATTTGAAAATTGTATTCCCCCCAGAGAGGTGCTTTTCCATGTGGCGGTCAAACTGCTCCTTTTTTGAGAATGTGTAGTTGCAGGTGCTGCAGATGAAGGACTTTTTAATTACATGCATGACATCAGCACAGAGCTCACAGGTGTAAAGAGTAGTGTGCTTCGAATCCACATCATCCACTTCCTCGTGACTTCTCCTTATATGCTCTTTGAGCTCCTGGGCCTCCTGATAAGAAACAGGGCACTTGTGGCACAAAAAGATCCTTTCCAAGTTGTGCACCACTAAATGCCTCTGGAGTTTGAAGGGTTTGGGGAACTGTTTCCCACAGTGGTGGCAGTCTCTCGAAGGGTCTTTGCAGTTGGGATGCATCTCAACGTTTTTAGGTGCATCTGTTTTGTGGAGGACCTCAATTGGGGTTAAAGTGCTCTGTTTTCCACCACCTCCACTACTTTTTGTTTTGTGTGCTCTAGTCTCAGGCCCTTCCAAAGTTTTTTCCTCTCCAGCAGTTGTTTTTTCCAGTTCTTTTGTAGCTTTGCTGGATTCTCTGTTGGCTTTGCTAGGTCGCTGCTGCATGATTGAGGATATGAAGTTCTTCACCGCCGTTTCTTGCATGAAGCAACCTGAAATACCAAGCATGGAGCCTTGTGTCTGACCTCTCCTAGCAAACTGAGTTGCGTGCTCTCTTAAGTGTTCATTGTACATCCAAACATCTGAAATCTCCTTCAAACACATTCCGCAAGTCCAGATCCCTGTCTTGTTCTTAGCATGCTTTTCCCTCAGGTGGTCTCTCAGCTGCTCCCTGGAACTGAACTTGCGCTGCACACACATATAACAGGTGGGAGGAGGTGACGGGTTGTGGGAAAGCTTGTGGAAGTTTAGCTCTCCAAGGGTGAGGAACCAGGTAAAACACACTTTACATTTGTACTGCTTGTCTTTGGCCTTAATTCCCCCATCTTGTCGCTTCCTGGCTCGTCGCTCAGTTGGTTTCTTGGATTTTTCATCCTCTTTTTCATCTGTATTGGCAGCCTCGGAATGAGGAGCTACTTGGACATCTTTTTCCAAGTCAAACAACTGCATGTGGGGAAGCTGAAATGTTGTGTCGATATTTTCTGTGTCAGTAGTTTGGAAGGACTTGGCACTATCTACAGCATGCGGCTCCACCATGCAGAGTGTAACTGGCAGAGATGCTTCAGCTTTGCAATCACTGGGTTCAGAGGTCACTACTGAGCTTGAATTAAAGCCTGTGATTTCACTGGATGAGCTCAATTCAGCTGTTGATTTATTGACAGTGCATTCGAGCAGATTTAACTGGTTTTTGCCAAGCTCACAAACATCCTGCTGATCCTTTTGTTTAACACCTGGCATTGGCTCCCCATCAGCCTTTAAAGTGCTATTGTGACACATGTTAAGCATGATGGCATCGTCAATGGAAATGGTCTCATATTCACAGTGATTACTTTGATGTTCAGCGATGTTCTGCACACTTTGGGATTCTGCATATTGGTTTTCATTCTGCACAATCATTTCAGAAGGAAGGTAATCTGTAGCCACATCTGAAGAGACTGATAACTTCTGTCTTTTGCATCTCTTGCTGTACACCCTGGGGCACTTTTTCCTCTTGGTTTCCTCGTCCCGAGGAAATAGCTGCGAAAATGTGGTGTCATCATCAAATATGGCCCTCAAATCTGAATTGATGCTGGGTTGACTGGAAGGGGAATTCAAACTGGAGTGGGGATTTAACTTTTCGGTGGGGCCTTTTGTGTCTATTGACACAATTTTAACAATCTCCGGGTTTATATTTTTCTCATTTTCTTCTAGTTCAGTCTCATTGTCATCTCCAGTGATCTTCTCTACAGAGTCACTTTCCACATTGCTTTTTGTAAATGTCTCTAAATATGCCATTTCTGTCACCTTTGTCTCTTCAAACTGATTTTGCTCCACAGTTTCCCTCAGCTCATTTGGCTCTTTAGGTGGAGTTTGAGTTACGTTGTTAAAAGGGTCTGAACTAACATGATGAAGACACTGTTCTGCTTCAGCAGCTGTTCTCTCACAGTTTTTTACCTTGGGGCATTTGACTTGCTCTTGTAAAGCACAGTTTTTAAATTCTGGAGTTATGGCTTGAAGTATGTCTGTTTTTAATATTTTCAAGAGCTCATCAGAGAAAGGGTCAGGATTAATCTCACTGCTCTTGTTCTTTCTTCCTTTGTTGTTGTTGTTTGCTTTTCCCTGTAGTGGAGGGCTCTGATGACTTATTTCATCTACTGCCATGCTGGTCATCTCAGTTGCTGTTTTAGAGACAAGAGAGCCGCTTATCTCAGGCAGCCCATCTATTTTAGTTTTTGGGAAACACCTCTGTGAATCATGCTTTTTTACTGGCGCTTCATAAATAAACACAGTCCCCTGATGGCTCAGTGATGTGCTCTGTACACATTTTTCAGCTCTGATCACATGCTTCATGGCCTTGTGTCTCTTCAGCCCAGGCACGGTCCTGAAACACATAAAACAAACCTCACAGAGTACTTTGCCCTGTGGAACATTACTCTGTGAAATCTTCTGTTTTGCCACTTTGTGTGTTTTAGGACCTGCAGAACACTGGCCTCTCTCTGTTTTTAGCTGCTTTTCTGGTGGGTAGGGGAGTTTCTCATTTTCACAGATGTTGAGTGGTTCAGCTTTTTTGGGAAGAGTACCATCTTCAAAAGAAGACTTGTGAGAATCTAAATTCACTGATGCAACTTGTTTCATCAGGTTTTCTTTAATTTGCAAATCCTCAACAGGCTGATCTGGATCGTGAAATACTTGCATGCATATATTTGTATTATCACAAGAGGACTCAGTCTTTGGGATGTCAGATGTGAGATCCAATGAAAAACAGTTCAATTCCATGCTCTGCTGTAGGACCAGAGGGTCTTTTGTGGGGTTCAGTTTAGCTTCAGAATCTGAGCCAAGTGGCATTGATTCTTCTGTTGCAGTTTGGTTAAAAATCAGTGCAGGATTAACACTAAGGTTACATGATTGGCAGCTCTCTGGAGGTCTCTGCTTGGTGTCAAGATCCTCCTCAGGCTTACTGGCAGTTGATATGGGTATGTAGTTGTACTGATTGAGGTGCAGATGTTCATCTGAAAGGGTGTTATAGTTCAGGGGGCTGAGCTTTAAATCATACAATAGATCACATTTTTCAACTCTATCTGTCTCTTCTGATGGTTCTGGCATGCTGCTTAGAGCAACCTTAGAGGAGCTGACTGTTTCTGATGTTGGAATCATTTTAAAGTCCAGCTGAGGTCTGCTTATAAGAGAACAGTCAATCTTAGCTGCTCTGTTTAATAAGTCACCTTTTACTGCCTCTTTGTTGTCTTTGAGTTTGGGAAATTTTACATTTTGAGTGAATCTGTCAAATTCATTAGTGCATTTAATTTTTCCATTTAAATTTCCATTTGAGTCACATTTTTGTGTGGTTGTTTGATGAGAAACTAATAGAAGACAATTGGCTGGCAAGGCAGAGTCCAAAAAGACACAGGAGCTTTCTTCTGCTCCCTCTCTGCACGGGGAGGTCTGCTGGCTTGCCATGAAATCAACAGGAAGATGCTCTTTGATGTCCTGAACATTCAGAATTTCTTCTTGCTCGACAAAGACGAGGCCTGCGTCATTTTTTAACGGCTCATTAAACGGAGTCACTTTGCAGGAATCACCATTAATGATGCTATCAGGCTGTGACAGGATCAACAGATTGCTTTGTCCCTCTGCAGATTGCGTGTCATGGAGGGGTGAGCAGAATCTCTCTGGATTGGCGTTTACCAGCCCAGGACTGCAGGGCGTATCTTTGTTATCAATCTCCAAAGACATCCTCGACTTACTGTATACATTTGAAGGGGTTGAGTTTTCAGGGAAAGAGATTGGAGTCAAATTATCCTGATTTGAAGTCTCAGTTATTTCAAACACTTTTAACTCTGGAGCTTGTGATGACCTATTGTCTTCAGGATTCTTGATGTTATTGGTGTATCGTTCCACTGCTTTAATAATATCTCTCATTTTCTCGGCAATCTCCTGCGTGAGGTCAGCTGGAGCTGGTGATGAAGAATGACCCTTAGGTTGATGAGCAATTTCTTCTGCTACTTCTGGATCCTTGCAGCCTTCCTTGCAATCATTGTTGTTTTTAATCAGCTGATTTAAATCATCTCCCTCACTTCTGGCTGAGCAGTGAGCAGACTTGACATCTGTTGCAACCTTAGTTACTGCATTATGTTCCTCATTTTCTCTGGGATCAGGTTTGTGTGAGAAAACTGGCTGCTTGCCTCCGAATGAAGGGTCAGAGTCAATAGAAACAGATGACTGTGACACATCGAGAATGATTTCAAGTTCACCCTTTTGTTTACTACTATTTGAAAATGATGAAATACTCTCGTTTGAGGTGATTGGTTCCTTTTCACAGGAATCCCTCCTTTCAGCTGCATCACTGGTCTGACATAAAGCTACTGTTTGTTTTTGACTAATGGGAGAATTGACATTTGGGTCCTTATGGTCTGATATAATAGACTCTTTTTGGAAAATAGAGTCTGAAATCACCTCCAAACTTTTGATTAGATTTTCAGCATATCTTCTTTGCTCAAAAATGTCTTCTTTTGTTTCTACAGGAGCCTCCTTTTCAATTATGCTCTTTCTTAAATTTACATCATCACGGAGATGCTCATGTTTAGCTGCGGGGGTATGGGGGCTGGGATTTTCACCAACCAGGTCAAACTGGAATGCACTGGGCCATGGGTTGGTTAAATTTTCTGAGAGATTGATTGTTTCAGCTGAGCATTTAATGTTCAAACTATTGCCTTGAAGCTCAGAGTCCTCAGCAATTCGTAAAGGTGAAAATTTGCTAATTTGTTTTTTTGGGCTTTCCTGGACCACGGGGGTTGGGCTTTCCAGCTTAGTTGTCTGAAGCTGATTTTCAAGCTCATTTACTATTTTCTTTATCTCCAACTCATCCTCTGATGCACAGCTGATGAGATTTGCACTGTAGTCAATTATTTTCTCTGCTACAGAAAATGCGACGTGACTGTAATCTGACTTCTTCTCATTTGATTTCTCTGAAATTCCTTTGTACTGGGATATCTCATCCCGTACTGCAGGGTTAACCATGAGATTCCAGTCTCTTTGTTCCATGAAAGGAGGAAAGGATGACACAAACACTTCCTTTTTGTCAGCTGTGCTCTCAAGGGAATGGAAAGTGTCTTTCTGAATGGGCATCTCTGAGTAAAGGCCACTGTCAAATGCTGTGAGGTCCCCAAACATTGAGGAGGTATCGAATGAAAGTGGGGATTTGATAAGGCCTTGGTCCTGATCCATGGGGTAGGGCATAAGGTGAAGTGCATCTTTCTGTATCAGTTGGCCCTGGCTTCCAGTTGGGGACAGACACACCTCATCCATCAAAGATGTGCAAAGAGATATGGGTCTGTGTGCGTCTAGGTCATTGACCAAAATAATTGCCTCTTTCACCATGCAGACACTCTCACTCTGTTTTTCAAATGTTGCAGTGTCTGATAGCCGGAGCTGTGCAGTTTTTCCCCTTTCCTCTGTTTTATCCTTTGCTGTTCTATCTACATTTAAATCACCATCTCCTGTGATAGCAAAAGAGCCTGATTTAACCTCTAGAGTTTTATCTGTGCTGCTGCACTTTGTGGGTCCATCTTTGCTGTCCAGTTTTTGTATTCTCTGTTGGGTGTTTCCAACTGAGACACATTCCTTTTTCTGAGGCAACAGTTTATCTCCTGATGTGGCCTGAACGATTCTTCTATTTTCAGAGTTTTTCTCCGTCTCTCTTACTTTTTGTGGAGATGGAAGCACATCAGGAATTTCTGGATTTGAAAACTTCAGTGGTTCCTCTTTATATTCCTTGTCATCAGAGTATTTTGTTTTGTCAATTTTACATTTCTTCACTGATTTAGTGAATGTCAGTGCGAGTGAGTTTGACTCTTTAAAAAGTTTATGTGGGGTGGATCTGTCATAGTCTTTTTGCTCTGGAGAATCTTTCTTTCTTTCGCTGTCTGAGTCAGTGCGGTCAGTGCTTTTGGGGCTCACAGATGTGCTAAAGTCGCTGCTTGTCGACGACCTGCTGCCACGCCTCCTGAGTCTCTGGTGTTTCTCTGGTGTTAGTGACAGCTCCTCACTTTTCTTCATTTCAAAGCACTCTTTGGATTCATGCCTCCATGCAGCCTGCTCTCTCTCACTCTTTGCTCTCCATTTACACTGCTTGGTGTAAGTGTATTTACAACGGCTGCTTTGATTCAGCCGGCCTTTGCTTGCTATCTTCACAGGCTCGCACTCATCATCCGAATCAGATACATAATCATATTCTCCAAATGCAGGATTCTGTACGGTTGGAGTGAGCCGCTCCATCACTAGGGAAAACTGAAGATTTTTGGTACCTTTAACATGAAGCTTGTGGAGTTTATTTTTTTGCTGCACTATTTTGTGGATGAGTTCTTTGCTCCACGTGCCCCCTCCAGTACTCTTCCTCTTGCTTTCTGTAGCTGCAGCTTTTGGGATGTGAGATGCTGAAGCCTGCGAGGCTGCTGACCCCTGAAGCGCTGGGCGGTCCTGAAAGCTTTTTAGACCACAATGCTCAGAAAACTTTCCGGATAGGAGAAACCTTTGTTGGGTCATGGTTTTGTCCTCACTTTTACACAGCTTTCTCATCTCTATCAATTTGCTATCTTTTTCCACTGCCTTATCCCTGCAGGCCATTTTTGAATTTTTATGAGGGCCATCTTTTTCAATGTTATTGTTTTCTCCTTCCAGTAAACTCTGTGGTGTTTCCTTTTTGCTCTCAACATCAGAGTCATAACACATTTCCTGCTCACACGGTCTTTCATCCACTTGTTTATTTTTGTTCTCAGGAAGTGCAGATTCTTTAGTTTTCAGACATAGTTTGTTTGAGGATGTTTTGACTGTGGTAAGGTCATCATCAACAAATGCATCGATAAAGCTGCTGTCTATCTCTGCATTGTCTGACTGATAACCAAGCCCATTTAAAGCTTCTGTTATAAGGCTGTCTAACTTAGCATCTTCCATCTCCAGTTCGGGTAGAGGGACAGGAAGGTTAGCAGGTCCAGAGAACAAACCCAGTTTCAATGGTTCATCTTTTGTGTCTGCTTTTGTTTCATTGCCAGAAATCAGTTCTCCATTTTTGTTGAGACCTAACAACGACAAATGAAGGTCGGATGGACATCTTAAGAGTGATGTACTCGATGCAGCTATGGCTGCTTTAACTGGTTGTGCATGGAACTTCCTGTTTTCTTCCATATTTGATAAATCTTTGAGTTCATTATGTGAAAGTGTATTCTGAGCACAGTACTGCTTGTGGCCTAAAAATGAAGCCACGTTGCTGAAATTTTGATCACACTGTTTGCATGTCAGGAGCACATCCAACTGATCCAGATTTGCAGTGGCTAGTGAGCTGGCTAGGAGCTGGTGTGCAGAATATGGAGGAGGAGGCTGGTGGTGTTCAACACCAAAACTATCTATGTAACTTTTACTAGTGTCTATGACTGTCTTTGGGTGTGTGCTGTTTTGCAGAAAGCTCATTGCGTCTTCTTTGGCTCTGTCTGGCGTGTAGGGAATGCTTTGTTGAGCATCAGAATGAAACTGGTGGGAATGCGTGTTCATTTGATCTGACTGTAACTGAGTTTTGGCATGTGGGAGCTGACAGAACAGGTGAGATGGGGCTGACTTTAACAACTGACTGTCTTCTGAGCCAATGTTAACAGGGCTGGTGGATGCTGGAGAGAGGGAGGAGCAGGAGGTACTGGATACTGTGTTATGGACTGGAGATGGCAAAGGAGATTCATATGGTGACACCTTTAAATTCCCAATGTGTGGGACCTGCAGTGGTGAGTAGGTATAGTTTCTTGTTGACGCTGGTGGAATGGTCTGATTGAGTACAAAGTACCCTGACTTATTCTTGGCCTCGCATAGCTGTGCATGGTTCATTTCCACTTTAAAAGCTGATACAGTGGTGCCGTTTTGTTTCAAAGTTTCGTGAGTTTGGTTCGAAAGCACATCCCCACTTCTGCTGCTCTGGAATGAGTTATACTTATGCAATTTACTCTCATCCTGCCAGTCAGAAGGAGATACCATGTAGGCCAGTTTCTGATTGGTAGTCTGCCTTGATGATTCTATCCTGTTTAGGTTTGCCACTGTAGAGTTTGGTCGAATTTGTTGCCACGGCATTCTGTTGCTGAATGGGTATTGAACTGTGTTTTGTTCTGTTGAATATGTCTTATTAGGCCCTTCCCATGAGGGTGGCAGCCTGTTCAGGACCATGCTGTTGATGGGTTTATCAAAAGGTGTTGAGCCTGTGCAGATGCTGCTGGCTACAGAATTGTTGAATGTTCTATTGGAAAAGTGCATCGGGGAGCCTGGACTCGGAGAAATATTTCGTGCATACACTCCAGCCTGCATGAGTGTTCTCTGGCTGGAAACTGCATCTTTGGAGTGACAGTTTCTCTTACTCACCAATTCGATGGCTGCATCCTGACAATCTGCCTGAGAACTTGTTTTTGAGATCTCAGGTAGAGTAGTCTTCCCCTTTTCTGACTGTTGTGAGCTGGAAACTGAGCTGTCACTGCTGGGTGAGTCTTCACTTAGAGTTCTGGAAGACTGGATGGATGACGCCACCCCCTGAATAAATTTTGGATCTTGCAGGTTGGGATAACAGCTTTTATCTGGCTGATGGTCAGCACCAAACTGGGAGCTATTCTGAGAAGTGTTTTGCCCATTTCCAGGTGAAAAGGAAAATGAGTTATGAGTGATATGTGGTTGGGAGTTCTGTTCACAGGCAAAAGATTCAGGGGTTGATTGATCCAGTAAATGATATCCATACTGAAATTGAGCAGGCACAAAAGCACTCACCTTACTGGTTTCTGAAAGGGCAGTGGATTTTTGTGAGGAAACACCATAGTTTGCATTACTATACGTCCGCTCAGGGGATTGCCATACATTTGAGCCACTAGCTGGACAGTCAGCCATCATCTGCTGACTTCCAGCCTGTGTGCTGTTAGTCTCCATCTGTGCCTGCTGATTTAGCTGCAGGGGTGGGTGTGAGTGTAAAGATGTTCCGCTTGAGGAACCCAGTGCTTGTGAGGTATAGCTTGGGGAGGTAATGTTACAGGAATTCTCCTGGAAGTAACGGCTGTAGCTAAGCTCCTGCTGCTGCAGTTCAACCTCTCTTTCCGGCATGTTGGGAATGTTAATTCTGTAGCTCCCTGAAACTGGGCCACCACTAGGTTCCAACTTCTTGGGTGGCAGAACCTTCTGTTGTGGGTAGGCTATGCCAATGGTGCGTGGATTTGTAATGCTTAGTCTATACAGCTGCTGTGGGTTTCCACGCTCTGTCTTTCCTGACCGCTTTCCCTTCTCTCGGCTACGGCCCTTTCCACTCGGTGACTGGGGACTGCCTTTCCCACTCGGCCAAGCTCTGTCAGTGACAAATTTTGATTTGTTCTGCAGTGAACTAAAGTCAATCTTCCCTGTCTGCTGTGGCCTTATGACAGCTTCACGCTGCTGAGGACAATCCCTGTCTTTTTCTAGCTTTTTAGCCTTGGCCCCTCCAGAGCTGAGCTGTACCTCGGTGCTTGTACTTGAAAAGTGCTCGGAAAATGCCTTGGTGGTTTTATCTCTCTGCTGTTCCAGTGCCGTCCCCTCATCCTGCTTTTTCGACTCAGCATCCAGCTCTTTGACTGTATGCATTTGTTGAGTCTCTCCTGCCATAGTGCACATTCAGTGCTGTGAAGGCCTGGTCCACAGAATTGCTATCTGGGAGACAGGAACATCATCTTTTGGGTAATAGGATTCAGTAAATGTCCAGTGGCAGGAACTGCAGGGACAGGCTTGCTCGCTGCAAGCTCATCTCGTTACCCTGGTGGACCATGGATCTGGCACTGAAGATAAGCAGACCTGGAATAAAAACAAACAATCAAAAGAAACATGAAATCTTCTACTTTATAATGCTTTTGTTTACTTACGGTTCAAACTCTTTAAATTATTTGCTCATAAAATACATTCATAGCAAACAGAATACTACAAATTTCCTGCCAAAACAAATGCATTTAAAGATTAGGGTTCAACACAGGTTTATAAAAAAGCTTATTTGTTTAATAACTGATAATAATAACAATAATAATAATAATAATAATAATAACAATAATAGCACAATAGCATTATTATTATTATTATTTATTATTATGACTACACTTTTTACACAACTTTCTACTGAAATAATACCACAGTTTCTGTTCTTGCCACCAGAGAGCACTATTGCATCATTACATTGCAGTGTTCCTTATGCAGAGGACTGAGGTAATTACTGGGTGTTTTTAATAATTACAATACTTCTATTTTTACTCAGTAGCCTATACAGAACCTAATATTAAATGCCTTATTCCTGAGAAAAATGGCACTTAAAAAGAACAAAAGAAGTTAACAACTTTTTTGTGAGGGTCACATTACTGATCTTTAAACAGCAGTGACTAGATGATACATCAAACTACAGACCCTCTGTGAAAATCTTTACAAAAGAACCGATTCAGTCCAAAAAAATATAAAATGCACTAGAGTAGTGAATATAAGAAAATATAACTTGTGGATCCAAAAGATTTTGCCAGTAAATGAATCACAGGTTCATTATGAGAAGGGACACAATGCCACAGTGTTCTGTTGGTACAAAAGGCTTCAGGTTTAGATCATGGAGAAATATTGTGGATTAGTCAACCAGCCCTTAGACAGTGAGAACTGTGGGCATACTGACGTCTGTTGCCTTTCCTCAGGCATACCAGACACAACTTCCATCTGCTTCTTTTGAGGTCCGACCAGATGAAGCTTGAACTTAGCACCAAAATGGGATTTCTAGGCCTGGTGACTGAACTTCCATCCAAGGTTCTTGTCTATGCTTTCTGGCCATCAGCAATGTCTGGGGAGGCCTGCGGTTTAAGAAGCTACAGTTAGTCTCTGTTATAGATACTGTTTACCTTTAAACAATGATATGACTTTACTGAATAGTAAAGTAATACTGGCTAGTACTGGATAGGTAAACTTTAACAATAAAATACTAGTCATACTGAATAAAACGTTGAGCATCTGTTACATGGGGCCTCTCCCTTGGGCAATGATCACTCCGAAGACTGTCAAACACACCTACTGCGGGATGCATTTTCTCCAGCACAATAAATTTTCCCAACCATCTGAGGACTGGTCAAATATGCGAAGATAAAAAGATACCATAAATACATCCATCCTCATAAATCTCTCTCAAGATCATGTTTTTAAAGCTCTCAGGGTCATTTTGGGCTCAGCACCTGATTTGATTTCCTGCCTAAAAGCCTTTTTATCATTCTAGAAGCTTAGCCACTATCTTATACTAAGACAGTTTTCTCTATATTTGCCCTTATAAACCAACAATGATAATTTCCTTTTAAATAGTTATTAGACATACCTTTTCTAACTAAGACAAAGATTTAGTCACTTTCCTCTACGTAAACTTCATAACAACAGTGCCATAAAAACAAATTTAATGCAAATTCCAAATAAAACTGTGGATGATAATGAAGAAGAAAGAAAACTATCTATTGCATCAATGAAAATATTAAAGGTATAATTTGCATTTTTAGTCTGTCAATCCAAATCCATACTTTGTAAACCACTTCTCATTGCTGTCTCAGTTTGAAGTCTTTGTTTCACCAATTCCTCTTTGTTAAACTAGTAAAGTGCAAAAAAGTACAGCTCTGATCGAGTCTTTTGTGTCGTCTTCCTTTCAAGGTCATTCATCCTACATTTCCATGCTTAAGCTCCCTACAGCATGACTCCTTAATGCAACGTGTTTTGGACATGTAGTCAAAATGTTTAAGTTTGGTCTTATTTGACCAGAGCTGTTTCTATCATATGTTTACTGAGCCACCAACAGGGGATGTGGCAAGCCACTAAATAAAACCGTTTTTGGTGCTCTTTCAACAATGCCTTTCTACAACTCATTCTTACAAATTAGTGAGACTTGTGGAGTGCACAACTAATAAAATGTTTCCTCTTGAGCTGCGGACCACTGCAGCTCCTCCAGAGTTATTATGGGCTTCTCTATGTAATACTAACCTTGCCAGTTTTAGAAGATATAAATAGTCATGGTAGATTTGCCATTAACCCTCCTATTTTTAGATGGTGGATTTAACAGTGAAACAGTAAAACATTTTATTTTATTTTTTTTTACACTGAAATGGTGTAAATTACACCAATACTTTATGTCCGCAGGTCTGCTGTGTTATTTAATCTCCTAATAAAATAAATGTAAAGATTCAAGAATTAAAGTTTCGAAGGGTATGTATACTTTCTACAGCAACAGCTTGTTCCTACAGCTTGTTGCACTTATTAAGATAAATTCCAATAAGGTAAGATTTTAATAAATATGTTAGACAAAAGAAGGAAAAAGGAAAATTCCTTGTGACGAATATGAAGCCAGTCTCTGTCAAATTTAGTGTGACAGAGCTACAGGAACCATACAGGTTAAAAAAATACGTGTTCAGATCCTACCAAACAATTGCATAATTATTCATGATTTTTTACTCTGGCATCTGCTCCCCTGTCGCAGCTTTGGTAAATCTTTTGGAGGTATTTAACAGGTTATAAGGAAACCTTTAGGACGTAGTCAGGTTTTGGCCTGGTTGTGAAAAATCACATCCTCCTTACATCTCTCCAGAATCTGAAAGCCAGTGTCTGCTACCATTTCCACCACAGGTTAGGAAAAGTGGGGTTAAGGCCCAGCCAGCATTTCCAACGCGTAAAGCTTGATCCAGTACCGCAAAGTCAACAGGGCTCATAAATCACAACTTCAATTGTGTTTGCCTAGACTAGCTGTTGCGGTTTTGGCCTTCGAATGAAAGCCTCCAACAACAAAAAGAGCAGTATGAGCATCACAAGGACTTTAGAGAAGTAGCACCAAAGCCTGAGCTGCCAGCTTGCAAAGAGTGAGTAGTCATTTTGATATTCTTTCAGAAACCTTGTCAACTTCCCTAACCTTTCTGTGCAGCTAGACACATCTTTCCTTGTGCCAGTCAATTCTATATAGCTCAGAATTACTTCATAATCACACTTTAAGCTTATTAATCAACTGCCTCTATAGTGCCTTTGGTATGGCTCGTTCAGTTTTATCTCAAAAAGTATAAATTGCTTTTGGACTATGAATAAAGAAATTGTCGTGGTGACAAAATTGCAAGCTGGGCAGAACCATATTTAAAATCCTTACCAACTATTCTAAAATTTGTTCTATAAAATTGTAGTTTAGTGGAGTTTTTACAAGTCAATTAAGATGCATATGTGCATGTGTGTTCTTCATGCCTCTTGTCAAATCCCACAGTTTTTTCCAACTGTGGCACCCCATATGTCTTGACCACAATACAACCCAATGCGTGAGAGTACTGAGTGCATAAGAACTGGTGGATTTGTGGTACAGGCCCATCTGTGTTTTGTGCGTGGGCAAGTAACTAACCTGACCAAATGTGGATAAACTTTTTCCACTTTTTTCTTCATTACTCTTACAGGACTGTGTGTTGATTTCTTGCAAGAATGCTGGAGTAGGTAAAAGGTACCTAAATGAAAAGTAAATTTCCTGAAACTCTTTTTCCTATCATTTTTATGGTGGATGTATGCGGTGTTGGCTTGAGTGAATAAATGGCATTAGCACGCTAAGAATTTCTGTCCATCTATCACATCAGTGCCTTACCTAATTGATTCTGCAGTTTCTAAGAGGTAAAAGGTCCAAATGAAAACTATTTTTCTTTGGACAGTGGCTGCTTTAGATCTTATTTTTCACAAGTGGGCGACCAGGGACAAACTGCATTTTCTACATTATCTGAAAGTAATTTGTTAAAAAAAACTGGTATGGCAAAAATCTAAAACTAGAAACTGGAAACCTAGAACATCCCATCCTGCATGTAAAAATAAAGATTTCTTGATAAAATTACAGAGTTACTGGATGGTAAGTAGTGGACTCTGCTTTTCAATTTCCATGATTGTGCACAAAGTGGAAGGGAATATATACAAAGACCAAAACTGCATACTCAAATAAAAGCAAGAAAACAACTAAACAATAACAAAAACAAATAAACAAAACAACGGAGCTCAAAAACTAGCTGCTACCAGTTTGCTCTTGAAGCATCCATGGAAAACTGTGAAAAGGCAATGAATTATACCTGTGGAGATATAATTAGCGCACAATGTATGCAGCACAATAAACAAATAAATAAATAAATAAAAACATGAGGCAAACTTGATGTTATTAATAAAAAGATAGGCACAGTTAACGTATTATGATCTCTATAGTATGTGATTGTATGTGAGCATTCAGACATTTTGATGTAGGTACTACAAGAATTATCCTCAGCCATGGGTACAGAGGGCCACTCCAGCAGCCCAGAGGGAGCAGAGGGAGCACAATTTCCTGGACACAGTGGCCACGCAAGAGCACAGAGGTCAGACATGCCACTGCAGGAACACTACGCACCCACCCAGAGGTCCACAGAGGGGGTCTGGGACAGAGCCCTGTAAAGTAGAGCTCCCAAGGTAAAAGGATCAGCACCCTATCCGTCCCGGTCGCCCAAGCACGGGCCAGGGTTCGGGACCCAGTAACCATGCGGCCGAGCACCCCAGCGCACAGCAGAGAGCCCGCCCGAAAACCAAGAGGGACAGGCGACCCCAGACAGCCAGCCGGGGCAGACCGATACACACCCCCGTGCCCCCAGCACCAGCACCAAGGCCCACTCGAGCAATGAGGAAGGGTGAGGAAGGGGCAGGGCACGACCCCCTCCCAAACAGGAATGGCATGGAAAGGCCAGAGGACACCCAGATCCAGCCCCATCCATACATGCTCACTCACTCACTCACTCATGCAGTCATTCTCTGGGGCAGCACAGTGGGCGGCCCCCGGGACAAGACATATAGCAATAGTTCTAAATGAAATATAAATTAAAGGGGATTCTAAAACGATACAGAAGGTTCAGTTTCAGACCAACACTAGTTGCAGAAATGACTAAGGGTCTTCTACCAACATCTGGGTGTCAGATATGCACAGTGAACAGTGATTTATTTTCTCACAGTGTGACTGGCATATTGTCTGGAAAGAAATTATTAAAAATGGATACAGTTCTAAAAAGATTTAAAGTGAGTTATTTTTCTTGTACAAGAACTGAAGTCATCGCCCAAAAATGGACAAAACCTTTTATTTGATTCGCTACTGTTTGTCAGGGTACTAACTTGTTGCTATTTTGATGTGATCAATAAATTGAACAAAATAGTAATTTTGTGCAACTGAAAACAATGGAGAAAGCAGCCAATATCTAAAGCAAATCTTTGATAGCCTCTCAGAGAACATGAAGTCTCAAAAAATAAACAATTGAAGGATGATTTAAAATTTTTCTTAAGAGTAGCATATATGACAAAAATAGTTGTGGTGAGAGCAATACTCCAAAGAGACAAAGCTCTTATACAGCTAATAGACAGGCAGTCGGGCAAGTAATACATTCCTACAAACAATGACTTCTTTTATAATGATGTAAACCAATAACTGGCACAAGCAGGATTTTCTCAGCATGATCATCTTTTCCAGATGCTTGCACACTGAAGTATCATCACAAAGTGGGCTCAGAGATCAGAAAGAAGGAAAAGCCAGATGAAGATGAGAGATGATGAGGATGGAGTCAATGTAGGGTAAAGGTAATGTATTAAAAAGATTGCAGGAAATGCCATTAAATAATGGGAAAAATTGTACAGCGGTGAGCGTTAAAACCAAACACAGAAGGAGGGTGGCAGGCTTTCTGTTTGTGTAGTCTTGTAGGCTGTATTATGAATGTGATGGAGGGGGCTGGATCAGGTAGCAGACTAAAAAGTGTCTGACTGCTCCCCTTACACCTCATCCAGCACACATGGTCTAGTGCAGGCAAAGCACTGTGAAAACGACAGGTCCGGTTTCCGAGGCATTGCGCCAAACCTTGGTCTGCTTGCCTGCGTACTTCTAGTATGTATTTTTGGAAACATCTATTATGCAAGCATTTTGTTAAGATCTCTGCATGTTTGTTTGCTTGAAAGGAGTAGAGAGGAGGAGAGATATGTTGGAGTGTCCGACCGCCTGTCACAACTTAGAGACCACACACTTATTAAAACAGAAGCTCTTGATGTGGCTTCCTTGCAGAGGGTTTGCAACTTTATTATCTGAGTTTCTGATTAAGGCAGCATAATTAATAAGTCATCTGTCAGAGGACTGGTGACATTCTGTCAGAAACCTTTGCAGCATTTGAAAAATGTCCACATCTCTGTGCTTTAAATGAAACAGTAAGTGCAGTTATCCCTGTGCCTACCACTACCAACATTACCCCACCCTTCGCACAATGTGGTTAACTGCTTACCAGGGAAGATATAGACAGCGGGAATGTGTGTCTGTTTGGATCTGAGTGTGTGTCTAATGGGTTTTGGCATGTAATTCCAGAGGTTCCCCCCTGACCCCCCCTCCAAAGATTTTCCTGCTTCTCAGACAAACTTTTTTCTTTTCTTTTCTAACCACTGGATTCTGGACTCAGTCTGTTTCCATATTACAAACCACAACATTCCACAAACATGATGGAATCTTGGTTCTAGAGCGCTAAAAGTTATTTTTTCCCCTATTTTTTAACCCAATTTTCCAGATATATGCATGTTTATGGAATATTATGTGTGTGGTTGGAAAAGGGATAGGTTTAATGTGAGGGACTGAAGAACATGACAGAGTAGATAAGGATATGAAGGGTGGCCCAGACAACATTGTCTGGCTCTGACTTATAGCCACAGTAATTTCCTCCTCAATGGACAAAATCCAGCTTTTAGGTGTGATCCTTCTTTAATGTGCCAATATTTGCTTGTCCTTTCGTCAGACTGGGCAGGAGTATTTGGTTGCCTCTTTAAAATGTTACAGTTTTATTAAATGGAAAGAACTGGAACAAAATTGGACAATAATTCATTAACATGCAATTACCACGCTGATGTCTGGGGTTGTGCTGGTGCACAGCAGAGGTGATTGTCATCAGGGTAGAGTTAATATCATACCACACGCCAAGTTGTAGAAGAGAAACATCTTAACTCGTAATGTCTGCAAAAATATTCATCAGAAAAGGCCGACTAAATTAATATTTTACTCAGATATTTACAAAAAAAAAAGACAGCTAATGAAAGATCATCTGGTTAAAATTTACTAGTTTAACGGGTGCCACAAAGCTAAGTGGTTAACAGAAGCTACAGTCCTCTGTTCAGTTATTCCTGGTTTGTTTCCTGGCCCCTGGACAATTTTCTGTGTCATCTCTTCTCTCTTTTTCTTCCTGTCTATCTACTGTTGAATAAAGGCTATTAGTGCCACATAAACCTTTAGAAAATAGATTTTCCTAACTTATTCATACATTTGTGTGCTTTTAATTATACAGAAACACAAATATACTTTCAAAGAAATGATGAGAGACTGCCAGAAGTCTGTAGACAGGCAGAAGATTTAAATTTAAAATAGACAGAATAATATTTTTCATGAGGTTTCTGACAAATGATTAAAATTATAAAGTTTAATTTAGTTAAATACATATGCTTTATGTCTTTCTTGAGCAAGCACTGTTTTATTTTTATTCTCTGTATAGTTCTTTATAAAATAATGACTAATTTCCCAAATATAACGATGATTTAAAAGAGCAGTGTTACTTTAAAGCTGTCACAATGAGACCCCCACCCCACACACGTGTAAACAAAGAGTGAAATGAAGAAACATGGCTGCTTCATCTTCAGGGTCACACTGCAAGGAAACAATAAATCAGCCATTTAAATTGTCCGTCAAATTTCTGAAGAGAACTGAATCAGCAAATAGCAGCAATGATTGTAAAACTCCATTTCTTGGAAGCAGATTTATGATATTGAGTTATGCCACAAAAGTAAACTGTTTTTATATGAAATGTAGTGTTCATGCACTGGATTTTTTTAACTGGAAGAAAAGACAAATATTACTGGAATATTTAATCTTCTTGTGTCATATTAACTATCAATCTCTACATATCTCAATATAAACCCTAATGATCCTTAGCTTTATGTATAATGGGAAGAACCTTGGGTTTTCCTAGTATCTAATATAGACATTTTTGCAGTTTCATGATCAACCATTACTTTTTTCAACACAGTTAAATAATTTCCTATTGATCCTTCCTGCTTCAGAACAACATCATAGAGGAGGTTTTTTACTTATGAAGGAACTGGACGTTTTGCTCCATTGTTTCCAGGAAGCCCCACTTGGTAAGTGGTGTGGTGGACCAACGTCACATAGGTGAAACATAGAGATGGGACAGGCCTTGCATAGGCAGAGTTACGGCCCAACCATCAGTGGCCTCTGGGGACTCAACCTTCCCTCACTGACCTGTCGCCCTGGTGCTCATGGATCACTGAACATGCCCAGGGAATGTATGCACAGACAGGGAGGATTATCTGTCCTCATGCCACTGCATTTCGTTCTGACCTATATTGCATGCACTGCAAGACAACCTTTAGCTATGCATATTTTATTTGTAAGTTGTCACAGAATTTCAATAAGTATTTTTACAGATGGTGCGTAGTTATTGATACACAGCAGGGGTCTGATTCTTTGAGCAATTTGGGAGTTTTATGTTCTTCTACAGAAAAGCTGAACAGAAACTAGACAAACACCTTTTTGCTACTTTACGTTCAAAGCAAGTGAAGCACATTTGGGATCGTTGGATATTAAATGCATGATATAGAAAGAAAGTTTATTAAAACATAGTTCCCTTTAGGCAACACTCATAACCTTTCACCTTTTGCTAAGAGTTTTGCTTTAAGACAGAGCTTTTTTCCCATTTAACCAGAGGATAGAGTAGTGTTAAAACATGCGACAGTCAAAGGGATTTTCCCTTAAACCTTGAGAGACTGTGTTAAAATTAATGTACCAATGCCAAATAAAACAAGCTAAATTTTGTAAAATATGGTCTTCCTGTCAAAGTACAAACCCAACAGATGCACACAAGGGCCTTTTGTAAAATAATCTTTGGTCCAAGTTCATGAGAGCAATTAGGAAAAAGCTTTGGTATTTATACAACCTCACAGTACAGACAACGGCTATATGCTATGAAATTACATCTAATTGTAAAGTATGCAACTGCTTTCATGTGTATTTGTAACGTTTTTGTGACTGAAATGCATTTTGGTGTGAGAAAGTTTTTTCAGAGCCTTTCTGTTGTTTTTTTTGTTTGTTTTTACCCATCTTCATTACCTATCTGGGTTAGCACATTAACACATACAGCACCTTGTGTTTATGCATATTTATATTGCTTAAACATGTTCACACTTTTCTCACAATGGTCAATGCATTTTAAAGGAGTTTTATCTCATGGAAAAACACAAAGTAATGTAGGTAATTAGAGATGAAGGCTGACAAATGTAGGAATAAAATATAATGAAGATTCTAAAATAGCTCAAAAAAGTATGATGAATAAACTTTTACCATCATTCCAACATCTCCATGCTTATTCTGTTCCTTTCTTTCTTTCTTTCTTTCTTTCTTTCTTTCTTTCTTTCTTTCTTTCTTTCTTTCTTTCTTTCTTTCTTTCTTTCTTTCTTTCTTTCTTCAACCTAAATAAACATGAAAGAACATTTCTTGAGCTTGGTATTAGGCCAAGGACAGGTGGGGGTTGGTGGTGGAAGGAAACAAAAACATTTATAGAAGATTTAGGATGGAGTTAGTGGAGCAGGCGAATGACTGGCAGTCATGGCTTAATGATAGAGGCAACAAAGGTATTGCAAAGAATAAGGCCATGAAGTGGGGTTATTTAGAGTTAAGTACCATGGAGGTAATGGAGGCAAACTTGAGAAGTTTTCCTGTGCAGATTAATGCTGGATCTTATAATAAGAGATGGGGGGGAAGTTTAGGATAAAAACACACATCAATATACTTTTGGTATGTTTTTTACATTTAGGTTAATTTGGCCTTTGGGCCAAAATCTGCACAGTCCAACAATGAAGAAAGAATTTCAGGCAGTCTTTTTGAGTCATAAGCATTTTCCAAATTCACTCTGCCTGCCTCTCTTTAAATAGCCTAAGGAAATGTCCAAATTACCTAATTACGGCTCAGGCTTTCCTAAGTAGACTGCGTTGACACATGGCACGGCATTTCAAAAAATACACACAAAGCCAAAAAAGAGAAGTATCCTGGTGATGGATCACTCATTTTCAGCAAGGTTTTATTTGTGAGGCAGTGTGATGGATTATGTCAGCTTTTTATGCTTCTTTCTTTGGTCTCATAACTCTCAAGGCTGTCCCTGTTAGGGGGCAGACCTTCAAAGAATCGTTGGATTTAAACGATCTTCCAGAGACATGCGCTGTGGTAGATTTGACCAGACCACTTCGTCATTGCATGTTGCAATACTTCCTAATGTCTGTTTCAGTGTGTCTCCAAAGAGCACTCAAAGCACTACTGAACTGCGACATTGATTGGCACTTGTAGCAAAAAGCTGTGTTGCCTGAACATACACCATTAAGGAGTTCTTTCTGCTTTGGCATTTAGATTCTTTGGTCCATTTCAGCTGCACGTAAAGGAAGACTTTGGAAACACTAACAATGAATACTCGACGAACAAAAGACTAAGTCACATCAAGCGGAATCAGACATGAGCTGGGATTTTGTGGAAACCGAAAAGAACTCTAACTTTATGTTTTTACCGTATTTGTTAAGTGCAATCAGAAATATTATACACATCCAATAAACATGCTGAAAGCTCAATTACCTTTTCAATACAACAGGCCACAGCAACACCTGCATTACTAAAGACGAGGGGGCCATCTTTATGCCCGTCACTGATAAAGACAACAGAGGGATTCCTGCTTTAGTCATTTGCTGACACCAGACTCCAGCTACCACTTCACTTTTTTGTGTTTGAAAACGATATAATACACTTCTCTAATTCAGCTTCCATGGTAAAGAATCTGGGAAAAAGAAACAGAAATCACAGTGGAGAGGGAGAGAGAGGATATGAAAAAGAAGTCAAACAGAGAGGAGACAGATTCCCAGTCCCAGAGCTTCGAGTTCAGACTGGCAATCTTCCTGTGATGCAGGAAGACATGAGACAGTAGCTTTTCTTCAGCAGTCAAATGTGGTTCAACAGGATCCTCTTCAGTGGAGTGTGGAAAATAAACATGCCTTCCTCTTGAGGATTGAACTGAATTAGAATTTAACAGATGTAATAGACCTTTAATTGAAACGAGGCAAACTTAATCTTACTAGGTCATTGGTAAACAACTGTTCTTATATGAGTTTCAAATGACCTTAATTGAATCTCATGGGTTGTAAGATTACTTTCAAACATTTTTCTCATTATTTTACTCTTTTTCAAAATATTTTCTCTAAACACACCCTAAACGTTTTTTCAGTATCCGTGTCGCATGGAAGTGAACTAAGGGTTGATGGGGCTGCAGCAGGAGGACTACCTGGTGTGTCGCTGTGTCGAATATGACCAAGGGGTCCGCTGTTGAAAGGGGCTCTATTCTGCATCTGCAGGATCACCTTACACGACCACTTCCTGCTTCCGACCATGCTCCTTACAGGCAAGCCCTGTATGCCAGTGCCGAAAAAAGCTCACACAGAGGGGTTCAGTGCGCCCAGAGGCTGAGCACAGGACGCTATTCATCCTCTTCCTGATGCTCCTCCCAGGTACTTTCTGACTAATCTCAGAAAAGCTATATTTTAGTTTTTATTTTAATTTATATATATATATATATATATATATATATATATATATATATATATATATATATATATATATATATATATATATATGTAGTGTTTTTATCAACATCTTTCGATGTTGATAAAAAGCACCACCACCTCATGATGCTGTCACCAATATGTTTCAGATACGAGCTGGTGTTTCATTGGGTGTAGTGCAGAGGCCATCTTATTGTCATTCTCTCATCAACAGAAAAAAATAAAAGTACATGGCTTTATTTACTTTCAGATTATGTGGTTATTTTATGTTTTTTTTAATGTCACAGCTGTACATTAACTTGTACTGGCAAATCAAAACAAATCACAATACAATACAATAAAGTTTGCTCTATCAATAAAAAATATGAAGACCTCATGGGATACGAATACTTTTGAAAGGCTGTGTATCTGTGAATGATGGGGAGAGAGGCAAGTGGAAGCTAGAGTCATGCTGGTATTTCTGGAATGCTCACTTAATCCAATCTAGACCTAGCAGCAGGGGTAAGGATTGTAGGCTCCACCTGAGTTGGAGTATTTTTACAAGAACACTTCTGGGGTCAACGGAGAAGGGATGTGTAAGATTGAATACAGTAAAGCATTGGGGAAATGGTAAATTGGGCAAGTAACTCCAAAGATAAACAAAACCTAGGCATTACTGATGAGGGTGCTACAGTAGCGGAGGGTTTTGCTTCCCCCTCCTCCCAGTTGGAAAGCCTCACTGAACTTGATTTCACTACTGTCCTTGTCATCATACTTTAGCTGCTGGACACTGACTTGTTTTTCTATGTTAAACGCATTAAAACAGCACCTGATATATCCATTCCTACAAGGGGGATAGAAAAACATTTAGCCTGCAGACTCCCTGGGCTTCAACCTCATGTGTCAGCCTCAGATGAGGTGTGAAAGAATGAAGCTCTGTACACCCACTGCAAGAAACCATTCATGCAGCAGAAGCTCAAACGGCAGAGAGTGCAGGACGTACCCATCGTGACTGAAACAGAACCAGTACTGATCCGCTCACCCTGCTGTCCCTGTGTCACACAACATTGGTATTGATCTAGACCATCCTGAACAAGTGAAGCTCTAGTAAGACTTCTTGTTCAGAGCTTGAGCAGAATGACTGCTAGGTTTCAGCAAGGAGGACAATCCCACCTCTGATTTAGCCAGAGAGATTTCTGGTTGCAGGATTAAGCTCATTTTCCTAAGACTTGCATAGTTTAACAGAAACCTAAAGATATCCAAGTCTCACCATACAACTTGGAGTAAATACAATCATTAAGAGCACTAAGTGAGGCATAGAAGCGGTCTGAAAACCAGTGTTTACATGGTCAATATAGGCTGTTCAACAAACTCAGTCAACCCAGGTTTCTGTCTATTCTTTTGAACCCTCTGTATTGGTGAAGAGCAGTCCTTACTTTGGAACAAACCGTAGTCCCTGGCAAGAAAAAAGTTGTTCCCCCTCAGAGTGGCTCTGGCTCACTCGAGACCAATGCTGCAGGCTGGGGGAGAGAAAGTAGCTTCTGTGCATGTGCTTTGCTCCAGCCTGTCTGCCTTCACATGTCTGTGTGAGAAACTGGAAGCTGAGCCAAGCCAAAGATTCACCAAAGTTAGCAGAGTGTGTTTAAGAATATTTTTCTCAAATTAAGTCCTAAGAAAAACATACTGGTCAATGGCCATTTAATAAAAAAAGTGTTTATGAAAACCAACAAAGATAACTTAGTATTTCCTTTCTTTGGTAGGATGAATGCACAGGTGTTTATGTCCTTAACTTGATGCTGTGCCACTGATCAAAACATGCAAAAACTGTGGGCTTTATAGAAGAGTCGCAATAAAGAGCCATTGTTCAAATAAAGGCAAAGCAAGTCCTGCTTAAAGTTTGCCATAAACCATGTAAGAGGCAGAGTAAACATTGGGAATGAGGTCCTCTGGTCAGAAGGGACCAAAATCGCCATATTTGGTCTAAATAAAAAAATACTGCAAAACATGATGGTGGTAATATCATCCTGTGGGTGTGATGTCTGTCAGAAGGTATTTGTAAGCTAGTCAATTGGGAGATGGGTGGGTCTACACATAAAGCAATGATGACAATTAGAATGAGCTAAAATGCCAGTATTTAAAAAACATGAATAATTTCCTACAAATTCACATTTATGCACTGCTTATCAATTAAAGGTTAAAAAACTCATTCCTTTAATCAATTCTTTGCTATACCATTTTATATATAAAAACATACATATTTGCTTTCAGAATTTTGTTGTATGCTATCTTTGTCTCCCCCGAGAAAACATAACTACCAGCCATTCCAGGAGGTTTCAGACTTTGTCCAAAAGGTGAATAGATTTAGATCCCCTGCCTACTACACTGCATGCATAGACACTAAAGAATACAATGG
Source organism: Orestias chungarensis (assembly GCA_032876305.1). Classification (NCBI taxonomy): domain Eukaryota; kingdom Metazoa; phylum Chordata; class Actinopteri; order Cyprinodontiformes; family Cyprinodontidae; genus Orestias; species Orestias chungarensis. The sequence continues at coordinate 4,011,133 of JAVLVB010000502.1, read as the reverse complement.
AAAGATGCTACATCCTAGTGTTTTTAACATAGAGTAATGTTGCCCCCGTCTCATGAATCATATTTTCCATCGTCCTCATATTTTTACAGCTGTGAACAGCTAGATCTGCTTAAATGCTTTAATCCTTGTGGACTGGAGGGGAGGCAAGGTATTCAGAAGCTCAGTTTCTTACAGTATCTCAACCAATTAAAGATTCCCTTTTGACCCTAAATACACACGGGTACTCATCTAAATTTAAGACTATTTTGTTTGAAACCAAAGGAAAGGAAAATACAGTGGTACAATAGACTGAATCATTGTTATGGAAGTTTTTTTACAAGTACAAATTCTTTCTGACCCTTATTTGATTCCATACAATGTGGACAGAGAATGAAGTGAAGACAAAAATATTATGTTTATCATATCAAAACTCATGTTAACTGTTTAAACCTTCATTACAACTAGACTCTCTATTTGCAACCTACAATCGATAACTCAAATTATCTGCAACAATTGCAGCACTGTTGGCTACTTTTTGTTTTTGGCTAACAAGATTCATCAGATGGAAACATTTCCACTTGCACGAACCAAATCTAGAGAACAACACTGTAATTTATGTGTCAAATCGTATGTCTGAAATGTGCTAGTGTTGCATCCTGAGCTGCTCTGATGAATAAACCATTTGGCCCAGCTATTAGGATTGGAAGCCCTGTCACAGCCCATTAAAAGGCAGAAGCAGAGAAAAAGTAAGCATCTGTAAACCTGTGCTGTTGAAGTATCATCTCAGTGTTGTGATCCTTATAAAGCTACATTAGAACAAAGTATTGGTTGGGACTTTAAATTGCCTTCTGCTCCTATGCACCTTTCTCTGTCTATTGTACCACTGTTGTGTGCAGAACCATTTGTGTTGGCAGAGTCTCCATCACGTCTTCAGGAAACCATTAATCAAGGGGAAAACTGGCCATGTTAGGACCTATGGTTACTGAAACACATTTCTATCTGCTCAGAAACTTCGTCAGATGTAGAAACAATGATTTGCCAAGTATTTATAAAGTGGATTTTCAAAACTATAAGGAAATAAATAACTTTAAGACTGTTTCTACCTTTAGTGTGACATTCGTCTTACGCAAATCCACAGACAAATATTCTGATTTGCTTTATCTCATTTACTACAGCTTAAGGCAAATGCAATTTGAGCTCAAGTTACTAGTTTCTAACATGCTATATGTCACAAAAATAATAAAACGTTGTTTATTGACTTTTTATGTTCTAATTTATCACCACACAAAATTACATGTGGGGTGGGCCCACATTATATCCTCCCTTTCTATAACCAGCAATGTTTTTTAAGTGAGCATCTGATGACCTTTCTTTTATTTTAACCAAAAGAAAAATTAGGAGTTCACGTAGTAAAAGCTATGTGGATGTCTCTTACAACAGTACTAAGACTGAAATTCAACATAATCTTATTTGAAAAGCCTATGTTCCAGAGAGGGTATTCCACAAGCATTCCTTTCAGAAGGTAAGAGGCAGATTAAAATGGAGCTGTAATGTAATCTGAGTCGTTAAAGTTTAGAGACGATTTGAAACTGGGCTCGAAGAACCCTTAGAAGCAAATTTTGGTTGCGGTTATTAAAAAGATAAATAAAAAGAACATTTTTAAGATCTATGTTTGCTGGAAATCTATCCAAGTACATGCTGTTATCTTGTTTTAGCATACCTTTCTTTCTATGGTGAAGAAGTCAGCTGCTATTCCTCCCACACAGGAATGAGAATAATTACAGTGTCAAACACGTCACCAGGTTTCATATGCTTGGCTGCAATCTAGGAGGAATTTATGAATGGCTTTGGTTTGTCTGGTCATTGGCCATAGGTGCTTTTCTACCGTTCTCGCAAGACTGCTGCTGTTTCAGCACTTGAATAACCTTAATGATGTAATCTCTCCACAGATGTAGAGTTGGTTTTCCATTGTTAAAGAAAAAAAGACCCCAAAAAAATAGAGCTTGAGTAAGGGGGTCAGTCATATCCCTGTTGTAAGTGGGAAAATTACATCATATCGTTAAAAGGGCAAAGCTGATGAGATATTTGCCTTATGAGATTTTGTTCTGAACTTGTGGAATCAGTATGTTGTTTATTAGCTTTATAGGGTAATTGCACTTTTAAGCATAAGTTCCTAGCTGCCAGAACTACATGACATCTGAACATGTGGAAGAACTGAAGCTAGGTAGTGTTATGATTCCAAGTGAAAGTGATATATTAACACAAATAGCAATTTTTGGGAAAAAGGGAAAAACAGGACAAAATAGAACAACTATACGAAAAAAGAATGAACAATCTCTTGTATTGCATTTTGTGAACGTAGATTGACCAGTAAACTTGTATTTATTGGCTTTGCTCTTTCGTCACAGGCAATGGTCAAAAACTGAGGCCCCGGTCTTTAGCTGTAACCTATCATCTCTCTTGAACAAGTAGCATGTGTGTAAGTTGCAGTTTGGTGTTGTCCATTGCTACACATGGGTTGTTTACTGTTGCAGTCTTATTGTAATGTAACACTGAATGAAACAAAAGTATATCATGTACTTTGAAGAAGGATCAAAAGTTGAAGAAAATAAAGTATGCATGGAAGAGAAGTCTATGATGACGAGATGAGCTTAATGTCAGTGAACAGGGTGAGAGAGTGTTTTAGTTTCAAAGAAAAAGTCTGAAAATCAAATACAGGGGCTATGTCTACTATTTCTGAAAGTTTCTCAGTCTTTCTTAAAAGCTCTTAGTCTTTGGTGCAAATCACCAAATCCTTCCAAAAACAAACACTGTCTCGTTCTTTTAGTTTTCCCGTTAGTCAGAGGAAAAAGGGAAACAGAACAGAAACAGATGAGGATGGGATACCATGTGGGTGGCTGCACTGACCCAAAGGCAACCTGTGAGTTACCTGCAAGGAGACCTGGGAGCATCGAACCATTTGAGGAATGGATGACTGTTTGGTATGTGAATGAATCAGTGCATTTGTAGTGACCTTGCAGGAAAAGGGCCATGTCAGCAGTTCCTCAATGATTCCATACTTACAGACATTTGTTAGTTTTATTGTACCACTAGCACTCAAAAAAGCCCCAGAGCCAAACACTGGTTATGCACAACAGCAACCTTGTCCAGACTGACTGGTCGATGAGGTGACAGGAAATACTTGGCAGAGGAACTTGACCTTCCCACTCGGTATCCTCTCAGGCTTTACAGACTCACTGTTAATTCAATCTCTTCCCAGCAATCCAAGTCCTTTGCATTTGTTGCAGTTACTCAGTGTATACCCTCCCACAAATATTTGATTTTCCATTTCAATCCCTCCCTCTTGCCTTGACTTTTTGTTAGGTCGTCTGCAACGTTTTTGACAGTAAGTCGTTGGAGAAAGGATTTCACCTGGCCCACTCTGCAGCAGACAGAAGAGGTTATTTTTAGATTACTCACAGATTAAAAGTAGAATGCTTACACTCTTCCTTGTAAAAATAGTTTTCTTCTTCTGCTTTATGATATAGTTTAGCTTCCCCGCTGGGGATCTTTGGTGCAGACGCTTCCTATACCAGACTCATTTACCCACACACCCTTCTCCCCAACCCCATCACTGTGATCCTCTCCAAGCGCTGACATCATTTGACAGACTGCACTCTATCCTCTGCCTGTGGGGGCTGCACTGTTCTGTGTGCACACCATGAAATGGGTGAGGATAAACTCTTGACACAAATCAAGCAACGGAAGAACAAAACAAGCTGTCAGAAAAAACACATCTGCTGCAGGAAAAACATATCTAATGCATCATTACGTCCTTAGCACAGTTCTCCTTACATGACCTTCTTCCAGAGTTAAACAGCTGCATTAGACTCATAGCTTGCTTTTACTAACTCTTGTATATGTGCAGGTACACACAAACTCACACTGTCAAAAGGATGCTAAAAGTATGAATCATGCAGTAATTAGGTCAGTGCTTTATCCGGGAGTCTAGCATGGGCTGGGTGGGCTCACTTTTATTTCTCTTGAACCCCAACCTGAGGCTGACTTTTTCCTCATGTCTCTGCAAATACAAACACACATACCCAAACGTCCCTCACCATGTGGATCACATCATCTCTGCCTAAAATGGGGAAGTAAAAAAAAGGGGGAGGGCGGAGTGTTGGGGGGTAGACACGGTCCTTTGGATTTTACTAGTCTTACTCTCCATGACCCGTGCCAAAGGTCTAAACCCGGATATAGCTCCTGTTACTTTATTTGAAAATTGGCCCGTTTCTAGAAAAAATACTCTGTTTTTAGACTTGCATATTCTCCCTCACCCTTAATTTGAAGGAACAACTTCTTAAGCAGTGGGAGATATTGGCTGGTAGTTTGCAGGAAATCATTTCATTAAAACTAACTCACAGTCCATCGTAAATTAAAGCTGTGTGTTAGATTATAAGTACAGAAGACGCAGAACAGTTAAGGTCAAGCTAGTGAAAGTCTCTGCATACTAATGAAATCAGTGAAACTTTAATTAGAACTTATATATATATTTATATAAAAGAGTGGTGTAAATGCTACTGATAAGATCAACTTTGTTGTAATAATAATCCATTCAAATGGGGATAATTTCTGTTGGGTCAATCAACTGTCTTTTTCAAATTTGTCTTAATATATGTAGTTTTAATACCCTAATATTTTTTCTGTGTTTAACAAATGCATAAATGTTTAATAAATAAAAGAAGTGTTGTAACAATCTATGTTCAGCATATAACAATCCAAATCAGGTTTTATATTTCTGTGTTATAGATGTCTAACTAGAAATTATCAAATTTTTAGCGCTAAGCAATACAGAATACATTGGGGTGCTTGTGCCAACCCCCCTAAATGAAGGTACTCTGGACAGTGAGACACAATGTCCACTTCAAGAAATGCCATTGACTGAGGGATTAGAATCAGCCATGTCTCATAGTCTATTTAGAAGAAGAAAAAAAATTATTGTGAAGTTGACTATTACATTTTGGGATGTAAAGCCTTTGATGAGCAGCTCTGTTTGTGTGCATGATGAAAGACACTTTTTTAATGAACTTTCAACATAGTCTCATAATAAAGTCTCCACAAAGAGCAAAGGCAAGGAGTCAGCTGTTGTTAAACAAGAAAAAAGTGATAAAGATAAACCAAAAGAGAACATAAAGTCTAATAACAGAATACTGTGGTAAGTTACGGTACATCAAACCACCTTCAATTGCTCCTTCTCAAGGTCGTTTTGCTGAAGCACTGGGAGCTTTAGTCAGAAAACAAGGAACACATTTAGGCTAATTGACAATTACATGTAAAATATCTATGTTGGATATGCTACTTTATCCAAAACATGTGCTGCAAATGAGAGATGTAGTTCTGCATCAAACGTTCTATACCAGTCTCATTCTCTCTTTACCATTAATCTCAGTTTTGGTCTTTGATGCAACTGAATAGCTGACCTCCAAAATGATTTCCTTAAAGCAAGGCACTTCTACAGTTCTTCTGATTGTGCTATCCATGTTGTGCTGTGATTAGACAACAGTGACAGTGTAGAGTCTCACAGAGCCATGAGATTTTAAAAGGAGAATCTGGGAATCGACAGGTAAGACTATTCTAAATGCATGGGACTAAAGACTGGGTGACTGTGTTTATGTATAGGGGAAAATAGAAGAAGCAGATGCGGCAGAAAACTGAAAGACACTTGTTTAGGAGTAGGGACAGAGAATGAGGTAACATTAGTGATCCATGTTGATAGTGAACACAGGGGATTACGTTATATTCACTCAGATGTACATCTTCTATTTAATATTTTTATATAGAAGTGGGAAAAAAAGGCTTTCTTTGTAATGAGGTTTTTTTCTGCCATGCAATGAAATCTGATTGGTTTTCTCTCTTTTAGATCTACAGCAGGCAATATGTTTCCACTTGAGGTAATGAAGCATTAATAATAACAACGTGGCTTTCTGTAGGAAGTTTCATAATTGTCTCACAGTTCATGCAAATACCAGCGTTCTGCATTCTAAAATAAATTGCATTAGAAAGGTTGATAAAAACAATGAAACTCTCCAAGTTTCATGTCCTACTATTCATGTTAAACTATTTAAAAAAAATGTTTAGTCACTCTATAAAAAAACTTTTCACTGTAAATCAGCAATAATTTTTAATCCCCCTAAATATGCTACAATCTTACTATGTCACAGCAAGTAATACTCTAAACGTTTTTGACAAATTAAAGTTCCTTCTTTAGGCACAACAGTGCCAACTTATTGTTATTCACACTATAGTGTGTCTAACTACTTAAATCCTATTTACAGATGGTTATACAGCTTAATCAGTCTCTTATACTGGATATCACTATTTGTTCAAATAGTAAAATTCAAAGTTCTAAGCAGAAAACTGAAATTCAACACCAGCAATGTACAAATTCTGACTTGGAAGGTCATTTACCTTGGAGCAACAAATTCTTTAGATGCTGAATAAGAAAATGTTAATGTCAAGAAAATAGCTAGCTAGTTCAGCACAGATGGGAAGCTAGTAAACATACTGGGAGGTTAAAATCAGGATAGTGAAAATTTGTATTGTCACCAGCTGAAGCCAATTTACAATTGTCCACAAGGTTAATCTAAGCACATACAATCAAACTCCATCATGTTTAATCAAGAAATACCAAAAACACAACTGGTAAAATAGATGCACAATACAAATATTAATAGAAAAGGTGGCTTTGTGTGCTTTTTCTTTAATAAAGCCTGGTCTCCATCAATGTTTTTGAAACAAAAGAACTGATAATGGTTGTACTTAGTTGTATTCCGACTTTTTTTAAAGAATGGAATCACACAAATCCTGGTAATATACTATATTATAAGTAAACGTAAAAAAAATCCTTACCTACAAAGCACATTCATATAGAAACAATCTCTATCTATCTGGCATCAGAAGCCATTTTGTCCTTTACGCTGTCAAGGAGCTGTTAACATCTGACAGACTGTCAGTCTAATGTCTAACATTCAAGAGATGTTGAAAGAGATTGGCAGATGAAGCCATACTCTTTGACCTGCTAGCTGCTTTAACATTTCCCATCTGCACCAGCTACCACATATGGTTCGCATAGAAAATCCTTCTTTCTTCTTTCTCTTTAGCAGTTAAAGGCAACATGCAAACACGGAAATGAGATATACACTACTGTGATGGGATGTGTTCTTGAGGGGTGGCATTGACTTGATGCTGTAGAAATATAACCAAGACGTAGCCATGAGAAACCACAAAGAAACATTTAACTAAAAGCACATGGAAATCTGCATGAACATAGCTGCTCACACACATGGAAATAAACCTTCAAACATATTTAAAAGGGGAACATTCATAAATGTAAAAAAATAAAATAAAATGGTGAAGTCTACCCTTTCAAAAACTAGATGTTTTCAACTCTGAGTCAAATCGTAGCTCCCTGACATGTGTAGGTCAAGTCTTAAGTTCTAAACCAGGGGTGTCCAACCCTAGTCCTTAAGATATACATCCCTGCAGGTTTTATATGCAAATCCCGGACCAACATCTCATTCAAAATAATAGTTCAATATCAGGCTTTGCCAAACCGGATGGTATTCTGACTCAACTGATTCAGTCCAGTTTGAGCAGAATGGCATCTGAATTAAATATGGCGATCTAGACACCAGGTCTAACTCAAAATTTGAGATCAAACGCTTAACTCTGAATCCCTTGTCCAATTTCCAGACAATTTTGAGTCAAGCCTCACATCCTAGACTATGAATCTGAGATATGTCTCAAGTCACACACCATAAGTCTAAGTCAAGTCTGAGGCAACAAGTCTTGAGTCCAAGATTTGGAATTTGAGTAAAGTTTTAAGACCAAGACAAGGAAATTTTGAACATTAACATTCATGCGGAAATGTTTTCCAAAAACATTGAACATCTACATCCCAAAATTCACAAAGTTCAAATAAAATTTTAATTATTTACTACTACACCCTGTCACTCCATCTATCAGTACCTTGAGTCTCCACAGCCTGTTTCATCATTTATTTGAAACTGCACAACCTGTATATAATATATTTTAGACCAAGTCTCATTAACAAATTAGAAGAAATGGAGGCTGTCTTTAATGGGTTTAAGGGAAAAGTTGCAAAAACTTGATATAAACATCAGCTTCCATGTCAGTTTCCGCTTAAGAGAGAGAGAATGTACGTGCGTTTCAATGTCAGTGCAAGATTAGATAAGTTCAACAGGTTCAACAACACACGCACACTCACACACACACACACACACACACACACACACACACACACACACACACACACACACACACACACACACACACACACACACACACACACACACACACACACACACACACACACACACACACACACACACACACACA
>JAVLVB010000502.1:3991966-4002657 GCA_032876305.1 Orestias chungarensis | reverse complement strand
TTTAAAATGTCCCTTTAAAATGTCAATTAATATGTCACTTGCACTCCGAATTTTGATTGCTGCTATGTCCGAAGTACTATATTGTAGATTCTGGATCAATATTGTATATTCTTGTGGAGTCAAATCACATTTCTCGTATAGTTCTTTAGAATTTATAATGTATTATATATTTGCATTCCGATCCTCAATGCTGCTATGTTGGAAGTCCCATATTGTGTTATTCTGTGTCCATATTGTAGATTTTGTGTAGCTCAAATCCTATTTCTTGCATAGTTATTATATTCTTATATCTTATTACATTATTTAAAATTGCTATCAGGGTGTAAACTGGACCGTGGGATTAGAATTTTCGTCCCACCTCATGTACCACATGTGATGTGATGACAAATAAAGATTCCTTGATTCCTTGATTCCTTGAACTGACAGTTTGCTGTTTGTGTTACTATTTTTCTAGAGGCCATTATATTGATTTACCTTTACACTAACCACAATCACTACCTGCTTAACTCCAGCCTTAACCCTAAAGGTTGCTAAAATCTTTACTCTGAATGCCATATTTTATGATATGGGGACTGTCTGTCCACAAAGGTGAGGTGAGTTCCTACAACAGAAGTGTGTGACTATAAAGATTTCCACAGACCACAGCATATTCACAGATACAAACATACGCACCAATACAAATTACTGAGTACTCCCTTTTTTTTCCCTGAAATGGACTCTGCAAATGTTTGGCTGAGCCAGCTGTGTCAACTTGAGGCAGGGTGTGGGGTGTATACAACAGTCTGACGGACTGCATGATGTGTATACACGCAGTCATAAACAGTATCAGGAGCGGAAGGACTGATCATCTAGATGTGCTTTACGTCGTGACCCCAGAGCTGAACTGTTATCTTTGCTCTGTTGGTAATATTCAGTCTCCAAGGCTCCAGAAGGCCCTGGGTGCTTCTCTGCACAATGTGGTGACCGTGAGAGAGTGCACAGGAGTTGGGAGTGTACACTCACTAAACCTTGCCTGATTTGGTCTTTACTGTTTACCGTCTCATATAAAAGTAAATATAAATTATCCAAAAGCCTGTTTGCGTGTCTGTGCATGAAAATGCATAAACATGTCAGTATCCAAGCCTTTGAAGTTGACCACAGTGGCACAGAGCTGCAGTGAACTTTTGAGCCGAGAGGGGGAGAGACCCACACACGCATTTACTGTGTCCAAAACATCTGGCCTTATTTATAACTGCTTTGGAAAAAAATACATCAATGGAACTAAGTGAGTCTCTTGAAAATGGGAAGACTCAAAAAGTGTTGCAGCAGAGGTTATTCAGTTTCCAGAATGACATAGAAAAATGAATATTGGCCATATAAGAGGGGAAACAAATGCATCTGAAATCCGAAACCTGTCCTACCATGCAACAAAGCAAATTATACATTATGTAATCCATCCAATGTTTACTTTGGATAAAGTTTTACCTTTCAACACAATGAATCTATGACCCTTAAGCAGGAAAGTGACCAAGAGGTAAAAGTAAGGTTTAGAGATCTGAATGTGTGTGGGCACCTGTGACTAAATGTTAAAATAAAAATACTCTGCATGAATTGCATGTCATTCATTCCACCTTTTAAGTGCTGTAGGAACAAGAGGCCTTCTGTAAAGAAGGACCAATGCAGAAGAGTGAAATCGCAAACATGCCTGTTTGACCCGGAAATATTCAGCAGGGTTAGAACTTTCAACTATTTGAAGCATGGAAACAAGAGAGGACCTGGCAAATATATGTGTTAGAAGACCAAACAGTGGTGAAGGCAGAGCTCCCATGGGGAATCTGACAGTAGAGCCTGATAGTCATCTCCAGCTTGCTCTCCACAATGTCAACAGTTTAAAGGAGAGACCATAATAAGCTCATTTATTAAAGAGAAGACTGTCCATTCAAGTTTAAATAACCTGTTCATGTCCTTACTTCCCAGGCTCTTTCTTCTGTAACGACAGGGAAGGTGGGCAGAGTTGATAATACGGTGGATAGAGTTAAATACTGGGCACTACTGGAAGAAAACCTGATAGAGGCAGCAAAAGACCGAAAGGCTGAGGCAAAGCTTCCCAATTCAAGCAGGCCAACATCTGTAAACAGACAGATGGAGCTACATATCAATTCTTATTAAGGTGTTAGTTAGAATAATTCAGCTATGAATCAACTGCAAGACTTGAATATTGCTGTTAACATAGGTTTTCCATCCAATTTGACTGAGCTTAAACTGCTGAGTAAGCACAAATGTTTAGTCTCAAGCTAGTATAGACATACAGCATATACTACCAAGAGTATGAGTAATTAGCAGTTGTGGTGTAATCTGGCACATTTACAATTGTGTACATTATTGTTCTTTAATGTGCACTTTCCCGATCAAATAAATAAATAATTAAAAAACGACACATTGTATTGTGTAATTTGGTCACATGAATTTAAAAAAAGTTTGTGGTTTGACTTCACCAGTGGAAACAATCTGGCAATTTTATTAGAGAAGATTAAAAAGTAAGCAGTACGTAGTTTACCTTGCCTATATAAATGCTGCCCCACTTCTTCATTTATTTCAGGGTGATGTCTTCCTATCTGATTCTTTTGGGGCATCAGGTTTCACTCCCTCATACAACCACCAGCTCTAGGATTGAGTGTAAATGACACCTACCTGCCTTTAGGCAGATTAACTATTTGTTACTAAGCCTTAACATCACAGATGTTAAAAAACCCCAAGCTTTAAAACTTGGGCCTCCCCTCTGAACCCCTTACAAAATGACTCGTCTGTCAGCACTTGAAATGAGTGCGGTCATCTGTCTACGACATAAACTGCTGAGCCACGGGGGTGACAGTCATCAGTAGACCTAGACAGAGGCTTTGAAGTGAAAGCCACAGTGAACTCCTTTCTACCCAGTTCTCATGGCTTTCCTTTAAATAGAGCATGACGTTAGACCGTGCACAGGTCTACCGGCCCAAACCCAAAATAAATGCATTCACAACAATGCCACATCTGGAGAAAAGTGTTGAGGTGGAAAAAGGGAAGAGAAGGAATTTTTGTGAAAGTGGGTCAAAAAGCTATTTAGCTCTTAAATTCAGACCTAAACATCTGGAGGCGTTTCAGAAAAGATTTTATTTGAGGTTCTAAAATACTTGCTAATCATTCCTCAGCTTTTCGGGCATCAGCTGTGAGGAAATTTGTCTGGACGTTTTCTCAGGAAGCCTGTCTTTGTTGTTGCTGTCAAAGCAATCGAAATGCTTCTTCTGCAGAATGAGCATAAGTACAAAGCAAAAATATTTAGCCTTTTTTTTGCCTGTTGTAGAAAGTGTCCAAGTAACAGACAGTCCCCTGACCTAGGATGGGATACAAATAGGAAGTGTTCAGTTTCAAGAGGAAAATCTGACAGGTTAGGAATGGGGAAGGATAATAAGGTAGGTAAATAGATAAAATGGTGGCTGAATTCATCACAGCTAATGTTTTAAAACAGCACTTAAGTATAGCAGATTCAGCTTCATAACTCAGATTCCCAAAATCCCATTTACCAGGCTGAAACCATGTGTACGGGCTAAGGTTTGTTGGTAAAACGAAACCAACATGACTTGGTCATCAGAGGGAGAAGAACATAAAGTGGCATATGAGTCACATTTACATCCTAAATATAAAACGTATTCAGTCTGGAGCCAGCTAAGATAATTAAAGAGCAATTCCTCACTGAAAACTGTGAGTTACTGAGCTGAGATAAAAAAATTTAGGAGACATTAGGTCAAGCAGTTTGGTTAAAGGACCAAAAATCCAATGAAACACCATCTGTGCTGTCATTTCTAATATTGCATTAAGTGAGCCTCTTTAAAGCAACAACAGGATTATAAAATAATAAACTATGAAATCATTATTACTGTGTATTTAGTTTGCGGAAGCTTGAATAATTGGCTATCCCTACACTACATTTGGATAATAATAACAAAAACTGGATGGATTAGTGCCTCCAGGACGTACACAGTGTTGTTTAGATATGCCAATTGTACTAGAAATTTTTTTTAACTTATTTTGTTGTGACATATAGATATTCGCTGGATTACAAATTGTGTTTTGAATAATCTGCAGACAGCTTAGAGTAACTTTGTCTATTTCTTGTAAGTTTAGATGTTATTTTTATGCAACTCAGAATATCCTAAATTAACTTTTTTGTGTGCGTGTTTTTGCGAATAGAAGAAACACCTATAAATCGCAAACAGTTTTTCGATTGGTTTTATTTATGTGTTAACCATTAAAAGTTTATACATTTAATTATTATTATTTTTTAACCAGGCATAATCAAATGCAGACCCAACTCAATAAAAACAGTTAAAAAGCAAGCAACTTATTTACTTCCTAAACCTTCATTAAACCCTGTTACAGACCCATTGAGATGAAAACCTTATTTCACATGCTTGACCTGCCTGAGAAAGTCAACAACACACCTCAAGATAAATAGAAAATACCAAAAGATATTCTTTCAGTTCCTACAAATATGTTGTGTCTTTTATTGATCATACGCTGAACTTTAGATTCAGTGTACATTCTAATTGTACTGATTTAGAATATGATTCAGATAAGTTATTATAATTAGTGCTATTTCAGAATTGTCATCAATTCTTTATAGTACTCAGAGCCACAAACAGTAAAAATTTACACTTTGAGCCTTTTAAAGTGTAAAATCTAATATTTTTGCCTTGTTAAGGAGGATAATACACATGAACGGGACCCACACTCACTGAATCGACAGCCAAGTTAGTAAAACCTGTATTTCTCCTTAAGCGGGATTGCCCTAGCAATGAGGTATAAACCTGGAATACTCACACATCAGATAAAAAGATGTTGATTGCCTTCATTTAGATTTAGGATTAATTCCCTTCCTAATCTTTATTCTAAACCGGAAACAATATCTTTATATTACTGATATGATACATGAATGTAGTCATACATACTTCCAGTGAAAATTATTTAACAAACGCACAACATTTTAAATCTCTTCAATTACATATTTAAAGTTAGCAGAAAATTATAAGGGCTCTGAAATTGAGGTTTGGCTTTTTTTATGGGTTTATTGAAGAAGAGAAAAAACTTAGAGGTTGTTAAAGTTTTAATGACTGGGAGCAAATCTCCACAGCCTTTCATTTAGAATCTAAATCCAATAATTTATGAAGCACTTTAGGTATAACTAAGTAAGAACATAATCATTCCTTCCCTTTACCCTCCTCTGTTTGATCGGTTGTGCGCTTTATCGTAGCATCATAAAATTGGGAGCGCAGAAGTTTAAACTGGTCTTTTCCTAATTAAAAAGATGGATGAAGGAGCATGGAGAAAGTTGATTCCCACAGGCCACATCATGGATTTCCTGATTCTAAATATTCTTGTCATAGGGCAGCCAACTGCACTTGCAATGGTTTATGGCAGTTGTCAGTAAAATTTGAGAAAGAGCTGCAAGCTATGCTAGTTTGGTATTGGATAATTTGATAGCAAAACTGAGAATAAGTTAAAGCTGTGATGTATATTTAACCAAGCAAGAAAACATCTAAAAATCTTTCCTGAGAAAATACACAAAATCTTAGTTAGTGAAAACATCAAAGAACAATATACATGTTAAGATTATAGAACTGACGTGACAACTTTGAGTTTTTTCCTATGTGTCCACATGGCCTAGCTGTAATTTAAAAAGATTCACAAATAATGCATTGCAAAGCACTCTCTGACTGCAGTGTTTGGAAAGCTTTCATGTTTCATTTGCTCTGCTTGCCAATAATATATTTAACCAGTTGGATAGACTTTTGCTGGAATTAGATCTTAGATATTAAGATGCCAAAGCTTTGAGAGAGAGTGGCATCACAATGTTAATAGAACGGACCAGCAGTGAGGAAAAATTTTGATTAATCACTATCAATATGTTAAACACAATCTTCAATTTTATTGCAATGTTTTTCCATATATTAAGAAACTCTACCAAAATCATAATGAGGTTTTACAAATAATATTTTATTTGTGGTGATATCATTCATTCATTCATTCATTCATTTATTGTCTGTACCAGTCGCAGCGAGCTGGTGCCTTGCTCTGGTGGCGAGTGGTTGAACATTGCACAGGCCATAAATCTATCCAAGGGTAACAATAAGACACACAGCTTGCACACGCACACACACAACACAAGAATTTCATCTCTTTATCATGTTAGCATAAAGAAAATTAGGTGAGGCTATGTTACACACATAGCCTCCCTTTGATATAAACCATTCTATTGTAGTTTTGGCTGGTTGCAACAATAGCAGGGGCATGATTAAGACTGAGGTGTTAGCACTTTTAAGGCTCTACCTATTATTCTTCCCGGATTGCCCTGCCTTTAGCTCTACCTATTTTAACATCAAATCTGATCAGATTCTCTCTCCCTGAAGAAGAAAAGCATCCCAAATCATAATGCTGCTGCCTTAATGCTTCCTTATCTAGATGGTGTGTTAAGGGGTGATTTTCAGTGAAGTGCTAGTTTTCCACCAAAGCCTGAGTTTTTTGATAAAGCTGATCTCAAACATAATGGCTGGAAATAAAACTGCATACATGCATACATTATTGAAATGAAAAGGATCTGTCCAAGTAAGATAGATCTGAAAAAGGGGTTAGGGTAGTTTGTTTTCTTTCCGTCAGCAATCATTGGGTGGGTGTTCGTTTAGCATGGCTGGGGTAAAAGGGAATGACTAAGGTCCTGCAGGTAAAATAACTGTTATTGTCCAGAATAGGATATGGTGATGGGGGCAGGGGTCACAATACAGTGACAAACATGTGAGCCACCCAGTGAGAAAGTCAACAAGAGATGCTTTCCTACAGAGCCTTGGCAACAGCCACGGCTGGCAAACATGTGTGCGACAAACATGCCATTTTAACCAATGACAGGGCCTCCATCACCACCATATGGGGCTGCCACACAAACATACCAGATTAGGTGGGAGAGCCACAGCAGGGGATGTGAAGGAATGGGTGAAGCAGAACGATTAGCTCCAAACACGAAATAATAAGATAATAATGCTGATAATGATAAGATATTTCCAGTACGGTCTGCATGGGTTATGGTCTGTTGGATCTGCCCTGTAAGCCCTGCAAACTGTTTAAATTAGAGTTAGTGTTATGAGGACTCCCTGATGTGAAAATCATGGGTGAGATTTTTCTGTTAGCTAGTCTGCAATCAGGCAGGTTTTACTGAAGGGTCTATTGTTTCTCTTTATAGCCTAAAGACTGGCAACCAGCCTCATGATGGCCCCTCTCTGCTATTACTTCCCCCTTAAATCTTATTTTACAAACTTTAACTGTCCTGAAAAAACATACAAAACTAAACTGGAGGTCCTTACATGCTGCTTCTTTTTTCCCACTGTGACCATCACAAGAAATCTGATTCTCCATTGCCTCTAGATCCCCTTTTTTTCAAGCATTCCTGTTGATTTTCCACACTTTCATTTAATAATTTTATTTGCCTTAGCTTTTTATCTGTTCTCCATCTCAAGCTTGGTTAGTATTTTTCTTTCTCCTCCTCTTCCCCTTGCCAGCTCTGGAAAGTACATTCGCTCAGTTCAACAGAGTGACACAAGGACCGTCTCCTTCATTGCAGGCCATGCTTGTGTTTTTTCAATTAAGCTAGGCTCCTGTACATTTGGGAAACCATAATTCTCAGAGTCCGGCAGAAAGCAGTGGAAAGTCGCTTAGGTTTTTCTTTCTGGAAGAGGGAATTGGAAAGACTCGTTTCCTTGAAGCTTGTCAGAGTAAAGAGGATGGAGAATAAAATCATAGTAAAAGTATGAAGGAAATTACAGGAGGTGTTGATAGAAATGGAAGGTCTTGCTGAGGTTTATCAGGGTGCAACAACCCCTAGGGTGAATTGTATCAGGACGGCACTGAGGGCGAGAATGCACATGGATGGATTTCCCAGGGAATGTGGATCAAAAGATTTGAGTCACAGGCCGTATCTGGATTACCCAATGGGGAGGAGGACAGATCCACTGAATTCACTTCAAAGCCTGGTGTCACAGGACTGCAGATGCCTCTTGTCAATTATATTTACAGAGATGAGCCCCAGTAGCCTGTCTCATCCTTCTGTTGTTAGCAGCTTTCAGTAGTACAAATAAACAAATCATCACCATGTATGCAATCGCACAACTCATGCAGAATTATTGTGAGGATGTATCAATTTCTTTACTTGTAACAATAGTAACTTATACAATATTTGTGCTGAACTTAAGGTAGAGCCATTTATTATGGAGTAAACAGATGTTTGAACACAAGACCTAAACACACATTGCCTTAATGCAGTCTTTGTTACAGCCAGAAATTTGGTACAGCCACAAACTTTAAGGAAGCTCATTACCAGAGCATCAACATAAATATAACAGAATAAACAGACCCTGATTAAACAATTGAAATGCAAAAATTTTTTGATGCAGGACTCCCGGCTGATAAATTTTTTTTGAAATCTAATGTTAATACCCAAGTATGCATGGTTTAAATTTAAAATGTATGTATTACAACAAATATCAAATTTTAGCTCCAAATACTATTTGTTGGCTTTTAATGGTGTAAAAAGATACAATGCCTTAGGTAAAGACACATTTGTTTCCAACACATCTGATAGTGAAGTCCATGCAGTTTTATCTCTAGCTGCTTGGGACTCTAAGAGTGGATAGAAGCAGTAGTTAATGTCCTGCTCCTTCACCCACCTCAAAGAGCTTATAGTTGCTTCAACGGATGGCTGCCTGACCTACCTATATTTATGTTGATGCTCTGGTAATGAGCTTCCTTAAGGTTTGGACAATGAAATTGGAATACATGGTTATAGACCACAATCATTTAGTAGTATGGCGTAGGGCCTCCTTTTGTGGCAAAAACAACGTCAACTGGTCTTGGGAATGACATACACAAATCCTGCACAGTCATCAGAGGGATTTTAAGCCATTCTTCTTGCAGGACAGTGGCCAGGTCACTATGTGATGCTGGCGGAGGAAAACATTTCCTGACTCATTCCTCCAAAACATCCAAAAGTGGCTCAATATTATTTAGACCTGGTGACTGTGCAGGCCACGGGAGATGTTCACAATCATTTTCATATTCATTAAACTCTTTCACCAGTCTTGCAGCGTGTATTCGTGCATTGACATCCTGATACACGGCACCACCTTCAGTATACAATGTTTAGACAATTGGATGCACACAGTCCTCAAGAATGGTTCGGTAGTCCTTGGCAGTGACGCGCTTATCTAGCACAGGTAATGGGCGAAGGGAATGCCATGATATGGCAGTGCAAACCATCACTGATCCACCCCAATGCTTCACTCTTGGCTTTCAACAGTCTGGGTGGTAGACTTCTTTAGGGCTTCTCTACACAGTATCTATCCCTTATGTTTGTAAAACAGTAAAGTTGGACTCATCAGAGGACAACACATGTTTTACATATTCCAGAGCCAAAGATTTGCATTCCTTGCACCATCGAAACCAATATTTGGCATTTGCATGAGTGATCAAAGGCTATAGCAGCCCAGCCGTGTATATTGACACTGTGAAGCTCCCGGCGTACAGTTTTGGTGGAACCAGGAGAGTTGAGGTGTACATTTAATTTTAATTTTTAAATTTTTTTTGATACATTCTGGGTTGGCAATCTAACATCCCTTTCTCACAGCTTCTTCTTGCATACATAGTTAATCCTGTAGGATGTGGTTCATCGTTCTTGGTGGTATGCTAATATTACCTGTCTTGGTCACAGATGCACCAGCAAGACTTGCACCAACAATTTGTCCTCTTTTGAACTCTGGTATGTCAAGGATTCAAGGATTCAAGGATTCAAGGAGACTTTATTGTCATTTCAACACATGTGGTACATGAGGTGGAACGAAATTACATTCTTCACGGTCCAGTTCCACCCAAGAGATAATATTAAAATACATAAAATAAAGTTAAAAAATTAAAATAAATAAAATAGAAGTAAAGTAAATAAAATAAATAAAATAGAACACAGAATATTCAGAAAATATACAGAATATACGGTAGTAAGTTTCTCAGTGCGGGTATAGTAAGGTGTTCCATTTATGTATTTTCCGTGCAGTGGTTTGTTCAGGAGGAGTTCAAGCGTCTCACAGCTTCAGGAATGAAGCTGTTTCTCAGACGGGTTGTTCTACACTTGATGCTCCGCAGCCTCCTGCCTGAGGGGAGCAGAACAAAAAGTGAGTGTGTTGGGTGGGTGGGATCCTTCCTGATGCAGGTGGCCCTCTTCCTGCATCTGGAGGTGTAAATGTCTGTGGTGCTGGGGAGGCTGACTCCAACAATCCTCTGTGCGATCTTCACCACCCTCTGCAGAGGTTTCCTGTCTGCAGGAGAGCAGCTTCCATGCCACACGTTGATGCTGGAGTACAAGACGCTCTCCACCACAGAAGGAGGTGAGGACTGAGCTCCCGAGTCCAGCTCGACTGAGCCTCCTTAGGAAGTAGAGCCGCTGGTGCGCCTTCCTGACCAGAATGGAAGTGTTGTTGCTCCAGGTGAGGTTGTTACTCAGGTGTACACCCAAATACCTGTAGCTGTTGACCACTTCCACCGCAGATCCTCCCATGTGCAGGGGGAGGTGGGCATGCTTGCCCCTTCTGAAGTCCACAATCATCTCCTTGGTTTTCTTTTCATTAATGCAGAGGTTGTTC
>JAVLVB010000502.1:3972612-3991866 GCA_032876305.1 Orestias chungarensis | reverse complement strand
GGTGCGCCTTCCTGACCAGAATGGAAGTGTTGTTGCTCCAGGTGAGGTTGTTACTCAGGTGTACACCCAAATACCTGTAGCTGTTGACCACTTCCACCGCAGATCCTCCCATGTGCAGGGGGAGGTGGGCATGCTTGCCCCTTCTGAAGTCCACAATCATCTCCTTGGTTTTCTTTTCATTAATGCAGAGGTTGTTCTCTCTGCACCACCCCTCCAGGTGTTCCACCTACTGCCTGTAGCTGGACTCATCACGGTTTGTGATGCATCCAACCACTGCTGTGTCATCCGCAAACTTCACAATATGACAGCCTGTATGGATAGGCGAGCAGTCATATGTTAGCAGTGTGAACAGGAGGGGGCTCAGCACACAGCCCTGAGGGGAGCCAGTGCTGAGGGTGATGGTGGGGGAGGAGATGTTGTGAATCCTCACAGACTAAGGCCTGTTGGTCAGGAAGTCAAGGACCCAGTTGCAGAGCTCAGTCCAAGTGAGGAGAGTTTTTTAATCAGAGTCTAAGGAATCATGGTGTTAAAGGCAGATGTGAAGTCCACAAACAGCATACGGACGTAGGAATCCTTTTGCTCCAGGTGGGTGAGGGCAGTGTGGACCACGGAGGAAATGGCGTCCTCTGTGGATCGATTTTTCCTATATGCATACTGATGTGGATCCACAGTGACATTGATGGCTGCTTTGATGTGGGTCTGAACCAGTCTCTCGAAGCACTTTGTGATTATCGGTGTGAGTGCTACTGGCCGATAGTCATTCAGACCTGTCTGGTGCTGGGGAGGGTGTCAGGGTTGTCAAACCGGGCGTAGAAATAGTTGAGAGCCTCAGGCAGGGAGGGGTCTTTGGGGCATTGTGCAGTTTTAGGTTTGTAGTCTGTAATGCACTTGATGCCCTTCCACATGCTCTGTGGATCCTGGGAGGAAAAGTGTCCCTGGATTTTCTGAGCATATATAGCTTTTGCCCTCTTAACTCCTGCAGTCAGCTCTCTTCTTGCCCTCCTGAGCTCTTCCGAGTCACCAGACCTAAGCGCAGCATCCCTGGCTTTCAGCAGAGAACGTGCCTCTGCATTCAGCCAGGGTTTCTGGTTCGGGTAGCAAGTCACAGTCTTGGTGGTGGTGACATCCGCCACACACTTGCTGATGTACCCCAGAACAGCAGATGTGTCACCCGTAATGTTGTGTGCATTGCAATATTTTGAGCAAAACTGTTCTTTTACCCTGCTATTTGATTGGACCTTCAAACTCTGTTCTTACTGGTGCAATCAATGTGCAGTTATATATATAGTCTAGTTTTGGCAAAATGAATATACTAAGTCCTATTACACTAACATCATTCAAAGTATTTCACCCGCATACTTGCTTATGAATAAGGCAACACACAGGTTTATGGTGCAATGCTGTTCTAAATTATGTTATAAATGTTTGTTTTAAATCCAAGCAACAAAAAAAAAAAGAAACTTGGCAAGCACCTACTTCATATCTGGTGTAAATGCAAATTAATTCCTATTGATCCACATTGGTGAATTAAGTATGTCTGAAAGGATTTACTCTAGATAATATTGCACAGGAGTTACTGTATTATCACTTGTAGACTTACTTAGCCATAGACCAGTTAGTCGGTTTCCACTAAATATTGCTCTGGTTGTACTCCTGTCAGTCAGCTGTGAACTCACTGACCGAATCCACCATCCCGACAAATTTCAAAATGTTCTTACAAAACTTTACATGTAGTCACCTCTGATCGGGATAATCACAGACAGGAACCAGTTACCTCACATTGTTATCTCTTACTCTGCCTCCTAGTTGTGGTGTCTCTTGTCAACCAAAGACAATAAGAGACAGCTGTTTTTAGAGAATCCAATGGCTGTGTTCTTGTTTAAAACAATAGGGATCCATTAAGGGTATAAATAAGTGGCACATCTTGGTGACTATTTTTTCTGAAGCCTGGTTTAATTTTACTGATCAAATTCAAAGAATGAAAAAAGTCCTACAACTGACAACAAGTGGATCATATCCAAAGATTTGCTAAATAGGATAGAGTTTGGTACTGGGGAATAACTTACTCAACCTTTAATTGGTACCAAAGTTCTCAGCAAATTATCTCATCTTGACATTCTTTTTCAAGAATGTGGCAATTTCCTTCTTTCAAAGAAGTAGTTTATCATTGTTAAAGATAAATCTTTTGCTTTCAACCTTCAACTTCAGCAAGTTGTTCACGTAAAATGCATGGATGGATGTAAAGAGTAAATGCAAACAAAAACACATGCGTATTAAAAGTGGGAGTGACTTCTGCTGCACAGCCTCTAATATAAGCCCCCCTCCCCTCCCCATGCCCACCACCACAACAATCAGCCAGGGCAGACAGCAGCAGAGATCACAGTTAAAGAGGATAACAGGAGAAACAGCTCAGCAAGTCTTACCTCAAGGGTTTTTCTGTAAAGCCAGCACAAGAAAAAGACTCATGATCATGGCGGTCTGTCTCAGTTGCAACCTCTTTGTTTCATTCAGCCACGGCAGACTGGAGCTGGGACGCATAAACGCTGCAAAGCGGAGGCGCTTTCGGCACACTTCACAGACAGGGAGGGCTGTAGAGCAGCGCAGACCCCAGGCCTGTCCGCTCACACTCTGCCGTCTGAGGATGAAAAGAGAAGACTTCATTACCAACACAAGACACGCCTCCAACCCTTTGGCCTCCCTCCTCCCACCACCCCCTCTCCCTTCCATCCTTCTCTCCTCCTTGACTACCTCCCGGTTTCCCTTCCACACTCCCAGGCAGTAGCGCGCTCCAGGGCCTGCCACAGCCAAAAAAGAGGGAGAGGCTGCCAAAAAAGTAGAAAAAAAAGAAAAGAAAAAAATCCCATCACAAAACCTACTGCTGCAAAATACAGGAGAGGCAGATAGAGACAGAAAAGGATCAGGGCTATGGAAAAACAGAGAGGTTGCATGTATGAATTAATTATAACTTTTTTTAACTTTAATACTCAAACTCTCAAGTAAAATAAAGTTCAAGAACAGAATGGAGAGAGTGAACTGGCTTTTTTGATAAAAAATATGACGTATGAAGAGACGGTGAGAGAAACAGGGAGACTGAGACATAATTTCGATAACCAAGAATCATAGCATAGAGGTAAATAATAGTAATAATAACACCCTCAACAAATACAACCTGGGGTTGTTGTAAACTTTAATTAAGACTTTCTGTGAGAAAATTTACATCAAAGGAACATTGCTAATGAGTGTACTGGTGTCTGTTTTAGGTTCATGGGGTGGGGATAATGTCTGTCTCTTGGTGCTTGTGCATCAATAAACCTAACTATACTTCAGCTCTTTGCAAGCTGCTCTCATGGACAACACCCAGAATAAAGTTTCAAAATCTTTGTCCATTCTGTTCCCTCCTTGCCCTAATTCATGGCAAGTGAAGTCGCTCCACATTAGATGGAGAAAATAGACTTTAAAAAATAGGCTTTTACTGTCTGTAATTATGACTGGGTAGAGTAAGTTCAGGAAATACTAGAAGAAACTATATATTGGTTAAAAGAAATTCCAACATTGCTTTCTTACAAACTAAATACATAAATTTACTGAATCTGAGACAACCACCATACTGTACTTTGGCTACATTGACACCCAAGTACTAACTTTATAATACTTATTCTTGTGTTTTAATGTCTTGCAGGTTCAATAATGATACCAATAAAGATTTTTTTTCTTTAATATAACAAATCCTTGGCTTGACTCCAACTGACAACAGTCCTACATACTTTCTGACTTATTCAGCAAACAACAATTTACCCACTAAATTGTAAATAAAAAACTGAAAACAAATTTAAATAATGAAATAACCTATCCATTACAAGCTAGTCCTATTTGATGAAGCAATTTCCTCACTAATAACTTGTGCTACCATCCCTTCATAACTACAATCAAGTGTCTGCAATAGCTGGTAATAAGAAGGAATTTTGACCCACTTCTTTTCTGAAGAATTATTTAAATTCAGCATCAATGGAGGTTTTTCTAGCATGAACTACCTGTTCAAGGTGACATTAAATATTTTTGTTGTTCGGAAGTAGAGCTTTGGTTTGTTTAGGCTCATTGTCTTTCTGCAAAACTCAACAGTAGTTGAGCTCGAGTCATAAACTGATCGACAAAAGATCTATATTTTTGGTTTACATCAGTTATGGTAAGTTATACTCAAAATCTATATTTTTGGTTTACATCAGTTATGGTAAGTTATAAGTTATACAGAGCACACTGGAGAGGATCTCCAGCCTTTCAAGTCCTCTGCTGGAGAAAAATTGCTATTGATCTTCTTTTGATATGCAATTATAGAGCCTGTCAGCCACCTTTGTGAAATTTGTCTTTATATTTATCAGTCCTCAACAATTTTTTACCCAATTCTTAAGGATTGAAAAGATTACTTTTCCAAGTTTTAAGTAGATTTTCCGTTATTTTTTGTCTGCAGTCACTCATGTCCTCTACCTCCCACAGTTCCCATTTTTGTCAGGTCTCTCATTGTTTAATCATGAACACTGAGTTAAGTTTGGGAAGTGAAGCTTATAGTGCTTTCTGGATTGTTTCTCATCTGCTGGAAGAATCACAGATGTACTCTTGGAATACTTTGGTAGACCAGCCTCTACTGGAAAGACTCACCACTTACATGTTTTTTACTAGGTGTGGAAAAAGATCCCTTTGTGGGTTTCTGGCATGTGCCAGCTTTAAAAATTAACTTTTAACCCTTTTCACTGTGAACAAATGCAGTTGCTAAATTTATATACACTGAGGCATGATGAGTTGGTATTTAGGTTTAGTTTCATATTTTAGCCCAATTTATGTTGTACTGTTTAGGATGTGTTTTCAATATGTACAACAATTTTTAATTAGATCCGGGTCTGTCTACTGAAATTAAAGAAAAAATAGTGAGTGATCGCAGTTACTGCATCATTAATGAAGGGAGGGTTTATTGCAGTCTGTTTTGTTCTGAAAAAGGAAAGCTTCGTTTGTCATTACAGACAAAATATAGAAAAAAGAATTATCTCTTTATTGAGCAGGAATATAGGTCTAAAACCATACACTGTTAACTTTTTGTAGTTATCAGGAACCAGATTGTCAGCTCAGGCCACCTCTACAACCTGTTCAGCTCAGGCCACCTCTACAACCTGTATGTAGTCTCAGTACACATAACTTACCTTTATTCTAGTTTAAAGTGATTTGTAGACTAGAAAGTCATAATTAAATTACAACAGTACTTGCTTGATTTATTTGTTTATTTTTGTAGTCAAATTATAATCTAATCAAATATATAGGCAGACTATATATGAAAAAGGTTTTCTGTAATTTGCAGCCAGTGCTCCAAAGCACTGCAGATCACTGGACTGGGGCTCATTAAAGTTTAAAGTAGGACCTTACCCAAAAACCCAATATATGGTGCAGATCAAACCTCAGTTTACGGCATGTGAGTTAACCTTAATCCTGATAGAAAATACCAAGCGACATCGCCACATCTCTGCATCCACAATCACTCCCGATTTACTCAAATTACAGACATACATCCGACAGCGTTGCTTCTTAGGAACAATTTAAATAGTAAATAGAGGGAAAAAAACTTTTAATGTGTATACAAAAAAGCTAGGAAACGTAAAAAAAGATCCCAGAGAAGTGCAAAGGGAAAGGAATGTCAGGATAAAGTAATAAACAGAACCATGTTTCTGGGAAACACATAATGAAGTAAACAGGGATTATACAAATCTCTGGCAGCCTCCCACACTAACATTAACACCTATACAGGGGTTCTCTGTGGCATAATAGTGTCAAATTTACACAGGTCCACTAAACAGTACTTAACATTATGGATTGCCTTTTCTGTAGACTGTGTTGGGGTTTGTGATAGACAGCTGGTGCAGGCTGGTGGAGGATTGACAAAGAAAGGAGAAATTAAGTAATGTTAGTGTGCTTTATTGCTAACATTACCACTAATTCTTTAAAAACCAGACACCAGACAACCCTTTTGTAGGGTCTTATGTCTATTAATCAAGGGATTTTAGTAACAAAGAACAGACAATCCTGACATCTGAAGCCTAGTCGTTGTTTATAGTTAATAAGATAACTAAATATGGAAACAATAACAATAGTAAGGAGAGACTTTAACGGACACTTTGCAAAAGTATTAGTAATTCAGAATCTTAAGGAGAATTTAAGATCTGTGGTGGAAATTACGAAAATTATTCAGTATAAAAGGCAAAACTATACCAATAAGGAAAAACTTGACACAAATATACTCTTCTACAGTCAACCCAGGGAGCCGTTACAGTTGTTTTAATTGATAAGTAACTAAGGAGTCATGTATTATACAGTACGGTTCATGAACAAAAGATGGACTGAAAGGTTTTATAGCTATTGAATAGTTCAACTGAAAAACAACAAAAACATATTATTTAAAACAGATATCAGAGAAATAATGGTCTTTAAGAAACATTGGGTTTTGGAGAAGCATTCTCATATGTTATAAACTTTTTGTTTGATAATGAGTGAGTTTCCTGACTGTTTATGGTCATTCATATTCAACATCCTGTTGAATTCTGATCAAATCAAACTTTTTTTGTCATTATATTTACATATAAGAGTAGTGCAACAAAATCAGAGAGCATTACTCAGGGATCTAATAACTTAAATACACATGCTTAGGCAAATACATGCACACACACACAAACTCATACAATTTTCCACTTTCCTGAGATGTATAGAAGGATGTTATGTCAATAATCAAAATTACAGGAAATTGGTCATAGCAGCAGTCTGTGAATTAAAATAAGCTTGAAGGGTCTAATGAGTAATACATAAAATGAAACAAGAACTACATAACTAAATGATCTTAGACTAAGATTAATCTGCAATACTGTTCATCACCCAGATCCATATCAGTAGTTCAACATTTTGGCGGATTGTGCAAGTAAGCTGTTGATATGTTTTGTGGTACTGCTTTTTATACTCAGGAACCTTTTGTCAGGGTTTATTGAAGATAGATCAAAATGCAGAGACTGAGGAAGCAGCTGACGAAGGTGGAGATTTATTAATTGCACTGAAACACAGGATTTACGGAGCACAAGATAATGACGAGGAACTACAGCACGAGGAGACACAAACAGGAGACACAAGGTAAGGACACAGAGGATCCAGCAGTGTGTGAGAGAATGAACTGGGTATATATACACAGGGAGGATGAGTAATGGATTAGAGGGAGAACTAGATTGATTGATGTAATACAGGTGCAAGTGATAATGAAAAAAACAGGTAGAGGAAGCGCAGGGGAACTGGAATGGAAAATAGCAAAAAAGAAAACAATACTAACACTAATCATAATAATGAAGACAACAGAACAGCAAGCTAAACAAAAGGAAACAAAACTCATGATGAAACTAATAAGATTAGAAACAATAAAGAGAACGAATACACAGAACCAATGCGAATCAACACGGATCATGAAATCACAACCCCCCCCCCCCAGGGCGGAAACTGGACGCCGAAATGACAAACCAGAACCGGGTGGGCGGAGGGGGAAACTACCTCGGGCGAAGGGCTGGAAAACAACAAACAACACCATAACCCGGAGGACGGCAAAGCCCACAAAGAGATGGAGGTATCCATGAAGACATTCCGGAGGCCGTTCCGGAGCCCGTCCAGGAGGACGGTGGCAGAGTCCATGAAGTTGTATGGAGGCCATTCCGGAGGCCGTTCCGGAGGCCGTACGGAAGGCAGGAGGGAACCCTCGACGTAGGCCGCAGATGTCGCAGCACCTTCGACGAAGGGCCGCAGACATTGGGGTTGCAGGAAAATCATCAGAGGAAGCAGACGCCGGCAGAGCAGCAACCTCGCTGGAGGCTGCAGATGGCAACTAGGAGTGAACTCTGATACTGAAACCAGGGAAGAGCAGAACATTGCAACCCTGGCTTAAGAAATGTCATCTGCCAGCTGGCTGGGAGAAGAACCCAGCGGGAGACAGTGTGGCCAGCTGGTAGGACTCAGGTGGGTTACACTTGACCCCCTTGGGAATCGCAGGAGCTTGAGATGGGTCACATTGGACCAACTCTGAAATCGCAGGAGTTAGAGTTGAGTCACACCGAACCCCCTTGGGAATCGCAGGAGCTGGAGGCGGGTCACACCTGACCCCTTCTGGAATTTAGGAAGGTGGAGGCAGGTCACACCTGACCCCCTCTGGAATCTGGGTGGATCCTACTGTCAGGGTTTGTTAAAGATAGATCCCAATGCAGAGACTGAGGCAGCAGCTGAGGAAGGTAGAGATTTACTAATTGCACTGAAACACAGGATTCACGGAGCACAGGATGATGAAGAGGAACTACAGCATGAGGAGTGATGAACAGGAGACACAAGGAAAGGATACAGAGGATCCAACAGTGTGTGGGACAATGAAGCGGGTATATATACACAGGAAGGACGAGTAGTGTAGCAGAAGGAGAACTAGATTGATTGTTCTGATACAGGTGCTAGTGATGATGAAGAAAACAGGGAAAGAAAGCGCAGGGTAACTGGAGTCAAAAATAGAACAAAAGAAAATAATACTAACACTAATCATAATAATACAGAAAACAGAACAGGAAGATAAACAAAACTTACAATGAAACTAATAAGACTAGAAATAATAAAGAGAACGATAACACAGAACCAACGCAAAACAACAGTCCACTGATAGTTTTGTCTCCCCTAACTGTCCTTTTTGTCTGACATACTGCAGCATGGGTACCATGTTGAGATGCAGTATTTCAGGACGCTCTGAACTACATCTTTGTAGAAGGGCTTGGGATGAGAGAGAAACTTCTTTTAGTTTCCTCAGGATGTACATTCTCTGCTGAGGCCTATTTCCCAATGTTAGAAGTATTCTTATTCTGCACTCTGAGGAACTTGATGTTCTGCACTCGCTCCACTGTGATGCTGAGGGGGGCCTTCTCGGGTTGTGTCCTTCAGATGTTGATGATCATCTCTTATGTTCTGTCCATGTTGAGCAGCAGATTCTTCTTTTACCACTAGCACCTCAAGGCTTTAAACTCACTCCCTATAGTCCTTATGTATGGGAAGCAAATTGTTACCAAAGTTAAAATGAAAAGGCGATTTCTGGAAATCCATGAAACCAAGTTTGCCTTTTAGTCTTTGGGGGACAATTGTGTTTAACACTGAGCTGAAATCAATGTACAGGATTCTGGTATCTATATCTTTATAGTCCAGATGAGTGATGATGGAGTGCAAGGTGGTGGATATTGCATAGTTTGTAAAGCGGTTGGGACAAGCAAACAGGTAGGGATGAAGTATCGCAGGCAAGTCGACTTGATGTGAGGTTTGAAGAGCCATTTAAAACACCTAAGTACAGTCAATATCAAGACAATGGGGTTGTAGCCATTCAGACAATACGATGTATGTTTTGAAGGATCTGTGGACAATGGCCTGGCTGAAGGAGATGTTGAAGCTGTCAGTCAAACATCTGCCACCTCACCAGCACTGTCTCTGAGCATATTTGCAGGAATTTTTGTCCTGTCCTGTTGCTTTCCATTGGTTGATCCTGATTAGGGTTTTTGATGTATTGATTAAGTTGATGGTGAGTGATGGCCCGGAAGTTGTTGGAGGAGGACTGTCCCTTTCTCTAGTTAAGGAATGTGGTGCTACAAAATGTGCAAGGAAGTTGTTAAGCCTGTCTGGAAGAGAGACGTCCTTGTTTGCTGATAGCAGAAAGTGAAAATATCTAACTCAGTATCTTACTTATCTTTTACTAATCTTAGTACAAGTATGATGCTGCAATATTTTTGTAGGATTGCCTGGAAAGTTGAATGCATTGCAGGATTGCACTAGCTTCATATAAATTTGTCACAATCCTCCTGTTTGATCCATGTTTAAACATGGCCTATAGGTTCCAGGTTGCCAGACGTAAAGGGTTACATTCAGCACCATGCAGTCTTGTGAACTATATATTTATGACAAATCTACTTCCACACTAAAAACTTTAACAAATATGTAAAAATGAAAAAATGTACAAATGAAAAACTGCATCTATATGTTTTAGTATACTTGATTTCAAAATAAAACTTTTGAATTTTCTAAAACAGATTTCCTCCTAGATTTCCTACATTGGAAACTGATTAATTCTAGATAAAAAGAAAGGGCCCTCTTTGTTCAGCAGACAAGAGAGCTTTGAAAGAGGTATTAAGTTGATGTTTGAGTTTTGAAATTTATACTTGAGAATGTACTGATTAAAACTACAGCTTGTACTTTACTTGCCTAAGCAATGATATATTGTTCATAAAAGAGCTGTATTTTGTTTTGGTTCTTTAAGATATGCAGATATTTCTGTATAAATAGTCATTCTACCACAAGCGTTTATTGAGTAAATGAAGCAAAAGCATCACTATATTTCCTATGCAATCTTTTAATAACTCGAGAATATCCCAATCTTTCCTTAGGGAACAATAAACTAGTGAAAAGAAAACTAACAAAATTGTGACATTTTCTGGGGTAATATGCAGTCTAGTATTTACTGGCCATCTCACATCTTACTAAATATATCTCCGTAAAAGTAAATTGACTTTACTTTAGAATGTTTAGTATCACATTCACGTTCCTTCACTAAACAGCATTAAGGTAAAAACAGCAACCATGGCAACCCACTGAATGTGAGTGAAGTGTCTTAAACTGCTTTCTATGGGGCACTTTAACAACACAGTAAAAGTCTAGTAGCTTAAGGCGTTTCATGGACATTGCTGAATAACTGAGTGTCTTTCCTGCTAATAAAGAGCTTAAGTTTCAACTTTGTGTTTTATTTCAGTTATGGCAGCCTGGCATGCACAGAGCGTTTCACTAAAGTACAGTCTAAGCTTTGCCTTCCTTTCAAGTTGTAAAATGATATCTTCAACCTGATTTTGCCACAGATGCGGTGAGCTTTCAGAATATCAGGGTTATTCCAGGTCAAGTTGGTGACACACCCAATACCCCAATGAAAGGCTTCTCCATCACAACCAACACAAGTGCTCCTGTAACTGTCAATTAAAACCACGGAGTGTAGGCTCTGACTATATGTGGTCATTCTATGCCATGGCTCATTTACTTTTAAACACCTGAAAAGGCCAATAAAAAGAGTTACATTAGTACTAAACTACAGGAATAGATACTGTTTTACTCACACAAGGACTAGTTCAGTGAGGGCACCAGGGCAAAAAATGAGACCGTGGGTTTTAACCCAAACACAGGAGATGGTGGCAAACCAAACAAACCCATTTCTTTCCTCTGTCTGTGCCGCTCTTGGCTTCTGGAGTTGCCGGGCTCAGTGAGCTACCTGAACACTGGAAATTTCACACATTCGAAGACCCCAACCAGTGACAGGTATAAACCATCACACCCTGGTGTTCCATTTCTGACCCAGAAAACATGACCTTCTCCAGGGCAAACAGGGGACAGCTCAGCTAGTGTAGACTTAGCAGCTTGCCGATGTGTACTCGCTGTGTCATATCGACCATAAGGGTTTTTGTTCCCAGGGTGACATATTCTGTGGAGTATGGGTTTGGCAGTTGGATATTTTAGGTGAAAAATGAACTAAGAGAGGAAAATATATATATATATCTGTTTACTCTTTAGGTAATTGGTTCGGAAGCAAACAACAGCACATGGTCCAATAATTTACAGCTAGAGAGGCACATGAACTTATGCAGACATTTCAGAAAATCAACCCTTTAGACGGCAATTCCCTTCAATTTGATCTAATTTATCGTATTTATATGATACAAACCCACAACACTTCACATCAAAGCACTTTACAACAAAAATTCAATCAAAAACACAGTTTATCATTCAAATTTGTTTAAAGTGTGTTTCTTTCAAGGCTACGATTAATATTTAAGTAGTAACATGGGATATATAAAATGTGATATTCTTATACTAGTCTATCAAAGGATCAGTGTTATTGACCATAGAAACAACAACTTTATGTAGCCTATAGCTAGAGTACATAAAATCTTTACTATCAAAAATAGCAATATACTAAGTTAACTGGTTGAAGGCATATGCGCTATGGATTATTGATTTCTGCTGTCTTTCTAATCTCAAACTGAAGTGTCTAGATAAAATAGAAGAAGGTGTATAGACCTTACATTCAGTTGCTGCAGAGCCACAGCGCTGCAAACACACATTTGCTTGCCCCTCATATGGACAAATAGGTCTTTCAATCCTTCCCCTCACTTTTGTCCCATCTGTAGCTTACTCTTCCCTGAGACCAAAGCCACCAACTCCAACATTCCCTTTGCCCATTTCCAAACACACAGAGGAGTGAATAGTGTCTACTGTACCTTGTGCCACTCCCCTCTCTGTGGGGTAAAACACATCTTGACAGACCTGTATTTATGGCCAGCAGGATTTGAGTTGGAATAAATCATAAAAATGACCAAAATCATCATGCAGGATTCTCAGATATATTGAAGGTTGGTCATTTGAGTGAGTCTGCTTGTGTGGCCCAAGAACTGAAAATGGTCCTTGTGTGTTTTCTCAGGAAAGATCAAAGGAATACTGGATATCAACCATTATTTGACATAATTACAAACAAATTTGTATATATAAATATATATTTACATATATCCCTGATTAAAATAGAAAGAGAACAGTGAGAATAGAAATATCCCTGCTAACTAAATAAATAAAAAACTTAGATTTTAGAAGGAAAATAATTTAACACATGCCAAGGCTAACACCTGTGCTGCACATACTGCATCACTCCAGGCCGAATCTAAGACATAGAGCCTTAGCTGATCTGTGGTAACAATGGGAGCTGGGTTGAACTAGTGCAAAGATCTCTAGCCTTTCCCCACATTAAACTTTTAATATGAGGCCTCCTCAGAACCAGTCGGCCATCTAAAAGCACTAAACCCTGTAATTGACCTTAAAATACTTTCCATGGAGGTCGCCAGTCATGTCATTGGCCTTCGGCCCAAGCAGTGGCCGCATCTCCTCAGCCCAGAAGGAGCCTGGGAAGGCCTCACAGGGTATATTTAGTGGCCCTGTCCTTTTGAGAGGAGCAGAAGATGTAGATAATGCCAGTCTGCATATAAAACCACTTTACCGCCTACGAGTGTGCCTCCGACAGCAACATTTCCCAGTCCCACGGGGACATGTTTCCTGAGGTCACAGGTTAATTACATAAAAGGCAAAACCCAGGTGATATTAAGTTGCTCTAAATGGTTGAGGACACAACACACAAGACAAAGATATGTTAATCCATATTTGCTGGCATTTACAGGACAGAGCCCCCCCAAAAAACTGTTACTGCAGCAGCATAATCTCATTAGATCTGGAGGAAAAACCAAAGAAAGTCAAGAACATCTCATCACAACATTTCTTAAAAAAAAATTAGTCTACTTTTGTTGAGAGATATTTTTCTTATGTCATATTTCTCTTCATACAGTACACAGAGAGCTGTATGGTAAAAGCAAAAATTCAACCCAATCTGTTGAAATCTGGCTTTTTTTCTTTTATAAAGGTTAATAGAAAGCTTGTTATTGTGTTAGGCGTCATAAGTATTTTCCAGGACTCTACCTGTAAAAATATATATACATGTTAACAGACATAATTTATCGTGTTAAATGTAAACTCTAAATAAACGTGTTTGCAAAACCGAAAAAAAAACAAACAACAACATAATTCCCACTCAAAATACCAACCATACAAGACCTAATGGTTTTTATTGTTATATTAATTGTTTAAAGCAGTTTTAAACCTGTTAGATGTATA
This sequence comes from Orestias chungarensis, assembly GCA_032876305.1. Lineage (NCBI taxonomy): Eukaryota > Metazoa > Chordata > Actinopteri > Cyprinodontiformes > Cyprinodontidae > Orestias > Orestias chungarensis. The sequence goes on along the minus strand of JAVLVB010000502.1, from coordinate 3,978,093 downwards.
AGAGCTTTCAACTGATTATTTTGTGCAGTTTATCTGTACAATTTCAACTTCTTAATGTAAATGGCAGTGGTACTAAGCAAGTTTTACTTTTAGAGCAACATCTGTTTGTGAGGCTCTTGCTGTTTACTCCGTGACCTGTGTAGAGCCAAAAAAAGACTGCTTTTGTTATAAACTTTTTCCATCATCCCAAAGAATACAGCTGAACATCATGACAAGAATTTAGGTCCATACTTTTCGATTTATCTATTAATTGCGGCTGGCATTATATGTGTCAACAACAAAGAGAGGTGTAATGTCTTCCATCCATGTCAGCACATGCCAGAGCCTTTCTGCGCTTAAACTTTTCACCTGTTGTCACTCATATACTGTGCTCCTGATGGTTTCTCTTAAAGATTTTTGTCAGATGGATCTGGAAGATAATTTATAATCATTTTCATGAAATACCGAAGCTGGACAGGAATAACACTTTTTTCGTCTGCCTTGTACATACTTTACAAGTAAAAACTAAACTGTGATGTGAGAACAAAAGCAGCCTGAAAGTTTTCCTGTGTTGAACCCTTCAGTCGGGCAGACACTCCATAAAATAAAAGTCTCCTGGCATCTCAGCACGCAAGTGCTGGGACACAGATGACGACAGCAGAGTGATGCTACAAAGAGGAAAACATCTGAGCACAGTTATAAAAAAAACTCTATTAATGCCATTGAGCAATCGTGCCCAGCAGGTGATGTAATTCGCGCTCCTAGCAACAAGTACAGATTGACTCCTCGCAGCTGGCAACTGATGTGTTGTAATGCTCATGTTTGACAGGGTCTTATCAATCTTACTTTGGAAAGTATTGAAAGTTTTCTATCTCTCTCGTTGGTATGAAAAAGAGTGAACGTGATAGAATTCCCTCAAAACATGGGAATCACACCTTTAAATTCTTTCCAAAAGCAGCGAGATGCAGCAGATCACTTGTTCCTGATGGTTCCCTAGCTCTGGAAACTACAAGCCTTGGCAAGCTTCAGTAAAACCCTCCTATCTATAGATTTCATAGCCTCCAGCGTTGCTAGCTTTTACACAACCTTTTAATCTTCCAAAAAATCATTCACTGCTGTTAGAAACATATATTTTTTAACTATTTTTTAACCCAATATCATGTCTTTTCTTTTCCGACTCTGGGTTATATTTTGAAAGTGCTTTCTTTCTCATAAAAGCAGGCGTTCAATCCACAAATTCAGAAGAGAAGAGCACAAAAACAAAAAGAGTCTTAAAACTTATATTCTAGAGCTGTGCAGTCCTTGCATATGAGATCTTGACCCAACAAAAACAATGAAAGACTTTTGATCCGCTGAATGAAAGGACAACTACAGTGCTCGACAGGCTAGGGGTTCGTGTGCATTCTGTGGTCATAGCCACAGATCTGCCGACCACTCCTTGCCCATCTGGGCTGCCGGTGTTGCTCTTCCTTTTCTCTGAGGACAGCGAGTTCACAGGAGTAATTTAGTTCAGATGAGCCCAAGTAATATTTCCAGATTAATATGAGCCATATTCCTTCAGAACTGTCCTTTCTTTCTTCCTCAATTGCATGTTTTTTCACATCTTACAAGTCCAAATCATCTGGCTGAGGATGAAAGACAGAAGTAAAGGAGAGAAAAAAAGAGTAAGGGAAGATGAATAAGTTTTATGCTTAGTGAGGAAAACCAATTGGAGAATGGCACTGTCTCTGTTAGTATTTTTTGTAACATCTTCTGAAACACTTTTCCAACCACATGGGTCAGAAGATAGACTTGAACCTTCTAGTAGATTACTAAGAAATAAAATATTTGTAGTTATTTTTTATGCTTTCCTTTGATATAAATGCTTAAGTAATTATTCAGCAGGATTTCACATGTACCTACACTGCTAGAAAATACCATGCTTAAGTAATTATTCAGCAGGATTTCACATGTACCTACACTGCTAGAAAATTCCAATACCAGCTTTAATTACTATTGTGTCAAAGTGCTTAATTGTTCAGCAAGATATCCTGACCGGAACTCCATAATAAAATCCATGGAGTATGAAAAAACTAGAGCCAGATCAATTCAAATGACCTAAAGACCAAATTCAAAGCAATCTAGGTGTACGTGACCCTACATCAGTGCATGCACTGATCAGCTTCAAGCCACACAGCATTGATACAGTAAATCAAAATTCAAGTAACATTCTAGCTTTCTCCATAACAACACCTCAAATGTATATTTCAGGCTCACTAGTTTTCATTACCCAATGTATCAGGCCTCATATGACCTGTCTGCCTCAGCTAATCAGCAAAAGCTCCATTTGGTTCTCTATGCCTCCGTGGTTTCCTCTTCTCAGCTACACAGCCTTCTCAACTCCAGTAAGGAATGTTAAATTGGTCTTTGTCACTCCTCAATTTCACCACTCACCTTACTGTCCTTTCCAGAATTAACGATTCCCCATGTTGTTGCCCAGTCAAAATCAAACCTCATCATTGCACATTTCTGATTTTTGTAAATCAATGATTCTGTTTTCTGTTTTACTTTTGTTGCAGCATATGTTTAGTTATTTCTAGTTAGATCTTGTTTTAGTTTTAATATTAACCCTTATTTATGTTATCCAAATTTGTCTTCTCACGTATTCCTTGCTTGTTACTCTGCTTTCCACACATAGATGTGCCCACTTTGTAATCAGTTCCTTCCCCTTGTTCCACTCCTCATCCTCCCAGTATTTAGGCTTGTTTACTGTACTGACTCCTGACGGGATTCTCTGTTATATCCCGCTTACATGATTTTATCCTTTGATTGTCTGCATATACTTGCTATCCATTGCACACCATTCTCCTTGTGCCACTGTGCCAGTTTCCATGTAAGTTTTCATTTGTTGTTTTGATTGCTGCCTGCCGTGCTCCCACAAGCACAACCACAATCACTGTAGTACTACCAAACCCCTAGATGCCATTCATACTGGGTGTAGATGCTTTTGACATGGTATACTGATGCTCTACTATTTTAGTACCCTAAGTCCAGCAAGTAGCTCTTTCCTTACACTTGATAATAACAAGGGGGACTGGTAGCATCTAGCATTTAACTTCATTCTTGAGCAGTAGGCTTCTTTTATTGGAGTGTGCTCAACATTCAGTGGTGGTTTCGACCGATCATTAGAATCTGCCTTATCCCCAATCTGGTGTCTACATCCACACCATTGGTCTCTGTTTTTCCCCAGGAACTTGTCAATTTCTTACCATTTAGGTTTCAAGAAGGTTGAACGTAATGCTCTTTCTTGTCAGTTTTCCTCCTTTGATGATAACAGTAAGGAATCATGCACAATCCTAACTTCCAGTTACACCATTGGATCTTGTGAAATCAAGAAATACTGACTCAATCAAAACAAAAAGAACCAGTTTTCAGACACCCACGAAAAACACCATGTATCACACCATACCTTAGTGTTATGGTGGCCATCTTCACACAAGAACATTTGATCAGATGTTTAAGCCTGTTCAATTTGTGCCAGAAACGAATCTATCAATCAACCTCCCAATGCTTTACAACTAATTGCCATACCCAAATGTCGGTGTTCCCATAGACCTTGTCACTGGACTACCTACATCACAAGATATGATCACAATCTTTTACAGATATTCAAAGAATCTCATAGAATTTTCCTAAAAACTACCTTCATCCTTCCAGACTACAAGGCTTCTTATCAAGTACATCTTTTGTACCTGTAAGATTCCTTAAAATTTTCTGTCTTAACATTGATCCCAGCTCATTTCCCTTCCTTTTCCTGTCACCTTATACCTCTAGAAAGAACAATTAGCTCTAGAAGAGTGGGCTCATTTGTTTGAGAGTGCAGAATTCGCTATATTCATTTGGGCTGATAATAAAAACATGTCCTGTCTTTACGTACCCACACCCACACCCTCCAATCTCATATTTTTTTAATCTATTACAAACCTGGTTAAAATAATTTCAAAGTAGATTCTACTCAGCAAAGTTCATCCCTCTATGTCACTTCTGTTTATAATGTCTTGCTCTGTAACAAAAATCAAAGTTCAACTTACTTTGTTGCTGTGCTTTATTTGGAGCTCTCTCTCTCATCTATCACCCCAATTCTGGTGTACATGTGTATGATGTCAGTAATATGCAATCTCATTGGCTGGGTTCTCATCAAGTTTGTGACCATTAGAACTGAACAGTGACTTTTAAAGAAAACCTGAAATTAGTGGTCACTCATCTCTGCCCACCATGTTATTAAACTGTTTATCTAATGGAAATAATTTCAATCAATTCAAAATTCCATAAAGTCAGACCAAAAACAGATCCCAAAAAAGTGCATTAACCGCAGATATGTTCTTTCACATTTACAGAGGATGTGACATAGCTCTTTTAACACGATAGAAAGACAAAGACACTATTAAACCAACAAATTTCACCTAATATTAAAGTAACAATACAGTGAGTATTTCTTGGAAAGCCAAATTTTTCCGCAAGTCGATTTGTGTTGATATACAGCAGCTGTTGTAATGAGGTACTTTATGAGGCAGGACAAGGAAATATAATAGTTTCTAAGAAAGTGCAGAAATGTTTGAATATTATGTGGTTTTACATCTGAATGTTATTAGTTATAAAAAAAGTAATCACATTTTGAGCTGTAAACCCTTTTAAATCACATTGTAGATGTGATTTTGGCCACAGATATGCTGTGCTTACTTACAGAAAGATGAACTGAAACGTGAAGGATGTAGATTTATCACAGCACTTACAAAAAGAGAAACCTGAACTCTTACAATTTAAGTTACATTTATTTCATTTGAACTTAATTGATCTTCTAAAACATTAGCAATAAACTACTGTCCTCCAAATGCTATGCAGGTGACCTTTCTCCATTACAGCGTAGCAACCGTCACCTAACATGTACAGTAAGAAGAATCAACTTTGCATGTGTTCAGCTCATCTGAATAGCGAAGTTAAGACCCGACTCATCTACACATTCCCATGCTTGAGCTTGCCATTAACCCTGGTGACCTGCAACTGTGTGTTTGTGTGAGTGTGCTCTCTGTGTTTGCATATCTACTGCTCCTTATGTATTGGAAGGCCAAAGGGACCACACTAGAAGAACAGAGAAGCTCTTCTACTATAAACAGCTTTTATATCAGACACTGTGGAGAAGCAGTGGCTTTTTTTCAACAGATTTCCAGCCAGTAGTGAGGAGCTGTTATCCATTAATCTTAACTGAAATATTTCTTGAGTTGTATAAATGTTTGGAAGGTGTTAAATTCAGTCAATATATATATATAGATATATATATAGATATATATATAGATAGATAGATAGATAGATAGATAGATAGATAGATAGATAGATAGATAGATAGATAGATAGATAGATAGATAGATAGATAGATAGATAGATAGATAGATAGATAGATAGATAGATAGATAGATAGATAGATAGATAGATAGATAGATAGATAGATAGATAGATAGATAGATA
>JAVLVB010000502.1:3956716-3972512 GCA_032876305.1 Orestias chungarensis | reverse complement strand
CGGGGTGTGATTGGTGGAGAAGAAGATTAGATTATTGGAAACAGCTGTAAATGATAATGAGTGGAGAACACACACATGAGGGAACACACACACACGGGAAGAAAACAGAGAACAGGAGAGTGGAGGAACAAACTAGAGAACGTAACCAATACAAATTAACAACAAACTGAACCAAATCAAAACATAGATCATGACAGTATATGCATATGCTTGGTGGCAGGATGTTAGCACTGTTGCTTTGTACCAAGATAATCCTATATTTTTGCCAGAGTTTGCATGTTCATCTGAATGGGAAGGGTATCTCCAGGTACTGTGGCTTTCTCCCATAGTCCAAAAACTTGTATGTTTGGTTAAATGTACAGACAGAATTACCTTAGGATAGGGATTTTGCATACATGTATAGCTATTTGTCCTGTACTCTTTTTTTATTGCCCTAAGATACACTATACCACTATGACTTGTCTGGAGTGACCTAGACAGGTTGACCTGTGTAAAGTTAGTGACCAGAGAAAATTGATAAAATCAGACTGAACTGAGCTGAACAGATATGGATTAAAGCCAAACTTAATCTAATCATGCTTGATGAAGACAATGAATGTTGTGGAGCCACCTTAAAATGTAGTGGAGCCACCTTGAAATTAAATCGATGTATCAATAATTTATACATATATATACCCCTTAGTGTCTATGAGCATGTCCGCAAAGCTAGGTTTAAAAGACTACTACTATTTTTAGAAAGTTTGATTGAATCTTATACATTCCTGAGTCATGTCCCAATTAGTTTAAAATTATTCTATACTATATATAAAATTTATTAAAGAAACTGGACTCTGTTTACAACTGTGCTCTCGGCTTCATTACTAGACTTGGCCATCTCATTCATCCCTGCACACTGTATACCACAGGTGGTTGTCCTTCTCTGCACACCCGCAGGCTTTCACACTGGATCATCTTTGTTTACAAATCCATACTCGAAGTTTTCCCATTATATTTGTGCAATTATATGACCCAAACACGAACCCACTATGTTTTCAGCTCCCAAAGCACCTTACAAATACAGATCCCAAGTATTCGTACAGAGCTTGTACAGAAAGCTTTTACATATGCTGCTTCATTCTGCTGGAACAATTTTCAAATGGACATGAATCTGACAGAACTTATTACTCTGGGTGAAAACTATTCCCTTGGTGGATGTAAATGTTTTAATTGATTTATTTTGATGGTGTTGATTGTTTGTTGACTTGATTTTATCTGATGTATTTTAACTAATTGGTTCCTTCTAGGCCAGGTCTCCCTTGAAAAATAGATTTTAGATTCCTGGTTAAATAAAGGATATAAATAAATAAAAAATACTCCTCATAATGTTGTCGAAAACACTAGGCTTTTTACTTGCGCTGTAATACTTGTTTGGTTTCTCCAAAATCTTGCATCCAACCATTTTCTCACTGTGAAACTTGAAGGAAATCCCATTTAACCTATGACTTAGTCATAAAGACCAACCATTGTAATGGTCATAAATTATTCTTAAACTAGAATTAGCATGTGGCAAAAAGTTTACATTTACACAACCTTAAGTGCTGACATATGGGCACTTAACGTTCACACGATCTCATAAAACCGGTCAGAGCTGAGTGTTCCTTCCCACACACCTTGAAATTGTAGTAGGTGTGTGGATTGCGATTTGGTGAAAATGTAATTAGACATATGCACCCTCTGCCTTCGCCTACATTTAAAATGTTCCCTTTTGCAATTCGGATCCTGCTCTCAAAGTCTGGGAAGAGTGTGGTTTTGTGTCACACTTTTGCGCAGCAACTCTGGGAATCACCGCAAGGTGATATTATTCATCCATGTTTTTGTGGGCGTGTGTGTTGTTGTATGTGCACGTGTATACAATGTCAGAATGCAAATAGTCAATGAGACCGCAGGGCTCAGACCACAAGAAGTCAAGGACTCTAAGGGCTGTGACAAAGTGCATGCATGCAGACACACATGTGCAACCACATATCCACACATGTAGACATCCATATACACATTTACACAGATTCGCAACAAGCGCAATATTTCTCAATGAACACAAGGTTGGCATGACACTTTTCTTATTTACCTTTAGAAAAGCATAATTCCCATTTAAATTAATTTAATTTAAATGAACCGAATGGAAAAATCAAAACCCTTCATCAGGAGAAACTCAGAATACAGCAAGGCAATGAAATTAGGCTACTTTTTCCTCAATAATCACCCTCTATCTGTGCTAGAGTCGCTGCGACCTTAGTAAAGTTGACAGTTCTTCTGGCAGTATTTGTCATCTGAACCTGTTTGTTGAATGGTGCAGGTGTAAAGTAACTCTGGTGGTACGCAGTGCGACTGTTTGTGTGAGCTCGTTCTCCCCCTGTACACAACTTGGGATGCCCCTGAAGCAGAAAAGATGGAATAATAAATTCTCTCTGATGTATCTGTCAAGCAAAAATGTGGCTCACCTTATGACAAAAGATCAGGTAGGCTCACTAGAATTGCAGCTACTTCTTTTTCTGATCCATCCAACAGGTTATGAAAACATTCAAGTCTCACTACTTCGGAGGCTGCAACCACCGCTAAAACAGGTGTAAGGGTGTGTTTATTTTTTGAATACAGATGTATTTGTCAAAATATGTATTCACACCAGTTCAACATTCTCTTGCCATTCCTTTATAACCTCACTGTTGCAAGTCTTTATGCTCTTCATGGCTAAATAATGTGAGTCTGTGCACAGGCTAGACAGTGCAGACCAACAAGGGTGCATTAGCTAAACCTTCTTGCAAAAATTGTGTTCTTTATGTTTTGTTACCCCACAACTAAGGTTTGTTCTATAATGTGCTTCAGGCTAAATTTTATATTTTTGTGCCATAAGATCAGAAGGCGAGATTTTTAAAAACATATACTTAGAGGTTTTTCATATTTTGTCCCACTATAACTTGAGAACATCAATGTATTTTAGAATAATCTTAGACCAATACAAAGTGAAGCAGATATAAATCATAAAATACTTTTTCAAAGGTTTCGCCACACTTTTCTAAGCCTAGAAAGTGTGGCATGCATTTGATTCAACAAGCCCCCTTTAACAGATATCACCAAATAAATTCCAGTTTTAGAAGTAACCTAGAAGGGTAAAACTTAAATGTGTTTAATCTATGTTCAGTACAAATATAGGGGTTGTGTGAAAGAAATTAGTCAACTAGCATCAACATGGATACAGAGAAAAAAAAGCACAAAAACAATATGGCACAAAAATTATATAAGATAAAACATATTGGTGATAGAATGAAGGTTTAGGATATGAGGGAAAGGTGTTAAACCTTAAAGCCAGGACAGAAGTTACTTTGGAACTGGAGAATGCCTCCTAATACAGAACCACATCTACAAAGGAAGGTTTATTTTAAAGGGTACTTAATGGAAGTGGCCTGAGGAGTTTGAAACTAGACCTCAAAATTTGCTGTTCAAAGATGGTTTTCACCATATCTGGCTAGGTTTGAACTAATTAATTTTAACTAATTCACTGAATAAAGAAAAACATACCTGCATTGGTAGTGCATTCTTCTACTCAGAGTTTGAATGGCTCTTGTTCTAAGCTCATATTTGCAATTTCAAAAAAACTTAAACAAAAAATGTTGATATTAGGGGATCTAAATATATTTATCCATACAATGAATAGGATTAATGGACGAATGTTTAATTAGACACCTTAGCTATAGCAGCTGGAACCTAGAGAGGCAATCAAATCGAGAGCTGTTATTTGGTTTAGCAATGCCCAGATGATTGCATCATTTGTGAATAAAGCACAACATATCTACTTTAACTCCTACGCTTTAACCTACTTAATTCCTGACTTGCATGATACTATACAGCTGACCAGCTGTCTTTAAACCTTGTATTAGTCAATATAAACTGTCATATTTTTTACGTTTGCAGGACCGTGTATGTAAGATTGTACCTGTTTTTGTCTCAGTTTGACAATGTCCGGTCACTGCGGTAAATTTATGTGGACTGATATTGTTGGTATCGCCGTTATTATTCAGCTTCATTAGCTGTGACTCATTACTTTACTCTAAGTCTGCCAAAAGCAGATACAATTTTTAAAGATTAGTGACACTAGAAGTGCAACAACAATGAAAATACTACATTCCTGTGCTTCTCTAGTACTTAGCAATGTTTTGAAATAATCCCAAGAAAATGAAAAATGGGAATTACAAAGCTAGAAAACTCCAGCAGGGAAATTTCACATAAAACACATTGAAAACTATTTGCAAAAGGTGGTTTCTAAGAAATGATATTTGTATTTAGAGGTTCAAATGTAATTATTTTTATTAGCAATTTTTAACAGAAGCGTCTGATTGCTTAATACCTACCTGTAACCTGCACCTAAGATGTTTCAGAAATGACAAAAAAATAAAATGCTGAAAGTTAAGGACAGCTTTGTACATTACAAGAATATAACTGCATATTTTCGCTTTGCCTTAACCAAACACAACTCCACAAATCCTAACATTTTTACTTGTACATATTCCGAGGAGCAGGTGAGGGCTTGCATACGTTAGTTTTTTTCAGAATATCAGAATGCATGTTGCTCTGTGCATAGATCTCTGCTTGAGCACATAGAAGATTTGAGCCAAAATACTTTCATAAACTACCTGCATTTTAGAATAAAAAATGTTTAGATTCCGATTGGACGTCGACAGGCTTCACAAGGAATTCCCAAACATACAACAAAACACAGTTCATATTGTACTGTTGATTAAAGCACACTTTTATCAAGCGAATGAGAGAGAAAATGCACCTAAAAGACATAGCAGTAAGTAAATTAAAGAAGACTTCAGCAAAAAAAAATCGGTTAAAAAAAGACTGTTGAGAAACATCTCCAAAACATCATGTTAGAAGTAACAAGTGAAAAGGGTAATTATACCCACAATATTCAGCCCCAATACCTGCTATAATTGCAGAAATCAATTGGATAAATGGAAGGGAATAATGTGAGGAGTTATATGGGCTGATATGGTTTTAATTTTGCAGGATAAACAAGATAAATAACCTACCACAACTGGGTAAATTGACTGTCAGAAAGCAGGACAGGGAATTTATTTCACTTATTTGCACCAGTGACATATCCTTTCACTTTTCAATTCCTTTGGCTGCAAATTAGACATGCTAGCTTTTCTGTTTCAGACAGCCATTGTTTTTGATTTCTGTCAAACTCCCCATGCACATTATACTGTTCTCAACAGAACTAGAGCTGAACATCTGCCTTCCTGATGTCCCGTTGCATCCAATTTCATAAATCAATCAGTTCGCTCATAAAAGATTTTATAGGAATCCCAATTTTGTCCGTTGGTACTGGAAACAAGATTTAAGTTTGATGGCTCCTGGAATTGTGTCTCTTCTACCCCCAATCAATGTAACTGTGCTCCTATTGTCTTTTTCACAAAAACATGGATAATACATTGTGCGTCAGTTCAATGCAAACATATTTATTTCATTCAGACGACATGGAAATAAATAAACCAATGTTTTTTGCATTACTACTGCAGTCTCTGACTCACAGCAAACCCGCAGACTTCCTCTCTGAGGTGGAACGTAGTAATCTGAGCTAATTATATTGAAAAGTACAAGTATTTGGCAAAAAAAGGTGTGTAATGCCGCATGTAATGCCAATAAAATGATCATATCAGCACATGCAACTGCTCAGTTTATATTGTGCATTGATCTAACAAACCCCTCCGCAGGCCAGGACCCACACGCGCCGTGCATTACTTTTGTCTCCTGCACTCAGACAAGCTGATGGCACACCTGGCAAAATAAACCACTGCTCTTATGCAGGGGGAATGCCACACTTGGCAGGAGTGGGTATGATTTTCCACATTTTAAATTAGTGCTGTAGTTAGGCTGGCGCAATGTAGCAGACTGGCATGACAGGGCAGGCTCCTGTTTCGGAGTAGGGAGGGGAGGAAATTTGAGGAGGACAGGTTGGTTGACGGGGGCATTTAAATTGGGGGAGGGCGAGGTATTTTCTCGGCAGAGCGGTGTACCTATCTGTCTGTCTGCTGTACCTCATACTGTACATAAGATCGTGTGCCACACCCTGCAAGCTCTTTTCACTTTAAAGTGTCCGCAGTTGACTGACAATTTCCATATAAATCTAACATAGGAAAAAAACATAAAAAGGAGCATGTAGAAGCCAAGTCTTAATAGGAATAACAGGAATGAGCAGAATAATTGCCGTAGGTATATCGTAATATTAAAGGACATATTTTAAAGGCCAGCATGCTTGCAACTTCTAAAACAAAAATATCTTGTGTCAATCTTCTACAGCTGATTTCTGCTTCTTGTCTTTCTCTAGCTGGAAGCCACCACTCTGGATGTGACAGCAAACCTCCAGGCAGCCCATATTGTGTCCAGATGAGGTCCTTACTCTCTGTGGTATGTCTGTCCTTCAGAGTAGGTGCACTGCTAATATGGCTCAACAATTCGTCACTCCTGGAGCTTTGTTACAAGTTGAAATGAAAGATAAATGACCTTTAACCAAATGAATATGAAAAATTGTGTCTACCTATGTGCACCAATGTTAACTGTGCATCTTGTGCCCTGCACACAATAATTCATGCAGACACCACATTGTCATCTTGGGTAAGCAAAGCTGTCAAACAGACGTTTACACTCTAATCACAAACACACCAAGGGTGGTTTGCACACTGACATAGGAATAGTAGACTTCTCTAAGCTAGACTGAAAGAAAAACCACAAATTTGAACACACAGATACCTGTGCACATACAAGCATAGAAAAACATGTCAGAAGTTGTTATATTTTACCCTTTGCTCACCCCTGTGTTGCATGGTAACTTCTTCAATCTCCAGTATGTCAGGTAGAGCAGTCAAACCTCTCCTTTCTCTGCCTTTCTTTCCCTCATTCACTTCTGAACCTGTACTTATCGTGTGGCACTCAACTTTGGTGTGTAGGGAACTAAGACAGAGGGGTGGGGGGGAGATGGGAGGGATTGAAGGACAAATGAGTCCTGCCCAGAATGATAGAGGCTTCCAAAAACGCCCTCAGGGGAGAAAAGATTAGAACACTTGAACACTGCTTGAAGTGTAACTTTCTCATCACTTTGCTTTTTCCATTCGGTTCTTTTACCAGCTTTTTCTTTTCTGTTCCTTTGTCCCAATAAGTTTTCCTAAAACCAATTTGGTCGTCCTAATGTTCTGCCAATCCATAAACCTCAATTTTTGCCTTCCTTCTTTTCTGCTTCTACAACTCAAGATTTTTTCTACTGCTCTCTGTGTCTTGTTTTCATCCTAATTTATCTTAATCCCCCCCTTCGGGTGTTCTTTTTGCAGATACATACTATGCTTAGGGTATGCGTCTTTACATCCAGATAATTTACCATCACTCCTCTTGAAATCCATGCAGCTGTATAATAAGAGACGCATCTGAGTTTGCAACAGTGCATGCAGGTCAGTTTGGGTGGTGGAAACTTCAATGTCAAAAAACATCAGAAAAATTTTTGAGTTTACTGTCTGCACTGTTATAGCTGTGGTATGGCTAGCAGTTTATTAACTTTGAAGCACGCAAGTGCACCTTACTGACAGAAATTCTGTTGGCTGAAAATATAGCAAATATTAATAATAGGGACTTTGATGTGGAACGGTTGACTCTATATAAAAATTAACATGACGTGGCATACCAAAACTGTTGATACTCAGTGTTAAATTTTTAGACAAAATGTATCAAATATGCTGTGATTCACTTTTTTTTATAGATTATATAACAATAAAGTTTATAATTTAATATAAATTAAGCTTACAAGTATAATAAAAATGATGTAATGGCATGATATTGACAAATCAGCCAGAAATTGTAGATAAAGAAATGTTGTGATAAAAAGTAAAATTGAAATAAAACATAAACTTTGTCTTATCATACATGATGTTGAATTTGAAAGAGTATAATAAATATGCTTAGGCGAAACGCTCTAAATATTTTGTATCAGAGTAGTACAACTTTATTGGGTAAAACTTCACTGTAATAAATTATTATATCAGTATGGTTAGATGTTCTGTATGACTTTGGGGACTTCAAGGGTCTGTGATAGGTCCTAAATATTTTATAAAATGCCAATGAGTCAATATCCCAGAAGATCAAATGTTTCTGAAATATTCAGACAAGCCCATCTGTTACCAACACCTATAAAACAATCAAGGTCACTTAAATTTTACTCCTTCATTTGATAGCTGATTTGTTATTTGGATCAACATGCAATTGGACATCTGTACTCAATAAGATGGCAGTTGAATGTCAAAGTGATTGCCTAGCTGATGTTACTTTAAAGCCACACTAAAAAAGTTTCAGTTTTGGTCGATTTTGGCGGCCAGTGGACAAAAGTGTTTTGCCTGAATGAAGAATGCATTTCCCATGAGGACCATTACATTTCTGTGTCCACTGGCTGTGTAAAGGATGAACTCTAATTGTGGAGTAACAACTTCATATGATGATGTTGGACATAGGAAACAGGGGAAGTGGCGTATGCCGTAAGCAGTCAGCACATTTGTAGTTTTTTATGTGTGGCAGGGTTCCTGCCACCCTCCTCAAAGTTGCTTAGTGTCGGTTAAAGCTTTACGGACCCCCTCGGGCCATGATAGAGGTGTCACTGAACGAGCTGTAAGAAGACGTATAATTAGAAAAGTTATGAAAATATCTTATGAAGGTTGAAAAGTTACTTAGTGTTGCTTTAACAGGCTTAAGGTTCAACCTACATTTTTTCGTAATTACTCTACAGTAATAGTTTTTTATATTGCTTAAATTTGTGTCATACATATTTTTACTCATTAAACAAATATTGACATCCTTAAAAATAGAAGAAAATGGACACAGTAGGCCATGTACATACCTAAGCATGTGTAACCCCCATATACGTGTGTCATGTTAGTAGTATTTTATATTTTGTTTCTATTGGATTTTGTCTTGTAATATAAGGCACCAGCAAATCGGTTTCAATTTTAATTTTGGGTTTTCTTTTGCTACCAGAAACCACAAGTAGGTGGCTGGTGAGTTTACACTCTAGTTTAGACAGCAGAAAAAATGGGAGAAGAAGAAACCGTAGCTAGCTGCAGCACTTGTGCAGAGCTGTTGCACGCAGAGATAAAAGAAAGCACGTTATATGCTAAACTCTGATGAATCCCAGTAACGGTTGACAGAAGAGAAGATAAGTGACCTGATCCTTGCAGTAAAATCCATTTTTGCTGTGAAATGAAGCTAATGCTAAATGGCGCCACAGGCAAAAAAAAAAAAAGAAACGTAAAACGTGAAATGTGTAACATTGGAGTATTGGAATGATTTTCATTGTAGTGCATATTAGTTATGTACAAACTTATAATGGTTTGCCTACATATTTGTTTTTTTTGTGCAAGTTTTCCATTAGTTAAATATTTTTTGTGATAAATGGGATTTATTGCTCCTGCATACTTTTGGACTTTTATAGTTAATTAAGGTGTATATATATATATATGCAGGTTGTTTTTTTTTAGAACCACTTTCGACTTGGAACATTGTCCAGCTGCACACCACCGCACGCCTGGATTGGATGTGCTGAGCTCCACGTTTCAACCCAAGGCCTGGGACTGCTGGATCCACTGCCTGCTTTGGTTTGTACTGGATTAATACAAGATTTTGGATTCAAAGAAACACATTGTCTTTGAATTTGACAAACACTTCACGGAGTGACTTTAATTTAAAATACTGAACTAAAGAAAAGGAACTGAACAATAAGAAATCTGGACTGAAATAAAACACACTACCTGATGTAACAAGAGTGGACACTTTCTCTTGAAACAAAATTGTACCATAATATTTTATTTTATTTGTCATTTTTTCTTGACAATATGGTTGTTTGTGCTTATTATCCTCCCTTTTTGAACTTAGTAAGAAGACTAATTGTAACTACAACATTTGAAATCCTCAACCGATCTGTTCGTAAGCTACACAAATTGGGTACACATGGTGCAAACACTTTATGTTTTATTACACTTAACTGGTCCGTTCCAAAAATGTTGCTTTTTTGTCTGGAGGAAAGTGCACATATTTAGGGGGAAACCTACTGGGAGTTTCCACTGGGGCATAGATCCCATTGAATGGAAGGCAACCTACGCAAAATAACAAACAATCAAAAAAGACAATCGATCATTAGCAGTCCAAAAAAACACGATCTGCATCTTGTTTCAACTTAGCAATATTCTATTTAAATGAAGGCTTGGAGAAAAAAAGAGATAGAAACAGTTCAGCTGTTTAGTCATCTCGCAACTTGATATGGAGATAAACCAGAACACTGCTGACATCTTACTAATCATATTAACCCAAAGCAGGTTTTTTAAGTTATCGTAGGCCAAAGACAACAGTACTGAGCAGATTAAAATTTGGGGTCACCAATAACAACCTGACAATCATCTTGACCAGTTTTATTTCTAAAGACACATCTGTTTTCCTTGCCTTTTGACACAATCCGCAAGTTTTAAATTTGTCTTACTATGTTTCTTTTTATAACCATCATTTAATATCTGATGATTGTGCAAAGCTTTTTGGTCCTGTGGGTGATTACATTGCTTCAAAAATAAAATTGGTATTGTACTTTTGTGGATTAAACTTGTTTTTCCAACATATTACACACATGCTTGATTAATTTGAAAACCAAGATAATTGTAAGCTCCTTAACATATTCCTTAAGCATTTTATGTGTGGCAAAATGCTTCATAATGAATTGCTTCCTAAAATATCCCATTGACTGATAGGGGCCTTGATAAAAAAGATAACTAAAGGTATTTACTTAAAATAAAATGTAACCCCACCTGTGTTCTTCAAATTTAGCCCAAACAAAGTTGTTGGATGGCAGGTTTGGTTACAGCATTTTAAGCCATCTTTCAAGCACTTTTATAAATCAATAGAGGGTTTATATGAACATCTTTCGTCCTTTCACTTTTTAGCCACAGTTTCCGATTGTTTACATCAAAGGCAACATCATGTTTTTAAGTCTGTTCAAAGAAAATGTGCTTGAGGGAAAGTGCTGATATATAATTCTCTGTATAAAAAGTTACAGCTGGTGTTACATTAAGAATGGAAAAATCACAGACGCACTTGCAGTTTATGGAAATCTGTCTTGCATATAAACATAACCCCTCTTCAGCACAAAGGGAGATTACAAATTACAAATCTGCACTTTCATAAACAGTGGAGCCAAGCTTATGCCAACTATCAAGAGATATTTACGTTATTCAGGCAATACCAGTGTTTAATTTTGTTTTGTGCAGAAAAAAGTGTGCATATTGGCTGTAACCCCATTTCTTTGAACCTGCTTAGCCAATTTTACTTTTGGTTTATTTCCTATAGATTCAAAATACTGCCACACTCTCGTGAGAAACTCTTGTGTCTGATATAGCAAACCTCTCCTTTTTTTCTTACAAACATTTGTGCAATAAAATTAGGCTTTCCACTATCTGCTGGGAGGTTCTTGCCTTTGCACCAGTTATTAGGTTGGCAGTCTACGCAAAATCATTAGTCAAGTTCCCTCCATACTGGCTTTATTTTCCAGACAAACCCTGACAAACAGGAGGTGCAGACATTTTTGTTTTACCAAGAGGACTTCAATTACAGTAAGCTAAAAGACTTTATGGAATTTTTCTACAATGACATTTAAAAATTCCTACCTACACCGACTTAAAACCTATTTAACATGAACTTGAGGTACTATATGACTTAGACCTGAATCGAAGTATGCACGTGACTCAACAGCACACATGAGTCATGTGCATTGGAGTCTCACATGACTCAACATGTGGTTAAGGACTGTTTAAGCAAGCATTTTGATAAATGGTTTGCAGGGAATCACTCACTGGAAATTCTGTATTTCAGTTCCAGTTAGAGTGGATCTAACCGGCACAGAGGCATGACGAGTAACATAAGGGATGAACATAATTGGTGGAAAGTAGTGCTATCTCCTTTCGTATGTTTTGGAAACCTTCACATTGACTAAAAGTATTTATTCATCAGAAGTAAGGCTTTTACAGACACAAAGTCAAAAGAATGGTCTCACATATGTTATTTTGAAATTAAGCGTGTCCAGACCTTCAACGAGAAAAAAAAAAAATATGAATGTTCAAATGGCAAGAAAATAATAAAATGATCTGTTTTTTTCCTAATATGCATTATTCCTAATCACATAAAAACACCAGACATTACTTAGACTTTTCCTTTTTGTTTTTTGGAAACAACGCTTCCACTTGTTTGAACGTTTGCCAAATTTTTCTTCAAACACTAAAAGACAGGTGCCTCAAATAAATAAAAGCCCTATGATCATGACCTCATCATCTGCCAAAAAGGTACTGTAAAATGCTGTAAATCATAAATTCACGCTGGCATACTGGTGCCAGATTAGGACAGACTTTAAAGATTCCATAAAAGGACAGTGAAGAGAAACTCTGAGAATGATAGATCCATTCTCATAAAGAGTCTATAGGCAGAGAAACTAGAAATCTAGCCCTCAAGCTAAAAGACATATATGTGCATTACAAGGGTCATTTCAGCAGATAATGAGTGGAATCCAAGCCCAGCGGTGATGAATTCTTCACTGGGTGACTGAACTCAGAGTCAAAGCAAATGTGTAGGTGTGTTTTTGCCAAGGTGAATATACCTGATTAAAAACAGAATAACAGAGGTAAGATCCAACTATACTAAACCAGAATTGGCAATGCTTTTATTAACACCTGGTCTAAAGCAGCTAAAGGGGAGATTTTATGTGACAGAGCGACACAAACTAGAGCATAATTAACATTTATACAAGGGTTTAAACTTTAATACAAGATAAATTCAGAAAAAAATTGGCATGGATTTGTTTTCTCTCCAAAAAGTGGAATCTTCCCAGAAACATGCCCCAAGTTTTCCATTTTCAAATTAACAGTGCTCTAAGAGGTATCGAAAGACTTGAAAATTGATATACAACGCAAAACAAGGACACAAACCTACACCAGCATTATGAACTTTTTAGAATCACCTTTTCTGTTACTGAAGGCATTCTAAAATTAAGATTGTGCTGGAGCTGAGCAACCCCTGTCAGGAAAAGCTTGTCATACTACAAGCTTGCCACAGCATGATGCTACCACCCCCATGCTTCATCATGTATATTCTGTGATCAAGGTCCGAAGTTTTCTTCCGTGTATAGCATTTCTCCATTGAAGTTTATGTCACACTGTTTAATACCCAAAACTAGCCATACTACAAGTAATGCCGCAATTTATCCATTTTGTTAATTCCTTCTTAATGAGTGAGAGCCAGGGTACTCCCATACAATCACAGTAATAATGGGAAAGATTTACCCAATTAGCCCTAGCCATAGTGGGCAGCCTTTCTTCAGCAAGTACCAAAACATTTGCTCCACCAGTCATGCTAACAGTGAGTTAAAACACATAAACATGTTTTTGTTTTATTTTTGTAGAATGCTTTTAAAGGATGACATCAATCAATGTTTTAAGATATTTTAAACACAGATGATTATTTAATCTTCTGAAATGTAAGCAAAGTCTTTAAAAAAAAAATTACACAAGAAGGAAGGTAAGGACCATGCGGTCAAAAGAGCACGTTTTTTAATCAATTCTCTAAACACATTTTAGTGACTGCATAATCTTATATCCACTGAATTTATTCAAGAAAAAGAAGAAAAAAAAGAAAACACGCAGAACAATACTGACTAGTAAACAAGAGTTGTGATAACTTGGAAGGTTTTCTTCAGGTAAAAACACTGTCATCTTTCTATGACTTTGCAGTCTCTTTATCCACCCCCTGCTGCGCTTATGTGGGGGCGAGTGTCATCGGACAGGATGGGGAGGAGACAGGATAGGATGAGGAGGACGTGCAACTTAAATATGGCTCTTTCAGCGTCAGCCACAGGGAGACAGAGAAGGGGACCACAGACCTCAGCAGCGTGCAATTATCCAAAACAAGAAAGTCAAGCCAACCTGCTCTGACTGAAACTCACGACAAGACTATTACAGAATGAGGCAAATGCACAATTTTGCTGTCCTTCACTTTTACTAAACAGACACTCCGGCTGATGTAAACACAAAACGATATGTAGATCTTTTTAGGTGTGCAAGGTGATGCAGCATGAATAAAAATGCGTGTATAAATACCCAACTTCCCTTCTGACACTTGGCTGACTTTAATGCAGTTAAATATATCTTACAAATTACATCATTATCGCCTCCCTTTGGTGAATAGCCAAACCCCAAAAGCAACGTCCATTTTGAGCATGAACTTTAACCAGTGTAACTTTTCACAAGGAGATAAGGACTAAGGAGTAAATAACTGAGAGGAAAATGTTAAAGGCCATCTAAAGCTGGCACCAACCAACATTCCTTAGAATCAGGGACTTTCTGTGAGAGTTGACACTAGACCTGCAGTGCTTGTATATGGCTTGCAGTTGTACATGAGAAGGGCACATTACTGCTACAGCTAAAATTGCATCTAAACTAACACAGTGTTTGTGTACATGCAGCAAACTAGATCAGAAGGTGTCCACTCCCCACTGGACCTGGAGGACATCCAGTCACAGGAGATCCATCCAGGCTGGACAGGCTTGAAGAGGCTCACTCCTTTAGGGAGGCCCAGAAAGGAAGGGAGATCAAAGGCTGGCAAGTCGGTGCACACTTGAGTGGATACGGGTGTGAACATGCTACAGATAAAAGAAAACACCTGAGAGCCATCTGGGGTTATGTAATAATACTGAGGTCAGGTCATATGAATTTGGACATACTGGAGATGCCTAAAGATGTTAATGATCTCAAGTTTAAAGCAAGTTGTGACTTTGAGTGACCACATAGGTTAGAGTACGGGAGATATTAAGTAAACCAAGGAATTTTTGCCATTTTTTTCATGTGTTGCTAAGAGCAATATATGTATTTTTGTTTAGTAAACATTTATTGTGTTGTAACTATTTTTACGCTACGCACCCCAACCTAAAAACAGTGAGAGCTTGTAGTGATGACATAATTCAGCAATGGCTTGGAAGATTCTGCTATGTGAAACAATTGTCGTAAGTATTATTTTTTTGGTTATATGGTTTGCATTACTGCCACCAACTAATGATGACTGTGGGGCTGGATTGCAATATTGGTCAAATATGCTTAAAAATTTTGATTTAAAAAGTATTTGAATGATCTCACTTTCCAATAGTTCTGCATACTTTTTTCTTTGATGATAAGTTTTACAGTCCAAGTTAAACACATGTATTTTTGTGCAACTGTTATATTTACAAATATTTTAGTGCCTAAACTCATCAGTTTTTACATTATTACAGTTGTGTATGCCACTACAGGGAGAGGAAAAAATCTATCAATTTCTGTCTATCATTCAATTTTGAACACACACATACACAAATTCAAAATAAAACAAAACAAAAAAAAGCGTACAATCCAAAGCGAATCAGAGAAAAGGATAATGAAAAATATAATTATGTGGGTGGATGAAAAAATCCCAGGAGTTCAGGCAAAGTCATATTGAAGTAATTGAAGAAATATGGCTCATTGAAACAATGGACATCACCACAAACACCCCATTCCCACTGTGAAAGCTTTTTGGTGGAAACATTTTCCATTGGGGATACTTCTCAACAGCAACACATGGAAGGCTTGTATAGGTAGAAAACAAAATTAATAAAAGAAAGTAACTCCTGGAGGCCAATTTGTTTTCATCTGCAGAAGCTTTGGAGACATTTGTTTTTTTCAGTAAG